>LQNS02020120.1:4188632-4256524 GCA_001587735.2 Parhyale hawaiensis | reverse complement strand
GTCATCTTGTGTATCTACAACTGTCACTGTGCTTCCCAAAAATACAAAAGATGAACAACTAACACTGAGTCGTCAATGAAGCCTTTTTACGTAAATTTAAGAAACTATATTCGGAACAAAATACCTCTTCATTAGATCTTCCAAAAAAGTCATCAACTGCAGCAACAACAACACGACACCATCACTGAAGAGCAACATCCTTACTACTGCGACAACAACAATGACATGTCAGTTTCAAAGTCCTACACCAACAAGGCTCGGTGACTGACGAGATCTCATAGTCAGACCTAAACAATGCTGTTTGTGTGGGGGCGCGCCGCCCCTGCTGTCCATCTTCTTGCCTTTAGTAATCGCTAAATTGTTTTGTGAAACGCAGAGGCGAATGTAAGCGGCTGCGCGGTGTTGTTGGGTGAGGTGCTTACATCTGGCCCAGGCTGATACCGCCTTCAGATATAGACTTCATTAGTGTCTGTCTGGTTCCGTGGAGAAGACATTAATATACTTTGAAGTACTACATTAAGCATTTTAAATAAGCTATCTATGCTAGAGAACACGATGGTCAACTATGCTGACGATTCCTCTTTGATGGCAGTGATGTCAGCCTCCAGCATGCGTAATGATTTTGCATAGTCCTTAGTTTGGGACTTGTTGCTCATTAGTGCACGGTGCTCTGCCCAGAGTATGAAGCTAAATCAGGGAAAGAGTAAGTCGATGATTGTCAGCCGATCTCAGGCACGTTTACCCCGGCATCGCCTCTGAAAATAGGTGACACTGCGCTTTAGATTCAAGCTCTCTGGAGATCCTTGGTGTTGTTTATAATAAGAAGCTTAAATTTGAAACGCATATTAGACGTCTCGTGTCACGTGCTTTGAGTAAGATTGATCTTCTGCAATAGGTGATTGCTGTAATCGGTAACAGAGGCGTAGTTTGTAGCAGTGTCCATATGCAGTCTTGCTGCCTGTGTTGGAATATTGCTCACCGGTCTGGGCTTCGGTTGCTGCCAGTCACTTGGATCTGATGGACTGACTTGTTAGCGCAGCAAGTAAATAAATTAAGCTGTGTACTGAAGGGGTGATCTGGGAATCTATCCCACAGGCGCAATGTGACCAGTACGTTTCCTAATGTACACAACATCAAAAGACATTGGTTGTATGCTACTTTCCCTGCCCTCAAGGTCTTTGGGAGTAATACCCGTACTGCGACTAATACCCACTCATTTACAGTGGAGATTATTCGGGGCCGAACTCGACAGTGCGGTAGGGGGTTTTCTCGTTATCGTGGTCTGTGTTGGCCTGGTAATAGTTGTCAGGATTATTGTTCAGCGATATGGATCTGCAGGAGTTTATATAAGCTATTATTGGCTTTTTTATGGATCTTTCGTGGTAATGCGTGGGGCTTCGTTGTGTTTCTTACCGCTTTATTTGGGTTTCATTACCTGTCCGTGGGGACCGTGCGTGTAATTTTAATAACACCAATAATTCCCTACTTTCTACTTAGCCTGATAATGACCATGGGACTGAGTGGAAACGCGTCACCACACCTTAACGCCGAACATCATGGAAAACGTTATCTATTTCAAACGTCACCTATTGCAGTCCCTAACACGGAACAACTATCCAACTTGACCGAAAATGAGAACATCTTATTAGAGCTTCAACGAATTGAAAGAATACATAAACAAATATAACAAAACGTTGACACAGCATTATTTTGAACCAGACATAGTTTGGTGAATTTCAGAATTTCATAGAAAATAAGGTTTTAGTTGTTCTATTTCAATGCTTCATTGGCGCTTACAGAAAAGGTTATAATGGCAATTCCAGAGGCACAAACATAAGGTACCAAAGGCAATTAAAGCAACCAAGCATAGCGCACAAGTGCAGCAAGTGTGTCATGTAAACCGATCTTGACAGCTAAGGCCGAGCTTCCTTGTAGCCCGGCCACCCGCTGTCTTGAAGCAATTAATTAGTACAGGAACACTACCCTCCCAGCGATGTACGGCTCTGTTGTCTGTGTCGATCATGTTTTTTTGTGCTGTGACTGTTCTTCGTCTACTGTCCTGACTTGTTCGATTGTACGGTGTTCTGTGTTTGTGTTCTTTGTTCTTTACGACCCTGCAGACTATCCAACGTATACAGCCGATAGCAGCGCATGAAACAGACTAGGGACTACACAGACAGGCAGTTCTTCAGTATTTTTTCAAGAAAATTTGAGTGAATGATGACGTCACAGTCGTCAGTTTGTTATTTTTATCATGAGTTGGTAGAAAGACTACGAGTTTTATCTACAAAGCTCCAACCGCTCGAAATTTCGTCGATGATTAATGGGTAGAAAACTTTGAACCCAGAAAGTTTTTTTTAATATTAAATCATCCTGAGAGTCATTCTACTTTCTAAGACGTTAGGAATATACATCACATTTCCTGAATTAATTATACGACTTTATTAGCATTTTTTTCTAGTTCTGCTCAGCCCAAATATTTTCTCGTTATTTGAAACTGTTCTTGGCACAACCCTGGTAGCTGGACGATGACGTCACAGGAATCTTGAGGTAGAGCCGAGCTGCGCATAGAAGCGGTCCTCCAGTGTTCTCATTGGTCTGTATCGTCGTCATCTCTTGTCTCACGGAGCACCTGCAATGCTGTCATACACGAGACAATAGTCTCAACCATTTCTAATTTGAACGAGCCATGGTGAGACTGGAGCTACCAACTAATACCGGTGTCATGGCTACGAACATAATCAGCATAATATATTACACACCGTCTTGTGTTTATGTGTTTAGATATTTATATCAACACAATATAATAAACACCGTCGTGTGTTTATTTGTTTATATATTTATACCATTGTATATTCATAGAAGAGTTTTTTGAAAGTCGTCTGGGTTTTCTTATTTATTTGACCCCAAGCTTTCGAGCTATTGCGCATAGCCCGTCTTCAGGGGAATGAAACTTCAAACTCCGTCAGCAGCACGAAGTTACAAAGTATAGAGTAGTTGTATCCTAGCTACCAATTAAGAAAACCTAAAAATATATCGCACCATTTTGGAATTTAGAGTAATGAAAAGAAGAAGCCCATCTTTAGTGGGATTATAGAACAAGGCAGAAAGCTTCAGAAAACTGAACATGTCTATTGAATGAATTTGAGTTACAATGCGAGTGACATGCTTATAAAAGTCGCCTTGATTTTGGATTTGATTCACTGCATAACAATTTTGGAGATTCGGTTGGAATTTTATGATTATATGATTTTACATTATTATTAACTAACGATGTCTAAATGCTTTACTTGATATTATTATCATGTTCTTTGACTCTTTCTGAAATTTACTTACGCGTTTCTCCAAAGTATACAGCATCATATTGTTTACAATTAATTTAATCAGCAACATTATTTCTTTCTTACAGCAGCACAAATTTTTGAATAACAGCAACGATAAATGTCCGTAATAAGAAAAAAAAAGTTGTTTAATAAATTACTTGTAAGCAATGTGATGATGCATATATTGGAGAAACGTGTAAGTTTCAGTAAGAGTCAAAGAACATGATAATAATATCAAGTAAAACTACTGCGGGTCTAAGTGAAGACGGGTCGTCTCAAATTGTTCGCTGTCATTTTTGACAGCGCGGTGCACTTTAGTTATGATATAAACAGGCGTGCGCTCGACAGTGGTCTCAAATTTTCTTGCGAATACACCATAGAAATATTTGTCTTTGTTCATTCGTCAGTGGTGTACACCGTTGCCAGACAAGGGCCAACTAATGAGGAGCGATGCAGCGTAGCGTGTCTTAATATTAGCCCGCACTTTATGTCTAATCTAGCCCTGGTGATAAGCACTACCTCATGCATTTGGACTATGTCCCTAAGTGTACTTAGTGATGTTAATTTATTTATTTACTACACACTCCTACTCAACGACTTTTTTCATTCACTCTGCGATTTTTTTTTGTCTTTTATATCAAACGAATTGCTTGGCACTAATGTAAATGATCCGGATGTAAGTAATTACCGTACGTATCCAAGACACTCTTCCTGTCCTCTGTAAGTTCGGAAGGTAGAACATCGACTGCACCTTAGCACGCGGCTGCATTTTACACAGGTGAGAAATTATTCGATGATAGTATGCCGGAACTATGCATTGTTAGCAGAATTAACTAGCAGCTAAAGCGTGAATACAAAAGATGAAATACTTACCATCAGTAATTATTGTTCACCTTTATTGTGAAGCCGTTAACGGTTTTTTGCTGGATATCCTTTAGCAACGTTTTGGGCTTCCCGGTGTTGCAAGATGCTTCATTTATTACCTGTCCGTGGGAGCTCAAGCGTGAAGCTTTAATAATAATAATATTGTATGGCGGCGTGGGCCACTATAGTTCTGCATTGGACTAGACAATGTTTTTAAAATAATTGTTTATTATAGAAAATATCAATTTCACTGCAATCCTGTAATATATGAAAGTAGGATTACTCTAAGCCTAAGCAATGGAAAATAGTCTTTGGTATGGAGTTATTTCGAAATAAACGCTAAGTTTATCATTGTCTCATTATGCCCCATTGTTCTGATCCTGCCTGATTGTCCCCTTACCTGCTAATTGCCCCTACCTCGCCTAATTATATTTCTTTCAATGCCAGCTTTTCGGCCCCGCTGATGATTTTTCTAAGGTCTATCGGAAATTTTAATGCAATTTTCTCTTGCCGCTTTCCATACTACACACAGTTACTGTCACGATTCCGTTACTGGCCAACTGCTGTCCAGAGTACAGTATACTATGAATATAATAATCGTACGTACGTATTCTACGTTGGTGTCAACTGCTGCAGATACATGACACGGCCGTCACGTTTCCGCGTATCGTGACACATCGCACACACCCTCCGTGTAATGTATCCATCATGTGACACATGAGACACACGCACACTGGCAACGTACGGTAGCGAGCATAAGGATCAGAACGTTGCTTAATATGAAGTAAGGAAACCATGCGTAATTGTTTTTTATGCCGCAGAGGGGAGATCAGACTTTCAACATTTGTACTAGACTTCACGTGGAGTGAAAAATGAAAGTTTATTGATCTAATTAATGACTAACTAACAATTTAAGACATGATTGATGGATCACTTAAGTAAATCCAGCGCTCAAGAAATAAGAACGCTTGACCAAATTCTTTATTTTATTAATTATTCAGTAGTATGTAGCAACGTTTAGGGTAAATACTGTAAATAGGGTTGACTTATCGGCTCTTAACTGTACTATAAACAGGGCTAGAAACTCAGTGACATCATTGAAAGTTAAAGAGCTGCAGGTGAAGTAACGTAATGGAGATAACTGTTCAATTGGTGACTTTGCTTTGATTGTGAGGAAGTCTGAGGCGATTACTCACAGGATCTTGAAACAGTTTGAGAAAACTGGGTCATGTGAAGCCAAGGAACCGCCTGGCAGGCCTAGGAAAACTACGTCTTGAGAAGACAGATTGTCAAAGAATCCAGGAAGAACAGACTGGCCACCGTAACTGCTAATTCGAAAAAAAGCTAATGATAACTTCGGCGTCACTGTTTCAAGACACACAGTTTCCTGAAGACTTAATGAAAAAGTTTGTGTTGTAAAATACCTCCCACGAAGCCCTACATTTCTAAAAAGAACCAAGTGGCCCGACCGTAATTCGCTCGTATAGCAACAGATATCAAGCTGTTCTAAATAACAAAGACCTCCATACTAAGTATTAATTATTGTGTTTCTTAGTTTTTTCCACATATTACGTATCCGCCATTATAATTTTACGATTTCATTAAATGTTCTGATCGCCAATTTTCTAAGTTATCTATTAATCATGTCATAATTAGTAAAAAATTAAGTAGATCAATGATCATTCATTTTCATTTCACATGAAGTCCAATAGACATACATATTCAAAAGTTCTAGCGTTCTATGTGCTCTATAAAAAAGTTATTCATATCTTCCTAGCTTCGTCCTGATAATTACTTTCGTTACTGCAGTTGCTTGCATGCGGAACGCACTCACCAGCTTATTAGTCATGCTAGGGTTAGTCAACTGCCCCGAAGTAAGCAGCCTGAAGGTGAACAGGCTACAGGCCGGTCTTTCAGTAGCTGCACGATAACGTTTTATGGGGAGTCGTGCGCCAGCGAACCTGTGCCTGTCCCGCCCCTGTGCATTCCTGTACCTGTACGTCACAGGCGCATAGGTACACGTGCTTGCTGCTCCCCTGCAGTACATCACGTCCCGGTGCTCAGGTTGCATGTGTATACATAAGTGTGGGTTTTGCATGCTGGCTCACCTATCCAAACCTATTCTTAACTAACCTGACCTCACCTAATTCTCTTCAGTCCAACTCTCTCTTAATTAGGGCGACTTCACACGTCATTTATATCAAAGCGTCCACTCATCCACTCGTAAGAATGTTATGTAGCGTTGCCTTCAGCACAACTTTGTGTACCCCACAAAAAGTTACTATAATGTTAGCCGTCAAAAGTTATTATAATGTTGGCCGTCAAAAGTTACTATAATGTTAGCCGTCAAAAGTTATTATAATGTTAGCCGTCAAAAGTTATTATAATGTTAGCCGTCAAAAGTTATTATAATGTTAGCCGTCAAAAGTTATTATAATGTTAGCCGTCAAAAGTTATTATAATGTTAGCCGTCAAAGCAGTTTCCTCCGCAAGTGTCGCTAGATAAGTCACGGATATCTCTTCAAGCTTGAAGTGAAATAAAATTCAGAAAATAGTACACTTTTCTGATACTATTAGGGCGCAGTAACACACTCGGACGAGTGGATGAGCGAACGCGTTGAGATGAACGACGTGTGAACTCGCCCTATAACTAATCTAAACTAACCTAACTCAAGCTAACCTAACCCAACCTAACCTCGCACACACTCCCAACTAGGCTGCAATATACAGTACCGGGATCTGCTATTCTAACTCACACTAAGCTGAACTACTGGAAGAACGTATGTATATTTAAATTTAACAATACTAAAGTAAACGCCATAGGTCCTATAGATACGCTATGACCTAAAATAATGGTCAATCATGACTTTTAGCAGGCATAAAACAAAACTTTTGCCCCTTAAGCGAGAAGGAGCTAACCCTTAACTGCTGTGAAGGACCCTGACGTCACTGTTCATACGAATATCTGCGTTCAGCGAAAACGACTCATAGCTTTCTCCGTAATTCATAATTCAGTTATACTTCGTCTGGTGCAAAATTCATTACTTGAATGTTTCATGTACGTGCAGCCATGAGGGATGATTTTTATAATGACATAGCGACATCACCGCCGTAACACAAACCATATTTCACTATCAGTAAGTATAGTATAATGGCAGGGAATATTTTACCCATAGTTAAAGTTCACTGATTAAGGTCATATGTACGTATGTCTGTCTGTCCGTCTCTCCAGCAGTAAGCCACTGCCTCCCTGATGGTGTTTTTATTACACTGCTGAAGTGGCTTCAGTTACGAACGTGCAGTGTCTTTACTGCCAGTCACTGTGCCAGTGTTGGGACACTGTCTATGCACTGCAGGGGTCACTGCAGATGTCAAGTGATACTGCCGGCACTGGCCCAGCATTGGCACTTGAATAACACGCTGAAGACACGCAAGCAGTTTGTGAGTCAATGAGTAAGTGGAAATTATGCTTGCACAACACGCTAACTTTGGGTAGAGTTTGCTATGCTGTCATGCGCGGTATGTTGGTGTATGTGTGCGTCTTTGTTGTGAATGGCACGCAGTTTGTCGCTGGTCTTGTGGAGTGAAGGGAGTGTAGAGGGAAGTGCTTGGAGTGAACGGAGTGCTTGGGAGTCTAGAGCAGAATCCCTGGAATGAATGGAGGGCTTCGCAGTGAACAATAGAATCCCTGGAACGGAGCACTTGAGAGTATAGAGAACTGCTGGGGGTGAACGGATTGCTTGGGAGTGTAGAAGAGAATCCTTGGAATGAAGTGCTTGGGAGTGTCGAGGAGTGTCCCTGTTGTAGACCGTGCCATGAATTCAGGGAGTATCGAGATTATCCCGAGTTCCTGGAGTGTAGGGAGCGCATGGCCTTGGAACTAAGGGCGTATGCACCAAATTTCCTTTTGTTCTGTATGACGTAACTCATTTAGCCTCAGAAAAAGCAAAACTTTGTTGTGTACAAATATTCATGTAAGAGTGCTTGTTCTCACCAAATCAATAATAAATTTCCCGTTTTTTTTCAGATCCATAACTATTTATTATTAGCATTTGACTAAAATGTGCCTGGAAGTCGGAAATAGTTTCTGAACTGTCCTGCTATGTCCGTGAAGTGCGCTAGAAAATGTGGAGTTTCACCATAAAATGGAATCATCGGAAGGAATCAGTCCAATATGTACTAATCCTTGACTGCCTCTCAAGTGTCTCAAGAGGAAAAAACATCGTGCCTCTCTTAACTCCATCTAATAGATAAGTAGTTTTTATTAAAAAGTGCTCCCGTTTTTACATATTTCAGAAAAGCGAAACTTAAACATGCGTTTATATACACTCAGCGAAGGCGATCTTCTAGAAGTTCTCTCTAGGTAGTTCATAAGTTCTGCGAAAAAACGTATGATGGATATTCGTGAGAACTATTAATTTGTGCAACTAGAAATTTATTTCTTAAAGAGTGTGGATGTGACAACCTTGGAAGATTCTGTATTAGTGAAATTAATCCATGTTGATTACTTACTGATCTCTCAACTCAGGGCCAAGTGTGTTACACCCGAGTGTTCCTCAAGGGATTTATCTTCTTTTAACTTCTGCAGGCTGCTGTAAATTAAAACGAGAGCAATGCACAATCAAAAATGTTTCTGAAATTTCAGTACCAACTTTAACAAAACATTTTTATATACTATTTAAAGTTCGAGATACACTACTTTGCTGAGCATTTCTCGATGAGGAATAAAAACAGACAATATAAAAGACAACGTTTCGGCCCGCAACAGTGGCCGTCATCAGGCAAGTTCAAATTCTGTTTTAACTGAACACTGATGCATATGGCTGCTATTCCACAGCATGATAAATTACAACTTGATACATTAGGTGATTTGCATCACCTCTGTAGTAATATTTTGTCATGTGCTCTCAAATATAATATTTACAAATGTCTTCTGTTGCCATATATGTACAAATCGTTGTTACATGTGAACGTTGCTTCAAATGAAAAACATATTACATCATCGAGTGTGTGAACCGAACAGTTAGACTGTAAATGAACTACACAGAGGACGCAGCACCAAATTGCCTCAGTGGACGACAAAGTGTTGACGAATAACTGTGTCACCATTTACACCAAGTGAAGAACCCATTCTGCGACCATGCTTGGTGCTCTAGATATTACCCTTCTCTCCCTGTCCCTGGTGGTCACGCTAACCATTGGTGTGTACCACGGGGTCCGGGGACGGAAGGCCACCCCGGCTGAGTATATGTTAGGGGGGCGGGCCATGTCCCCCCTGCCTCTGGCCATGTCTATGATGGTGGGCACCATCTCCCCCATCACCATCATGGGCAACATTGGAGAGATGTACGCTTACGGCACCCAACTCTGGATCATGGACGTGGGCCTCGCACTCGGCATGGTGGTAGTGGCCGAAATGTTTATACCCATATTCTACCCTCTACATATGGTCAGCCTCTACCAGGTGAGTGTCTTATGGAAAGTGGCAGCAACAAAGTGAGTGGCATTTTAAACAGGCTCAAGCAATTAGTGGCTTACAATCGGCCTCTATCAGCTAAATGGTTGTATGGTTGTCATCTACCTTAGGAGTGTATGTTGAACTAAAAAGTTTTTAGGTAAACATACGTACAGCTGCTGACTACAATTATTTCCACTTGGCCCTACCGAACCTTCAGCTTCTGAGCAGATGATGCAGCACATCCAAGTTATAACTACAATACTATCGTCTGTCACTAAGTGTTACACCAAACTTATTCCATTTGCATACGCGATTCTTATGCCGCCTCTAAATTGTAAATAATATTGTTTACTGGTTAGCCATACATCTACTAAACTTGGATTTTCGCATGTTTCGATCATCTTTTAATGGAAAATAGTCTTGCTGGCGTCTTTACAAAACTTAAAAAATAATAAAAAATCTGTATATTATGCACTGCTTGCTTTATTTACCAGCAGAGCTTACAGGCAAAGAGCAAATGCGCTTAGTTAGGAAACACATTTATATTATTTTAGAAAGAGATCTAAAGATGATTTCATAGGCAATAATTTTCAGGCAAAATATACATTATGTATTATTTTTTTACACGTTATGTTGATTTTTTCCAGTACATTGAGCAACGGTTTCGATCGAAGCTGCTACGCATCTCAGCGGTACTAATCACCCTCTTCGCTGCGTACCTATTCATTGGCTTCCTGCTGTACCCTCCCTCCACCTTCCTGGTGTACTTCACCGGCCTCGAGATGATCCCCAACATCATCATCATGGGACTTGTGTGTGGACTCTATTCTGCCTTTGTGAGTATCGCGTTTATGGATAGTTTTATACTTATTGTAATTATGCTGATAAAAAAGAAAGAAAAAAATGGCAGTCACACATACGTGGCTCTAAATGCAATGTTAACTTTAATTAACTAAAAAGTTACCGTAGAAGATTCTTGTTGAACTATATGCGTTCAGAATCAGTAAAAGCTACATACACGCTCATCTGTATATAAATATTAATACAGGTTTGGTTAAAAGCAACGCCATATCTATGGTTAATGATGCGTTAATTGAGTCGTTAGCAAACTGGTGCGACGCGTTTCGACCATATCGCTTGGTCATCTTCAGGCAGTTTGCAGTTGAGGTGCTCAGCAGATTTGAGGAGCTGGTAGAGACTGGATCCAGAGCGGAAGTTACCTCTATATGTAAACTAAAGGAGCGGTGTGGAGGCCAAACACGTGATGCTGATTGGCTGCATTGACTGACTTGCGACCAACAGTGCCACGGAATGGAGCTAGGTTCGAGCGGTTTCTCCGTGCTGGTTGAGGGTTCTACAGGAACCGGTGCACTGGTTCCTGTGGTGCACCGGTGTAGTGGTAGTTCTGGCTGATTATGATAATAATAAGAAAGATAAACTACCATTGCTGCAGTATTGTTTAACACAAGCTGGTCAGTGCTTTTAGGAAGTTACTTAGAGCTTCCTCTCCTTCCATTTATTTTGCACTGCAATACATTTTATGTACTGTTACCATGCTACATGGACAGTGCGTGTCATTCATTGCTGGTAGTTGTGTTAGCAACTCGGTTATTTCTTTACTGAACAAAACTGAAGCAAACAAAAAGTTCGTTTAGCTTTATTGCTATACAAAGTGTACTGAAGCTTCCTCATCGAATCAAATGATCTGACCGCGCGTCAAAACGAAGATCCTCTGTTTTGAAAATACTAAGCCTTACAATCCAGAGAACGTTAGTTCCTAAACACGACAATGAGACACTAGTTTCTAAATGGTAACAAGGGCTAAAACGTAACTGAAGAAGTAAATAGTTTTTGTGGGTAGGCAATTTGTCGGAACTATTTTTTTCTGTATGTAAAACAGTTTCCCAAACTAGAGCACTCTGAGAGCGTATACCTCCGCCAAGCAAGGCAGTGTTGGCGAAAACTTAAAATTAGTCTTGAAACTAGGATTTCCCCTTGATCATCAACAAAATTTGGTCCCTTTTTCCTCATGACACTAATAACAGCTTCTTAAATGTTCTTGAAGATCCGCTTGTAGCATTTTAAGTTATGTTCTGCCAAACACTTTGAGGAACATTAGTCAAATACACAAACCGACGATCCGACCATCATCAAAACTTTATGACTTATGTCTTTTAACGTTTCTAACAACTCCTACAAATTTCATGAAGATCCGCGGATAAAATCAAACACGGAGACAAAATAACGGAACCCCAAATCAGCACAAAATTTGGTCACTTGTTCTTAGTACTAACTCCAACTATTCATGAAAATTTCATGAAGGTCTGTACATAACTTTTTAAGTTATACTGCCGAGAAAAAAGGCAGACAAACAAACTAACAAACGAACAAACAAAGAAACGTATGGTTGAAAGGACCTTCGCCTAAAGTTAATAATCTGTTCCACCTGCGTCTCTAACAAACCCTGTAAATTTCGTAAAGATGCGTCCATATATTTTTTAGTTATCAATATGATAGACAAATAGAAAGACAGATGGACAAACTAAACAAAAAGATAATCTCTTCGGCGGTGTTTAGCTGTAAGAGAAGGCATTCATCTCAATAAACTGTTCATTCATTGGAACTTTTAAATTTTGGAAGCATGGCATTAGTAGAAACTATTCATGTCAGTAAATTAATCATTTTTAGGGGTCTACCAAGCTGGTAGCTAACCGTTGGTAGGTAGAAATAGTACTTACCAGTAAATCATTAGTAGAAACTATTGGTCTCAGGAAGCAAACCACGCATAAGAACGTAGCTTTTCTTAGAACTAACCATTGGTGCACCATACAGGGCGGTGTGAAGGCTGTGGTGCACACTGACGTGGTGCAGAGTGTGGTGATGGTGGTGGGCGTGCTGGCCATCGTGGTGCAGTGCAGCGTGAGGGTCGGTGGCCTAACGGAAGCCTGGAATCTCGCCTACGAAAGGGGCAGGATCGAATTCTTCAAGTAAGAGCCAAAATAGGCCGCTTAATTGTATTAAGTTAAAGCAAGTTCATATTCCCATCATTCGTGGAGATGAAAGTCATAACATAAAGTAACGCTCTTAGCCTCATTGGGGAAGAATCCATACCCTACTGCAAGTAAATCAAAGTAATTGGAGTAAGACGTCTACCGAAACATCGGTATCTTCAGCTTTATTTGGTTAGTTCAAGGACATTTTTTCTGCAGGGCTAAATATGTTTCCTTGTACAAGATCACCAATTCCCTTGAGAAAAATCCAAAAATGTTCCTTAGAGCAGGGTAGTGCAAGGGTACCTTCGGCTAGGCTGTCAAAGTCGGTCTAAGACGAGCTCAATAGGCTTGAAAATTCTCAAAAAATACAGATAAGAATTTTAGTTTCATCACTTTGTTAGTTTCATCACTTCGAATTGTATCGCTACGATCAGCTAGATTAATTTGAGCAAAGTGAAATCTCCAATTCACAGAGTAAGACGAAGTTCATCGAAGTCTCACACGTTAATTGATTGAGAGGCAACGCTTGAAACTTGAAAATCAGCATGTCGAAGCCAGGGCACCTCTCTGGACATTCAGACAAAGACAGGCCCAATTGAACGAACTCTGAAATTAAGACAACCTAACATTCCGGTAACCACAAGTCTCCCCACGTTTTCACTCATCGGTCAGACTGTAAGTGCCCAACCCTCCTATGAGCAGGTAGAAGAGAAGACTGCTCAAGACTAACTAATTCTATTGTCTGTTGGTGGTGAGCAGCATGAGCATGGACCCCTACCAGCGCCACAGCTTCTGGCTCACGCTCGTGTTTGGCTTCTTCTTCAGCCTCAGCACATATGGAGTAAACCAAAGCCAGACCCAGCGAACCTTCAGCACGGGGTCTGTCAGCCACGCTAAAAGGTCTGTTTGCTGGAGTTCGCTACAGTTTAGTTTGCACACTGTTTTGCAGACCAACAAATTTCGGAATTACATTTTGACTGTTTTCGTGAGTTGTCTCTACAATGACTCAAAGTGACGATTTTCGTCAACTCAAAATGGAGCGACATCTGATAAACTCTGCAGTTTAATTCGTTGTAGCATAACAGTCATAATGGAGCTCTCAATAAAAAAATTTAATTTAACAAAATAAAGCATAGAAAAATACTCCAAAAAATTTAATAGCGATAAAGAAGGGAATTTTAAAGCAAAATTTTAGGGTCATCCCGCTAACAGTTTTCTGTGACAGCATAGGAAAGTCTACGGTTTTTAAAACGCACGTTTAAGTTACCTATGATGCTGCCAGCCCAGATTGTTCGCAGTCACATTGCGCTGACTAGCGTAATGGCTAGTTAACCACATTAACACTAAATTAGGAAGTAAAACAGCGGCTTAACTTTTCAAGGATATTATCATAAAAGTATCCCACACATGCAACGTGAGGTCGCTCACGCTCAAACGAAACACGACACCCTTCCCGCTTCAGCAGGTCCTCCTCATGAAGCAAATTTATTGCTTCATCCCCACTTCAATTTGTGTATCTATCTTTCAAATTCTGTGAGAAGCGTAACCTGAAAAGAACACCATGTCAATTTCAGGACGTAGGTTACTACGTATCTACACAACTACTATTTATTTATAAGCTGCGTAGACAGATGATCCCTAAGCTCGCTGTCCCACCGGTACGGATCCCGCACGGCTGGGACAGCATACTATGAACCACAGCTATCCTGTCAATTACTGTAGTTGAATAGTTAAATAATTGTTGTGTGCCCCTTTATAAAAAATATTTTCTCAGTCACCTTCATCATTAGGTAATGGAGAAAGTTCGTGTTGTTTTCATTGCTGAGTGTCTGACAGAAGAAGTGCAAATATTTTCCTGGGGTCCTGATATATTAACTACAAATGATTTTTGATATCTTTAGTGGAATGTTTTTAAACTTATTTTCAAAGCGGGGTCCAATTTACCCCTCGAAGACAAGATGGTAAATTAGCTTGAAGAATGAGTACCTTATCGGTACTCATAACTGATTGTATGTAGAATAATTTCCATTCACGCGTAATGGCATTGGTATTCCTATTCTATTTACCTAGAACAATGATAGTTGAACTGAAGATCCTGTTTTGTAACGTTTGTGGCAGTTTAAACTGACGTTAAATTGGAAGTGGCACTCAGCGCATTTTCTATTTATATTCCTAATACTACCTGTTTCCATTCCATAGAAATGTGTATACTTCTTTCATCCATGTATCTCATTTCGATAAAATTCTCATTCTCATTTCGAACCCTGCCTGTTCCCACTCCGGTATGACCTGGATCAGTATTTCTTGCACTACCTTTTTCCTTTACAGCAGCCGATGCGTATTTTCCTTCCCTCACAGTGTCTGTCACATTCCAGACTAACTTGCATTCCCATTCCAGGGTGATGTATTATGCCATATTTGGCATGCTTCTGCTGCGCTTTCTCATCAACCTGGCTGGGGTGGTAATCTTTGCCTTCTACGCGGACTGCGACCCCCTCACGAGAGGGGGCACGGCTACCAGCAACCTCAGGGTGGTGGTGACATACGTATTGCAAGACCTTACGTCCATACCTGGTCTTGCCGGTCTGTTTGTGGCAGCCATCTATGCTGCAGTACTTAGGTAAGGGTCTATCCATCTTATTATCATTATTATTTGTGTGTGTGTGGGAGGGGGGGTTGGAGCGGCTATATACCCTGCAATGCTCAGGTTTGGGCCCATTATGGGGTCACTGAAACACCACCTCCGTAATAAGAGAACAAAAGTGATAGTGCTGAAATGATTACAGCTGTCGTGACGTCACAAGGTAACGGCTGGAACACTGTTGTTGTCGGGTAGTCTTTATATTAAGAGGGCAGAATTTGAGCACCCTACTCTTTGACCGCGTCAAGGAAATTGGTTGAGGCTTTTCGCTCCTCCAGCCCAGTGCTGCAGGACCCGGGACACCTTACCACTGCGACACAGAGCGGGGCTTCAACTCTCTAGACTTGCTTCACTGATCTCGTGATTCTCCTCAGACAGGATAATTCAACAGCTCACTGATCTCGTGATTCTCGTCAGACGGGATAATTCAACAGTTCACTGATCTCGTGATTCTCGTCAGACGGGATAATTGAAGTACAGTAGTTGGTTAGGGAACTGGGCGCGGCTTCTTTTGCATCTCAAGGCTGATTCGCACGAAGTATTTTATTCCTATAAGCGCTGTTGACCTATCGAATATTTTGTGGTATCTTTCTAACCACGACTGAGTGCCTAACATGAACAGTTACTAAGATGAAAACCGTCAAGTCCGCTTGAAAAGTTTTAGATACCTCTTCGTTTTTGGAGTGCATAAAAAGCAAAAGAAAGATATTTACTTTTTTAACGAACTCAGCTGCAACGCACTTGGATGCTGAACTTATTCACAATATTCATGTGACTGCCGTGTGAAGTAAAGGTAAAGCCAACTTTCACTGTACCCTCCACTGGGAATCCCACACGCGCTGGTTCGTGCTTCAGATATCGGCCTACTGGCCCCAGAAGAGTAATTAGAGCCGCAGCTTCCAATTCTTGGTCAGGTAGGTGCTCCCACACAGCTCCGCATACCAAGCAATTGCCCACTAAGCACTCCGAATGCCTCAAATATCACTCGACATTCGTGTGGCTCGAATTCTGTACTTCTAACACATAAGTCAGACACACATGGCATGCTGCTGTTGTGGGTAAGTATTCTATAACTAGTTCTAAACCGATGCGTGAATTTCGACTGCCACACGCAAAAAACGTCTTAGTTCTAGAAAAATGCTGGGTTTCAACTTTGAGCTGTGAAGTGTCATGGTAGTGAATGACCAACAATTGAACATTTGCAGCTCGGTGTCAACTCAAGTGAACTCCATGACGGCGTTACTGTGGGAGGATTTCCTGAAGAACAAGAAGATCTTCCAGAACTGGAGCGAGGTGAAAATCACGCGCCTTCAGAAACTCCTAGGTGAGATCACTCACCTACTTTAGGCAGCATATTGTAGTTGTTGGTGTGTACTCCTGCCGCTTGCGTTAAACACCTGAGCTGGAAGCAGCCAATTTGCTGTTAGTTTTTCCTTGCGATCACGACTCTGTAAGCCGATTTTTAAGGCTCTACAGCCATAACCTTTCAGTCGTATTCGGGCCAACAAGTTTGTCTGCCGATCTGAGCTCTTTTGAGCGCAAAAGGGCTTCTTAATTATTCAATTCATCAGGGCCGCAGGCCCGGCCGAAAACTTTAATATTAATACTGAATTAGCTGAAGGTGCCGCACGACCGCCCACTGTAAGGCCTGTGTCTAAAGGGCCGCTGCTCGTCAAGGCTCCGACATCGTACTTTGGTGAAGAATGGTCGAAGTAAAAAAATTGTGGCATTGGGCCGCCCCAAGATCTACGTAGCTACTACAGGAACCAATTACTTTTAACATCACTAAATTGACACTGCCGCATGTTTACTAATATTAACCATTGATAAGTTTGTGATAAGAAATTCTTGGGTCTCCCCAAGATCTGGGAACTACAACAAGTAACTATTATTTTGTACCACTGACGCGTTGCACTGAATGTTTATTTTTTCCCTGCGGTAATACAATAGAGAAGTCCTCCCTTGCCGGAAACTAAAACAGCCTCGTGTTGTGATTCGCATTAATGATGGTTCCCTCTCTGTCTCTGGCTGCAGTGTTCCTGACGGGTATCGTGGGTATTGTGATGAGCCTCATAGCAACCAACAGCCCAGCCTTCATCTCCCGACTGTACAGACTTGTTGGGGCCATATCCGGGCCTATGGTGGGCCTCTTCCTGACGGGACTCTACCTCCCTTGGGTCAGAGGCAAGGTGGGTTCTTCTGGACTACATGCACCACTGTTCGTTAAGTATCTCTTGTGTGTGGCTCTTGGTTGTGTCATATTCATAGAGATATAAGATAGAGAATCAACCAAAAGTATTCCTTTGTGGCACCTAAATATTATATTTACTTACTGCCACCTCCCACTTACGTAGATGCACATCGTGCCTTCGCTACCTTCTCTTGCTTGCACGACGAACTCTTTGGCTGAGTTTATTTTTTTTCTGTCTTGTCCTCCTCAAGTTTCTAATTGATTTTCATATAATGGCAATAACCCATAATGAGCCGAGGCGCAAGTCCGGGCAGCTGTCTGGGGATGGGCCTGTTGGCTTATTTACTGCCACGTATTAAATCTTCAGGAGCACATTATCACTTTTCACTTCCATCGATAGCAATATGTACTCTCACTGCCGCCCCCCTTTCAGAGCGCCGGCTTTGGATTCATCGCCTCCATAGCCTTCAGTCTCTGGATCGTGACGGGCCAACTGCTGACCCGCTCGGATCCTCCATACCTGCCCATGTCCCACACTGGCTGTCCCACACCTGCGACCTCTAACGTAACTGACTCAGCTGCCAACGACACCATCATCCTCACCACCACTACAATGACGTCATCAGCAGTTGATTTTGTCAACGTAACGTCCACAGAAGCTCCAGAGCCTCCGGAGTAGGTTGATATGTTGAAGTCCTAATCGGGCTCTTCTTCCGCCCACGTTTCTTTTTCATCTCATAGTGGTCTTGTTATAATCAAACTAATATTCATAATAAAAATACGCAAACTGTATAAAAACGACAATAATAATGAAGCCATTTAATAATAATTAAATTATTTTAGTAGCTGTGCAGTGTGTACACTTCATGAGTTCTTTACCCAATGCGTTGGTGCATAACTTATAAATTTCTAAGTTCAGGGTTTGTTGGCGGGCGAAGTTGCTAGAAAGTAAGGTGTATTTATTAAATTCTTTGTGCACTTACACAGCTGACTGGCCTGTATGTATCATTTCACTGTTATTCGACAGTCCTCGCTGATGCTCAGTTGTTCTGAGCAGGAACTTTTCTGCAGTGCTCTTTGTAATCATCTCGGTATCGCAGTCAACCAGAGCGCCCTACGGACTACTTCATTTAAAGTTCATTTTAGTCGAATTACGTCTCAGTTTTGTCAATATATATGAAGCTCTGTTGACTGATTGTTCTTGCCCTGGTTCGTTTTGCGAAATAAAAGTAGAGCACGCTCACAATCCTGCTATTTAGCATGGATATTATGAAAATTTATACTGCACATATACAAAAAGTAGACTGTGTGGCCGTTACGATTTAGAAGTAGCAAGTCATTTGGGGTCTTTTCAGGACCTAGGACAGAACCTAGGAGTTTTAAAAAGAAGGAGGTAGCAAGTGTTGCGGAGATCTGAAGCTGAATTTTCCGGCAAGGCTGAAGTCTGGCTGACGCGATGATTAGCTGCAGGAACGGCTTGAAGCCTCTTATTGGTGGGAAGAAATGGCTGAGAGTCCATGATTGGTGGGAAGGGAGCAGCCACCGAAGAACAAAGAACTTCCTTGGCCAGTACACCGAAATGTGGCTGTGTTCCCTCCTTCTATCAAACGTCCTTGCTGAGGACTGTGGTCTGTCGACAGGTCTTACGAGGGCATGGCGGGACTGTACGGACTGTCCTACTGCCTCAACTACTGCTGGGGGACACTCATCTGTCTCATCATCTCCACGCTCTGCACACTGGCTGCTGGTGAGCCAAATGTTCATTAAACACCTTCACCGCGTTGTGCGCCATATATGGTGCACGCTCCTGAACTGAATCATGATTATAAAGCCATAGTTAAACTGACGTAGAAATATGTCTTTCGAGACATTTAAAAGAAAACACAGAAAGATGAAGGTAACTTTCAATATAATTTCCTTTACTTTTGAATGTTAAAGGAACAATTGTCAAGTATGATATTGGTAATCCTAGAGGACCGTAATGCTCAAATAAATAATTGCTCATCACATGTCTCAGAATCGTAGTCAACGTGTTAATTGATGACTCCAGCCACCATACCATTGATGTTTACCTCGAGCACAGGCACACCTTCATCCTATTCATTAAGAGGGATGAAGTACAAGTCTCTGCTGTGTTAGGGGCAGGCAGACTTTGATGTCCATAAGCCCACAGAGATCTAGTTGTTGAGTTTAATAAACACTTTGATAGTGAATGAATCGGTTTTATGTCACCATCTCCCGCATTTCCCTAGTAAGGAATACGGGTTTGGACGGTGCCCAGGTAATGCCAGGATTTTAACCGCAGCTTACGTTTTTTTTATTTTTGTTCCGCCACAGCGGCCCAAGTAGTTTGAAATTCCTTACTTTTTTATTGCAGTAAAATTATTAAATTTCTTGTACCAAGGCAGATAAACTATTGTTGTCAACTGTAAGCTTTAAATTTTCGACGTGAATAATTAACCTAGAGTATCAAACCCAATTCTATCAATCATGAATATTTCGTCTCACCTCAATATGACACAATGCTAAGTGTAACATCACACCTCCTATTAGTAGCTCTCTGGAGATGAGATTTTTTAACAGCTTGTCTCCTACGTTAAGCCGGGTGCACACATCATTCAAATCAAAACGTCCACTCGTCCAAAGGTTTGCCTACGCACAAAAAGATATTATGCTTATAATATTTCCTGTCATTTCAGTTTCTTTCCCGGCAATTGAAGCTAGGTAAATTACGGATATTCGTTTTAAACTTGGAATACAACAAAACTCAGAAAATAGCGCGCTTTTTCCTACTTCTACGGCTCAGTAACGCATCCGGACGAGTGCAGGAGTAACCCTTTGATTTAACAATATAATTTCAATAGCTCCTTATTGCGTGGATCATCTGGGTGGTAGTGGTGGTTAAACGTGAAGAATACTACTAGTACTACTACTACTACTACTAGTTCAGTGGCAGCTCTTTGGGTTTCAGCATGGATGATAGTTTTCTTTCATCGAAAACGTTTTCGTTTGCTCAGTAGACATGTTTTATGCACGGAACTTGGTTTCCTTTTTCATATGACGACTCGCTGGATCTAAATCCACTGGTGTCATATCATTGCTACCCTCTGCGCCCACCACAGGCTGGAACACTCCGGATACCATCGACGAGAAGCTGGTGGCGCCGACAGCCTGGACCGTCTTCAACAGGCTGCCTCTGCCGTCCTACTCGCCGCCCCTCCGACAGTTCGCCCGGTACCTGCACCGACGCCGACACACCTACGCTACCACCAATGGGGACGGCAGCCCCCCGAACCTTCGACGTGACCCCGACGACTCGCCGGACGGCAGATTCCAGCCCCACTCTGAGGAGGCGATCCAGCTGAAGTCTGTGACTTAAGCCAAGCTGCCGCTGCTGGAATCCAGAGTGTCCTAATAAGTAGAGTCTTCTCATCACGTGACCAAAACAAAACATAGCTACTGTGATACATAGCTAGTCTGAGGAGTTAACGTTTTGGTGGTGGTGATCACGTGACCAAAACAGAACAAACTGTGATGACGCAGCCGGCATGAAGAGATAGCGTTTCCGTGGTGGTGATGGTCGTGCTGATTTGATAGCAGTTCGGACGCTACTGAAGCTCGATTCACTGTGCTGAATATGACGCCTCTCTAGTCTGTGTTTTGCTGACGTGACCATAACAATTTACTTATTTATAGACTCTAACTGGAACTTAACACTCAATGTCAATACCTTGGACTGGCCAATAAGTTCGTAAGCTAAAGTGAACAAAGTTTGTACATAGCGTTACTGCGGTGCAGTGAAGTACATCAGTGCGATATCGCTACATTGGGCGCAATTTCTGTTGCTGCCAATATCCGCCTGCGGATAACCGACTGTCTCCTGGGCAGATGCGCTCGTTCTGGATGCGGCACTCAAACTGCACAAAAAAATAGTCTTCGTGACTGTTGACAACTAGTCTATTTTATAGTAATATTAGTCATTGTAAAGCCATACTCTCTTTCATTTCACCATTTGCAACGTTTTTATTATAGTTGCATCAACCAGCGATCACTTGGCTCCATTTTCAGCATATGAGAGCGAGCCCTTGACACACTGTCCGACAATACTAACTCGATGCTTGCACGATGTTGAGAAACATAATTACGTCATCAGCAGAATGAGTCTTGTCTCTTTTGCTTATGTATACGAGCATTCCTGTCCTGACCTTGCAATGCAACAACTTCTTGAACAGATCTATTCTATCTACTACGATTGCTTCCCGTTGGTAAAGTTATAACGTGAACTTAAATTCAAAAACCCTGAATGGTTCTCTCGTGATCTGAAATATGTTATTAGGAAAAAATTCAGATTGCTCAGGATGTTCAAACGTGGAATAATAACAAAGACATGCTATCATCTTACCGGAAAACAAATTCATTGAGTCCAGAAATTCATCTCGTAAATTATGGCAGGTTTTGAATGATTTTCTTGATAGAAAAACCAAACGTAAGTCTGTTTCTCTCAGTGTTAATAGTACGGTACTTCCTGGCGCACAATCAGCTATCTTATTTAATACACACTTTACTTCCGTAGCAAATTCACTGGTGGAGGCCCTCCCTCCCCAAGAAATTATTTAATCAATACGAATTATGTTGATAGGGATTGTTTTTTCAGGCCTGCCTGTCCCTATGAAATCGTTATTATTCTTAAATCTTTCAGTAACAAGCGCTGTCATCGAGCAGAGATTCAACCTTCATTACTGCTTAAAGTTATACATTGTATTGTTGATCCTCTTAGTCATATTTTCAATTTGTGCTTGGAGAACGGCATTTATCCTAATGTATTAAAACATGCTCGTGTTGTACCTATTTCCAAGTTAGGTAGTCCGAATGATGTGGCTAATTATAGACCCATATCTACGTTATCTATCTTCAATCAAATTTTAGAAAGGGCCATTCATTCTAGGCTATAAAATTTCCCTTCATCACATAATGCAATTAGTGGTGAGCAGTTTAGCTTTCGAACTAAATCTAATACTACGCTAGCAATTTTTCCTCTTATAACAGATCTTCTGAAATGCTTCAACGATGAAACATATGGTATATCTTTATTTCTTGATCTTAGAAAGGCGTTCGATACAGTATATAAATCACTTTTACTATAAAACTTGATCATTATGGTGATCGGAATGAAGCAAATGCACTGCTTAATAGTTACCTGTCTAACAGGGATCAATATGTACTATGTAGTGATGCCAAATCATATATATTACCTATTAATTCGGGTGTTTTAGGCCCGTTATTATTTAGCATTTGTATTAATTATATTACCACCCTCGGTATGAATTGTGTATTGTATGCGGATGACGTAGTTTTCTACACCAATAGTAATAATCTTCAAGTTGCTATAGCTGACATGCAAACTTTTTTAAATATGTTGTCTGAATGTTTAACTCATAATAGAAGAACTGCCCACGAGAATAAAACCAAACTAATGCTTTTCTCCCCCTGTATTCACCAACAGTTGCCACCTATTTTCTTTAACAATAATCTATTAGAGTTGGTCCCCAAATAAGATATCTTGGACTGATCCTGGATGAAAAGCTTGTTTTAAGTCCCATATTGAAGACGTGGGGCGCAAGCTTAGCAGGGTTCTTGGCATAATCTATGCAATATCCAATTATATTGATCGTGAATCATTAAAAATAGTTTACTACTCATTGGCTCATTCAGTGCTGGTCCAGAATATCATCGTTTGGGGCAGAGACCCACGTTGTCACTTTTACAAACTTGAATTAATATTGAATAATATACTTAGGCGAATACTACGTGTTAGACGTAACGAAAACAATGTGCCTGTAATGAGATGCAGTGAAATGCACTTGTCTTTACAAATGTTGCAATTTCAGGATGTTTACAACTAGTCCTTGCTTAAATTTTGTCGATTTGTGTTCTTTAATTATCCCGAAGGATTTCTAAAGTATTTCATTCCCCTTATTCCTCAAGAAAATTACAAAATGAGACATACTGTTCTCAATCTCCCAATTGTGCGTGTTGGCGTTGAGAAACGTGCTACAGCCTTTCAAATTGCTATGTTTCTCAATAAACTTCCTGAGCATTTATTCGATTCCATTTCCTATTTTGTTTTCAAAAACGTTTCAAAGAATACGTCGTGGAATTGTATTAGCTTTTGCTTGGTGTTGCCCAAAATGTTTGTTTAACTTTCAGTGGCTACGCAGATGCGTTATTCTACAGTGTATTACTACTTTACCAAATACTTGCAATGTATCAAATGTATGTGTGTGTAATAAACCTATCAAGCCTAAACCTATCAGCTAGCATAATGCGATTATGAACGTCTGAATGCTTTTTGCACTCCATTTGTTGCGAATAATAATATAAACTCTACTGCCACTTTAGGTGCAATTGCTTATACGCTACTATGTAATATAACTCCTGCTGTCTATTCAATTCGTCTAATTTGTTCTCTATCAACTAACATGTGGATCTCTATTGTAACATGTAGCGTGTTATTTAGATAATTTTACTTCGGAAATCCCAGGTAGTCAATGCAGTGGCATTTGAACTTCTTCACTGAACTAGGAACATTTCACTTTCCAACATTTGTGACTCCTCATGGAAGTTTACAAAACAAGGCTTGCCTACCAGATATCCGTCTTTCCAACAATGACATATCATTGTCGTATAGTTCATCTGCAACCTACGTACAGTGTCCAAGCGTTCCTGTCAAGCTTTGGTTAACATTTGGTAGAATTTTATTCACACCTGTACGATTTCCTGTCTTCGATTTCTTGCATTTTATTTTCAAATTTTGAAGTAAGCTAAGGCAACATGTTTGTTCTTTGTGTATAGGTTCTTTTTTCTGTTATTGCCGCCACGGTAGCGGTATGTTTCCGTTCTCAGCTCTAACACCTTGTATCGCTCGCTGGTTCGATCCTCCGCCAGACACTCGAGCTCTTTGCAGATCTTGGTGTCCTGACTCGGCAAGTTGTGTGTGCATGCACAGCGCTGTGGCAGAACTGCCTTCCTTCCTCAGAAGATGAGGGGGGTGGGGGGTCTCGGGTCATTTGTTCCTTCCCTCAAATTGGCGCCATAGTTCATGGTGACCCGATTGCGACTGCGACTACACTTACTCATCTGGGGCCAGTGGGCCTATACCCGCAGCACAAACCAGTGCATGTGGGTTTCCCGGGTGAGGGTGTAGTCTAAGTTGACTTTACCTTTACCTTCTACTTATAGGGACCAAAAAATTCCCATCCTGGCTTATCCATCGACATACGTCTACCGTCTCTACCTAGCAAGCACGTTATGACTTATGACCAGCAAACTATTCTTCATTTACTTACAACATGATCTCCTCCTATCACCAGAAGAAATAATTTTTTCAGCGCTGCCTGCTGCGAGTATTGAAAGCATGTGGTTATTATAGAGAAAAATTCATAATAACGTCAAATCCATGTCCGTAGTAGTACCCGCTACAGAAAGAAATAACTTAAATGTTAGTTTCAATAGCCGTAGAATTATGAAATATTATAAAATAGAAAATTGTTTTCAGACGAACTTCTGCATTCTGTTAAAAACTGCATGAGAAGAGACGCTTCCACTACATTATTTACTCAATGTGAATAAAGTTCCTACATTTTTACTCCTCAAACTTAACAGCATACATTATTTTCTGTAGAGCCGAGTTTATGCAACAGTCTTCTGACTCTGTCAGAGCGCCGCCATTGGTCCTCATCATGTATTGTTCGTTTTAAAAACAATTGTACGTCTTTAAAGATATGGAAGAATTTTTGGGAGCACGGCAAATGGATTTTCAAAAGCGTCACTGATAAATTTGAATATATTCTTAAATTCAGATTGGAATAAAACTAAAAAACCGAGTATATTCTGTTATTTGCCAAGAAGCAAACGATTGATAAACTGTGGGTCGTCAAAAGACTGTCATGTGAACTCGGCTTTGGTCAGAAACGACGCTTGCACCAGCTTGTAGTTTTGTGCCACCAATGCAAAATAAATTTAGACTTAAGTGTACGGTGTTTAGGTATACATTTGGCCGACCAGGTAATTCCTACATAAATAATTAGCTATCTTACATTCCATACATTGTCTATTACATCACCGGTATTAATTTCACTGAGTGAATGCCAACATCAAATGTGGTCTCAGTACTATGCATTGGCGGCTCTCGTGGTGTGAATTGCGTGCCGGACGTGCATTCTCTACTGCAGCATTTACTTCACTTGTGCCAGAACGACTGGCGTTCGTAACAAGAAGCAGAGCGTAATAAGTCATGATCGCAGACTACGGAGAATCCGCGAGGATATATAGCTTTCACTGTGCCTGTGTGTGTTTCTGTCTATCCGGACTTCATGCTTCGCTGGCTGTCAGGTCCCAACATGTTTACACCGTCGATTCCATTTATCTTTTCTTCCTACGACGCCAGCGATTGGGGTGGCAAGGACGAGCCCATTAGGATTGACATGTCTGGACCTCCTGGCAAGAACATCTGCGTCGCTGCTGTGTTCTAACTATGTTAGACACAGCATCCACATGAGAAATAAATCTATATTTTTCTCAAGTGTAATCAATCAGTGATTAATGTTTGAAATCCAGCTCAACAGGTTGCAGCCGGTTCACACGTCCGAAGTTGCAGTTAAATCAAATTTCCACGGCTTAATTTCGCCACCCAATCGATGACGCTTCTACTGTTTAAGACTCTAAAAATTTCCTGCGCTAATACTTAACGTTCTCGCCTGCACCACGTCGATGGAATCATTCCAAGCCAGGTAGATGTAACGGATCCAGAAATTTAATTCTAGGTTGTCGTTTTACCACTATAGGTCGAATTGAAGGCGTTAATCTCAAGCTGATTCCGCCTGAAACTTGATTGAAAATTGCATTTCAAAGTTCCGCACTAGTTAGTGACATGATGTTTTAATTTGTTATCGTCAACACACTCTACTATCTACACTTGTTCCTTCTCTTAAAAAATAGTACAGCTAGTACAGTGCCTCCTTGTGTATGTAATATTCATGTACCCATTTGTGCATGTTAATAGTACATGACCCACTCATATCTGCGACAGCACTGTACTGGTATCGATATGAGGCCCGTAGAATTATACTGTACCATGCGCCTTGGATCAGTATAATACAGTATGGTTGGTACAGCATGATCTTGAGGTTCAGATGTACTCCAGTGGGAACCCCATGTCTGTAGGTTCCCTGTGCCACTTCGGTGGTTAATTTTAGGGGCTTGGTTCAGTATGGTTCTAAGGGCATCCTACGTAATAATACAACCCTACTTATGAATATAATAGTACAGTACCTATAGACGTATACACTAGCACCGTAGCTGCCTTACAAAATGTATCTTTTATAAATTATTCATGTGTCCTATTCCCAGAGAACTAAGTTTATGCAAACATTGTAGTCGATAACAAAACACCATTCAGGAAAAGATGCGGTCGTTGCATCGTCTGAACGCTAGATAAACTGTGGCTGTAAAATAGGTACTTTTGTATAGTGTTGACGATAAGTATTATTTGGCTGGTGTGAATACGCTTTTGGTAAATAAATCATGAAATTATTTGAAGAGAATAAAGGGAAAGAAAGAATGTATTCTAAACGAGATTAGGTTCAACTAGGTTCAACTATCGCTCACAGGCCCCACGTCTCCAGCAATAATTGCATTGCATTCCTTGTTGTGTCAGTGGGGTCCCGACCTAACGGCGTGTTCGATTGGGATGCGAAATTCAGCTTTTTAGGCTTGACTTGTTCAAACCTTTAGACAGGCGCCCTGACTTCGACTTGTTGATAAACGTTCAAGGCACTGACTCTTAATCAGTTCCTTATGAGACTTCCATGCACAGACTATGTCACTCCGTAAACCGGAGACAGAAGTCGGCTCAACATAATTGTGCTGCTTCCAGCTCCTGCAACGCGATTCAAAGTGCTGAAACTGAAGTTCCTGTCTGCATTTCCGGACAAGTCGAGTCAAGTGGACTTCGCTTAGACCAACTCAGACGAACCGATCTAAGGTGGTCCAATTCTATCAGTACCAGCCTGTGTTATTTCGATACGGACACTTACCCCACAAAAATACAATATGACAGACTTCCCTCGTATTAAAACAACACAGGTTTTATGAATATAAGGTTAAGCACCTATCTTGCAAGGTATAAACAGGTGGCGGAACGCCATGTATGGTACAGTGTCCAGTAAGAAAAAGTATTAAGGTTGCTTAGTTTTTCACTGTTATGCTTTTTAAATTATTTATTACCAAGTTAATTATTATGTAACGCTACTGGAGACATTCATTCATGTACGCCATTAGGATTTAGTAGCCTTCATATTCCAAAGTGGCCTCTCTTCCTATATTCCAGTAACTAGTCTGTGCTGATAGTTAAATTGTGTATAAATATACTCTTGTACTACTTCCCAGATGAATCACGCTGTACAGATGCTAATTTAAGTGAAAATAGGTGTACAGTATTAGACTCTTACTTGCCTACCACCTAGTTTAGTGAAAGCTAATACATACACCGAGTAAAAGTTATGTAATACTAAAACTAGCTTCAAGAGCACTTCGTTTAACTAGTGTTTCATAAAACAAGTTTGAGAATCTGTTAAAATACTCGCTTAACGAGCCACATTTTGCAGAGCAAACTTCAAGGAGACAACTTGAGTTCCTAAACTGCCAGGCAACCATAAATGGAATGGAAGTAAACAGGTGCTGCTATACCCTTAATAATTTAGTGAACTCCCTGGTTGACGAGTGCAACAGACGGATAACTCGTCAAGATCACTATCATCTGGGCCACAGTCTCTGACTGGACATAATTCCCGAAGCAGAATTTAAACTCTTTTTGTAGTGATAAAATTGCTCTACAATAATAAAAAGATTGATCATTTGTATTGAAAATAGATTAAATATGGGTAAGGTAAACTATACAGACAAAGCTATTATTTACAGAGCTCACTAGAGGCTGTTACATCAGAAATTTGTATCACTTTCCATGCCAATTGAATGCATATTTTAGATTCCGTTTCACTTCTAGCGTGCTGCAACAGCACCATTCGGCAGTGTATTATGCTCGCTAAGATATTGTTATTACTGTGCTATGTAACAGCAGTTGATGTACTTAACTTATATATTTGTAAAATACTCTTCGTAACACAAACGATGTTAGTAGTTGTCTCAGCCCAGCTACTGTAATACCTCATCCATAATTTTCAAATTTTACTTAAAAAAATTTTCCACTTCGCTACGCAGAAGTTACATTTTTATAAAGAAACACAATAAATTAAGTCATTGCAGGAGAGCAACTCTTGGTGGTACGAGACTCACCGCGGGCCTGCACGGCTATAGGGCCTGAGAGGCACTGATAATTTATTCCCCTAGCAGGAAGAAAATTCCGGAAGCTCCGGTTTGTAGTGTCACCAAATTTTTTTTTATTCAAATTCACTGTGTGTGGGGTGGCTCTGGCCGTACGGCAGGGGGAGGGGAAGCAGCTGTCGATCGAGCCTTCCGTCTATGATACCGTAGCTCGGACAACATGCGGTCGTTTGCAGTCGTACAATCCTCTAAGCCACCGTGCGAATTTCTCTACACCAGTGCATGTGAGCTCCCTAGTTGAAGTGCACTATCCTAGGAACCATACCTATCTTTTAACCACGACCCGGACTCTAGCTTTTTTCTAAGACTAGCTCTCTATTGACTAGCACCTACTCTAATATTATCTCCTGAGTGAAGTGCTAGTACTCGTTCAGCGCTGTTGTATTCCAAGCACTTGGAAAGTTATTATACTTGAGCGGAGTCAGTTATTATCTGCCTTAGTAAAACATGTAACGCTGTGAGTGCCTCTTACTGTTAATGCGAAGGCCTACCACTGCTTATCACTTTAATGCCGATGCCACCTACGTATTCCAACGAACATGCCACCTCATACTTGTGAAATAAATTGAAACTCGGTAGCATAGATACAGTAGCATGAACGATACGCGAGCTGCACATTCTTACATCAGGTTGTGCTTGTGAATGTTTACTATGGCCTCGGCATAAGTCTCCATCATCTCAATATGAGTAACGTTCTACGTACGTACGCCGAGTTCTGCTGTACCCTGCAGTGCCAGAGCTTTGATGCTCTTATCGAAGATAAAATAAAAGAAGAAATACTTTGTGTGCATTTTTATTTTTCCACGTCTTTTTCTTCAGCGCGACAGCAATCAGCCGACGTTAATGGCAAAACAAGTATACTTGAGACAATAAATTGAAATCTCAAGATCGAAATTCAGGAGAAGTAGTTTATCCAATAAAATTGTCTTGCTAAAAATACGCTAATCGAAAACAAATGCCCTGTTTGGCTTTCTACTCTACATATATCTATCGTTTGGGTAATATATCTATCGTTTTTCTCTTAAGAAGCGTTTCCAATTTACCACATTTCAAATAAGGTTATCCCACGAAACAGGCCGGTTAATTCGTAAAAGAAAGGCTTAACAATTATTTTATTCGGGAAGTTTAAGTCGGACACTGAAATGGTTCCTCTAATCACGGAGTCTATCCGCCATTCTCCAGAAGATATATTGACATAAATACAAATTTTATATCTATAGCCCAATCTCCCAATTGCACGTGACGATCCCCAATATTACGGCAATCTGCAGCATTGGCGTCAAGTCGAAGTATTGCCAAAAGTGAGCATGAGACATTTCTTATATAATTATTGACCTGTATTCGCAGCTCACCAATGATGCTTTTTAGAGCATCATAGAACAGCTCGGCGCAGCATTAGCAGCACTTGCCACCATTAATTTTATGAAGTCCTAACAAACATACGCCCGATAGCGTTTGGAGATAACAGCCGTAACTGATAATAGCTCTCGTCATTGGGCAGATAAGGGGGACCTGATAGGCATAACATCGTCAGCAGGGGACCTCTGTGTCAGGAGTAGTTCAGTGAGCTGGACATTTTGTGGGTGCGTCATCGGTGGTGTCCCAATTTTTAGCTCTATCGTCTTATTTTACATTTTTAATACATTTTAATACAACTAATACATTTTTAATACTATTTCAGTGCAATGTTATTGTTATTGCGAGAAGCAGTGTGCACTCAACCATGCGTAATAGGGTGCACTGTTTAGTTTATTGTACCTATTTAAATGTTGCAATTCCTCGTCTAATTATGTTCTTGGGAACACCATGGACTCTATAGGGGCTTAGTTTGTCACGCGCAGTTGGTTGCTCTACTTGGTGTACTCTAATGGAGTTTAGAATTATATAACTGTATCTCAGTGTTTTACACAAAAGCAGTTTCGATGAGAGGTACAACACGCTTCCAACGTTGTTTCATTAATTTCATCAGAAGAACTTGTTGCTTTTGCTTAGAAGCAATTTTTCATTGAAAAAATAAAAGATGCAAAGTGCACACGAAAAACTAATGAGTCTAATGAGTGACGGGGCGAGGTAAAGTTGTTCACGGAAATATTTCAATATGGAGCGCAAGCTGAAACACGAGGCGGTAAATAAACATGACAATGACAAAAACAACAATAATAAATGTAGTCTCTATCAGTATGAACACACTAAGAAAAGTAGTGTCCCGAGATCAGCACTCGTTCCCGTGCAGGGACTGCAAATGCCTGACTTGGTGTGTTCTTTCACCACGATATATGCTGTATGCGTGCTGTACCGGCACACCAACACAGGTACGGTACTTTTTATAAGTGCACGAGTAGGCGAGCTGGTTTGGGACAAGATTTTTTTATGTGATGGCTTGGGTCCTGAATATTGCAGCCTGCAATAGTGAAGCGAAAGCGAGACTGTATAGGCGACGGTGAAGTGTTGCAGTCGGTGCTATGTTCGTTTCTACGCAGAAGTTTAATTTTTTCTGCACTGCCGATAAAGCATTGATCTTTTTCTCTTTTGATTATATGATACGCGGATAATGAAGGTTCTGTCGAGTTGGTACATGCAATGTTAGCTTGATTTTGACATAATGGCAGTAGCTCATAGAGGGCCGGAGCTTGAGTCCCGGCGGCACTCTGGAAATGGGCCTGTTGGTCCGTCTACTGCCAACTATGTAATTGACTGCAATAAATTATTCCCAGTATCATCAGTAGCTGGAGAATGACAGCTTCTATGAATTTGAGTCTTTCGGTACTCAATTTTTAATGTAAGCTGTAATATAATAATCTAAAACACCTCCCGCCTGTGGAGAAATAAATGTTAAATAAATAAATAAATAAATTTCGAGCCCATACTCAATGAGGTGGCCCCTGGCGTCACCGGACCTGTACCCGCCACTGACCAGGCTTCTTTGAGGTCTCTTCACAATAATTCCTTGGTAATTTTGAAAGGATTACAGCTAATACTTTTGTATAGCAGTTCTGTCGCTCCTCTTTCTTCCGCACACGCTGTGCATTCTTCACAGTTTTAAGTCTAGTTTTCCACCCTAAAATTTTCCCATAGTAAATGGAAACAAAACTCAGTTTTATACTGAGAAAAATTAGAAAACTAGTAATGGTTTTGTTGCTGCAACTCCTTATTTTTAAGCTATGCAGACATTTTGGCGGCTCTTGCAGCTATAACAATAATGGTTGCGTTTTTCCTTTTAAGGCGACGGGTTGTAAGTTTCAACCATTATTTTCAACTCGTAAACTGCAACGTTCGTTATATATTTGGCGCACGTCGCGGTAAGAATACAACGACCTTATCGTTTGAAAGGTTAGGTTTGATAGGTTTATTACACACAAACACATTTTATATTACAAGTGTTTGGTAAAGTAGTGTGTGTGCATTAATGTGTGTATTAATTTAGGAATTACTTGGGCTTTTTGGTTGAAGATCAGGGCTGTTTTTCTTTATTTATTTATTTTTTTTTTGTTGGAGACGGCCGGAGGGCTTCCAGAGAGGGCTGCAAGACGGAGAAAGCCAGAATTAAGAAAAAGTTGTCGTTCACCTGCGCACAACTCTAGAAATTTTTAGTGAAACGCAGCCTGAACTACGGGAACTCGAATGAAATCTAAACGAATATGAAAGCAACTTCTAGCCTACCTAAGGCCAATTCATCCGTTATTCTAGTCAGTGTGTTCTTTCCGAATGATTCGTTGAATACTTGTAAACAAAAATTGTGTGCCTACCAAAAGATATGCCAAAATGTTAGATGTCACGTAAGCTGTGTTGAAAAAGCGTTACAAAGAAGGTTACTTTTGTTTCGTCATATTAAAAAAGTGGAAGCTACATTCTTTTCTGCAGTTCAAGCGGCCCAGCAGGATACTCTGACACTCTGCTGAAAGAATACGTTTGAATGACTAACGTTCACAAAAGACTTTGTTTACGCGGACAACCATATCATGATGCATCATGATGCTATTGTAAAACCATAATTTAATTCGACTTATGTCATCATCTTAGGGTATTTAAATGCAATTAAATTATTTGCGAATGTCTAACAGCAGTAACAAAAAACTGCCCATCCTAATAGACATTGCGTTCTTAAGTTTTCACAAAGCGGTATTCATTAAAATTGCCGTCGATTTCCTGTTTATTCTGAGGTTTACATTACAAAAAATAGATTTAATTCCTGTTCATTGTCTTCCTGTTGGGCAGGTGGTTAAAGAGTCAAATTGTATTAATAAGTAACACAGGCAGATAATTACAGTAGAGTCATTAATTAACTGTCTGTATTTGCACAACAAATTAAGGTTTACATCTCCAAGAGCGCATCTCACCGGAGGACTTTCGCAATGGCTGACATTCAAATCTTCAAGACCTACTCAGGACTGGTGAAGATCCTGGAACTGGTAAGAACTACGCACCTTGAGGAGCACATGTTCTGTTAGGTCGCTCGTCACCATGGGGGGCACTAGTATGCAATGCTACATACATGGCTGTACTTACAGTCACTGGTTCAAGCCTCCGTTTCCGCACAAAGTCGATATCACAGAGGAAAGAAAAAGGGACATAGAGTATGTCGATAGAAACGATGAGCCCACGCACCAAGCTGTTCATGAGAGCAGTAAGTTGGGAAAGAAGAGGAAGAACGGAAAACAACATCATCAGTAGGAATATGAAACTATAAGGAAGCAAAGTGGGCATATAAGATAGAGGTCTCTAAGGCTCAGATAATGACTACGGTAGTATTCATAAAGGTAAAGTCTACTATGACAGCACCCTCCACTGGGAAACTGACATGCACTAGTTCGTGCGGAAGCAGTAAATCAATTAACCCCGGAGGAGTAAGTGTAGCTGCAGCCGACGACGGATCTCTAAGAACTATGGCGCCGAAACGGAAGGTTCAACGACCCGCCACCCCACTCCCCTACCCTACGGCAAGTACCCGAACGATAGCTATGCTCATCAAGCAAATTTGCTGATTCAGCGTTGAGAGCAGTGAGAATAACCGCGCCTGGCATGGGGATCGTTCTCTGGACCCCCAGCACAACCGTGCGTCCGAGCTGGAGACTGCAAATCAATTGAGAAAATAACTGTGAAATAGTTAACTGGAAAAATGCCCTGGTGTTTATCAATACGTGTTTGAAGGAAAATTTACTGCCAACTAACACTGATATCCATGTATAAACATAGCTGTGCATATGCACACAGGTTTAAAATACAGCTTACTTCATTTATATTCCAAGCATAAGACAAAGAGGTGGAAACATTTCAACACACTGAGAAAATTGCTGTCGTGAAATCAGCACGTTTTGCCGGATACTGAAGGCCTGTACACACCTTAGCGTGCAGCTCAATAACAGCACATCTCTTAGAGTTTACGTGCGTACCCGGGTCACAAAGTCACTGATAATTTTCATGATAACCAGGACACAGAAAAAGAAACGCGCAAAACTCCATGGAGTAGGTAACACGATAATTCAGACACTGTTTTGAGGAGGTCCAAAGTCAGTTATTCTGGACCTATTGTTACTGACTATACTGAACCTCAGTTTAGAGTAACTTCGAAAATAAATGCTATAGGAGCGCTTGTTTTGTGCTTTTAGTGACATATTCCATAGATTAATGAATGTGCCAGGGTCTAATAGTGCAAGTCCAATATTTGCTTAAAAGTACACTGATTTTCTCAGAGTCAGGACCAGGAAATGAGCCTTAAGCCTATAAACAGGATTGAAAACTCCAACAACTCGTTTATAAAAGTCATTTGTAATGTCGCTACTGGTGTTTGGGTTTGCCTTGGCTGCAAACCATCTATTACGTATCTACGATTGCAGCGCATACTGTTGCCTGACGGAGGCCAAGCAATGGGGCGTAATGAGGTCTAGAACGTAAAACCACTGCAACATGTCCTTTCTTTGCAACCTAGAAATGCGCTACATTCTCTAGTGTACCATGTAGCGTATCAGTGAGTTTCCTATAAGAATTCCATATGCAACTAAAAAGGGTTATTTTTATTTTCGCTATCGGTGTTTGGGTAAAAGCCCTGGGTCTGAGACAACACTCAGTGTACACAATTACATGTTGCAATCACAACCCCAGTATTGCCTATGCAACACCAACGTCACCCTCCACTTCATCGTGTCGCAGTCTGTAACCGCTCATATATACACTGTGACCTCATTTGCTTGACTGCGGGTCAGGGCGAACATTTGACCGGTTACAATAACCGTAGCCAAGGGCCGGCCAGGCGCTTCCGCTGCACTGCCTCCCAGTGCAGAGCATATGCGCTTGCAAACAAACGACTACGCACGCCGAGAGAAGTAAGTAACACGTGCTACGGTCCCAATAGCACATCGTGCCGCGTCCTGTGCAGGAAATGTTATAAGCGGGGATTAGAAGTAACCTTAAAACGTGTAGGTTTGGGGACCACCGCGAGATTTAGTTTTCTCAGGGCATACATGATGCAACAAATGTTGTCTCAAAACAAGCACTTATTGCCGTGCAATAACGGGAAACACCTAGCTTAGCGTGCTCTTGTATATAGCGCGAAAATGCCAAATTTTGAGCTGCACAAGCAAACCAAATTAATGTATTTCGTAATTGCGCGAGCTGGTTTTTGAAAAAAAAAAAGTCTCTTAGAGCACTCAGAAAAACTATTGTTCCTATGCCAGTGATCCTTCCTGAACACCGACAGAACTGCTCTCGGGGAACAGACTTGTCGGTCCGTCTACTGCCAGCCATCTATTCTATTCTAGAAAAAGTTGCAGTGGTCGAAATAAATGAACGAGCAGAAGCAAGTGATATGACGGTCAGTGCACGAGAGAACGTGCTGGTTTCGAAACAGCGTTTTTCCCAGTGTTATCCTCTCCTTTTATTCAAAAATTAAACCAATTTTCCTGCAGGCAACCGGGGAAAAATAGCATCTACAAACCCTGCAACACAGGACGTAGGGCCGCGGACGGAATGGCCGTTAAAGACTATGCAGGACCGGGATTGCAAGAAATGAAAGAAAGGCCTTCAAAGAACTCCATCAAGCTCTGGTGTATGCAATAAGTTCATACCAGAAGCCTGTCTCATCACGACATCGCTTCTAATACATTACCTGTAAACTCCGGGCCCAATCTGTACATTTAGAGGGACACAGTGATATCAGCTCGCATGTCGTTCCTGCTACCGTATCTATGCTACCCAGCTGAAATATATTTCAGGGCGACGACCGAGCTGCTTATTCTCGCTACCAGTTGTTCGTGCGAATGCAGTCGTAGCCTCGGCATAACATAACATTTATAGTGCAGTACAAGCATAGATAGTTCTCCAGATATCATCTAGAGTACACAATGTAGTGTTCTATCTAGTTTCAAATTTTTACTTGCTCCACTCGATACGAGGACATACTTAAATCAAGAGTACCTACTGTGTGTCAAGTGATTGGAAATTTAAATTTTGAACCAAAGTAAGGAAATTTCTTAAAAACGGGAAGCTAATAGCGAAGCCGGACTGCTTGATATAGCCAAGGACTAGCCTCAACTTAAAAGCACCCTAAAGTTTAGAGTATTCAATTGTATATTAATGCATACACAGGGCTTATTTAGGGAGTAAAGTTGAACCTTCTAGGCTTAACTTGTTTGAAACTTCAGACAAGTGGCCTGGCTTCTAAGGTAGATTCCAACTCAGGCATTGCCCTTGATCGATTACCTTTGAGAACTACAAGATCCCAACCAACTACGTTAAATGGAGATTTCAGATGGCATAACCTAATCCTGTTGCCCAAGACCTACATACAACACAGTTGAAATCGACTACCCGCGGTAGCAGCGGACTAAAGGTTCTGATAATTGACTCTCGAGCCCGCAGGTTCGAGCCCTGGACGTTTCGAACGAATACCAGTTCTTGAGACCTCAACATGAGACGTTTCGAGGGGAGCCGATGTTCCCAGCCCTTCTCCGTTAATGATATTTTTCTATATTTTTTTATTTTTACCCATTTGGCCGCACATGTAATGATTCTAACATGTGTCGCTTCTAACAACATGCACCACTCGTAACCTACTAACGTTTTTTTTTTCTGATGGGACGCTGATGTCCCGAAATTAGAAGAAAAAACGTAATATGGTAATGAGGTAATTGTGTGAAAGTGGATCGACTTCATATATAATGTACCGTAACTGGAGGACTCAATGGGACTAAAATAAAACTTAGCCGTGACCGCATGCATAGGAGTAATGCATGTTGTAACTAGCGCGCTGGGTAACACGGTGTTACCTTGAGTGTTCGCTCGAACTGGACTTTGCTCGAAAGGTGCAGGGACCGGTTCAAACCTCCCTACCAGGTAGGCAATTTCTTCGGGGCGCTTGACGTGATTGGTCAGCATAATTTAGTGCTGTGGTCTTACTGATCTTTGCCAGCAATGGGGAGGGTCAAGGGGGGGTGCAGATTGTCACATGGAGCCTTCCGCCACTGGCGCCATAGCTCTAGACCAGGAGTTCTCAAACGGGAGTCCTCGCATCCCTTAGTGGTGCGAGATGAACTTCCGAGGGATGCGAAACTTCGATAAAATAAAATTGAATAGAATAAATTTGTACACAATAATGGTGTAAGCTTCAATTTTCGTCTGTTATCAGATGAGTTATTATTTTTTTTATAGAGTGTGATACTATAATAAAAGTTTTCTAGGTGTGCCAAGCAGAGAAAAGGTTGAAAAGCACAATAGAGGGGGAGAAGCAGCATTGAGCAAGACTGTGGATAACGTTTCCACAGGAAATTGGAGACGAGGTGGCCAAATGAAGCCTATGCATGCACGCGTCATTGTGCGAAAAGAAAGAAATTGAATTGAGAACGAAAACAATCGAGCCATAATGGTGATATTAGCAGCTGTTACAAGGAATATGTATGGCAGGGTTTCCGCATCATGGGTAACTCGCGCTAGCTGGGGTACGAGATGATCTACCAGTGGTTGCGAAATCTTGAACAATATAAGGGTGGACATATTAATTTGTTCACAAATTTTGCGTAAATTTCATTCTCTATCATTTAATGAATAATTATTTTTGTAGGGGATGCGAGTACATCGCAAAAGTATTCCAGTGATGCCAGGCTGAGAAAAGGTTGGGAACCGCTGCTCTAGACGATCTGTGATCGACTACAACCCTATACTCCTCTAGAGCCTGATGGCCTGTATGTGAAGCGCAAACCTAGTGAGGTTGGGTTCCCCTGTTACGGTACGGTCAAGTTTACTTTAACTTTAACCTAAAGTTCCTGTCTGCATAATAGGACAAGTCAAGTCAAGAGAGCTTTCCGTAGGACAACTTCGACGACCCTGTCGAGCACACCCATAGTGGACTCATACGAAAAACATATCCTACAACCTCTCTCTTTAACATGACCCTTCTATATCACAGCAAGTATGTACAGTAGATTACAACGATTTTATATGTATCTACGACGGCAGCGCATACTGTTGCCGGACGGAGGCCAAGCAATGGCGAGTAGTGAGGTTTAGAACGTAAGACCACGGCAACATGTCCTTTAGTTTGTAACCTTGAAATGTGCTACATTCTCTGATGTACGATGTAGCATTTCAATATTACAATGTCTCCGTGAGTATTAAGCAATGGTTATCTTTCTTTTATCTATATTATAACGCTGCTTGTCCCTCCGTTAGTTAGTTGCTTAGTTTTTTAGTACGATCGTGAAGTTTGTGTCAGTATTAGATAGGGGAAAAATTAGGTCATCCTAGATGTATCCTGGAAAAGGATGAATAGGAAAAGGGGCAAAGTTTAAATTTAAGCTGCTGCTACTGCAGACGGGTCTTAGGTAGAAGATTCACTGCCTGACTTGGAAGATGTATCTCCCTTTGGGTCCTAGAGCATCATAATTATTGAGGAATAATATTCTTCTGTTCTGTAGAATTTCCGCAGGTGCATTCAGTATTAGATAGGGGAAATTTAGGATGACACGGGTCTGAGATATCACTCAAGAGTTTGCTTTTGTTCTGTGGAAGAACACCGCTTTTGTTTGTGAAACTTCAACAGAACAAAAGCAGTGTTCTTCAGTGATATTTCAGACCTGTATCATCCTAATTTTCCCAATTTAATGCTAGTGGGAGTGTCAAGGCCGTACTAAGTAGAGAAACACACTAGCTGACGGAGGGACAAGCATAATTACAGTATAGATTATTAATAAAAAGCTCATACTAACCGACTGCCTCATTTCTAACACCTCCCTAATTATTCCCAGCTGTGTCTCATCGTGGCGATGGCAACGTTCTTCTCCCTCGGCTCTGTCGAAGACGTATCCTTATCAGCAGCCTTCTACTCCACGTCTATGATAGTCTCACCCTTCATCCACACCACATTTTTGTTGTTGGTTTACATTTTCGGTGGTCTCGTCATACAGAAAACGCTCCTAGTAAGTCTGGCTCACCCATGAGACCTACCTTGATTGTATATTTAATTCTGTAATTTATCCGGAGTATATGTAGGTTTTAACAAGTAGTGATGCAGCAAGGACAGGTGACATTCAACAAAGGCAGTGGTATCTACGTGAATAGTTCAACATTTCTCTCTCTCTTATACCTTAAGGGCGTTCAACCCTCCCCCCCCCCGACGAGATCATGCTTTGGAAGTGAAGGGAAAACGAATACCTCTTAGGGTTAAGAATGGAAGATCTGCTGGGAGCGCTGTGATTCTTTGACAAGCATAGAAAGTTCAGTACATTAACCCTTCTTGTAGCCGCAAATGACGGTAATAATGAACATTTTATTTCTCATATGGATGCAGTACTCAACAGGTTAGAGCGCAGCATGAGAAGAAGTACGGTATTTTACATAATTTCGAGCAGACAGGTTGACGTAATAACCTTCATTCCACAGTGTATATATATATATATATATATAAAATACAAAATAAAGTTAGAGTAGACCTATTTGAGATAGACATACTGCTCGTATTACCAATTATTCTAGAGACTTTGCCTGTGATTCGATATTAGATGACTCAACGATTACAATATTGAGTCGATAAATCGTGCGATCGAGCAAAAATTCTATGAATATAACAGCGAATCCATAAATCCTACAATTGAACTATGAGTCTACGATTACAGCCGTGAATTGTAAATCAATAAACATACATGGGAAATTTTGTAGCGGGAATATGTTGGTTTAATATATTTTTTCTTAGACATGCAAGAAAGTATCTTTTGAATATATCGTTAGAATAGAATTACTGGTACTGAAAAATACGTTCCGAAGTACTAGCTAAACATAATGCAAGTACTATTGATACGTGAGAAGTATCAGGGAAGATTTTAATTTTCAAGTCGGAAAAGACACAAGCTAACAGCAGGGCTGCCAGTGCTTACCACCAATTTCAATTTTCACAATTCAGTTCCTTGATTTCAATTCAACGATTTTCCACCTCAATACTGTATTGATCAGCGATTCAAATTCCCAACTGATTCAATTTTCACACTTATTTCAATTCATCCGAGAATATATGTAATTGTGCTGCAGGAGCTGATGGTGAACAGTTTCTACACTCTGATGTTGGTGGTGGCAGGCATTGTGACGTTCGCGATGTCCAGACCCGAGGCGGGAACCATCGCCAGCGGCCTCTTCGTGCTCTTCGCCGCCATCTGCTACGCCGTGGACACGTACCTCAGCCTGGTCAACCTGGGGGTCTTCAGCAGCGTTGACCCTGACCAGAGCAGGCCTCCTGTCTACCCCTCTGGGCCTAACCCCCCGGTTCCGGAGGTCAGAACCCAGCCCTTCACCCCACCCCCTGCCTACAACCCTCCCCCCAGCCTGGTGGGGCCCGGACCCTATGGGACAGGAAGGACCGACACCACCACATCAGGGGACCTGGGGACAAGTCGGACCTGAGGCGGAAGATACTTTATCTCGACGCTCCGCCATTATTTCTGTTCCCACGATTGGTCGCAGAAATTGGGAAGTTTGGGAGAGGAAATTAATTACAGGAGCAGTCGTTCTAAGTCTAATTTATTCACACGTGTTCACATTGTACTCACCGCAACCTGTAGCTCACAAGTTAAAACATCACCAGGTTAAACTTGTATGTAATATTGTGTTAACTCAGCACTTAATCAGGTGTCGGAACTCTTTTACAGTTTTTTTCTTACCAGTTACCATAATTTAGCTTTGACGGGCCACCAGTTACGGTCATTTGCATCACACAGTGTAATGTCAGTATATTATAACTGGCCGACTGTTATTGACCCACAGTTACTAACTGACAGTGACGGACGGACAATGATTGGCTGAGAGCGACTGGCCGATAGTGACTGGCTGACAGTGACTGGCCGACAGTGACTGGCCGACAGTGACTGGCCGACAGTGACTGGCCGACAGTGACTGGCCGACAGTGGCGGACGGACAATGATTGGCTGACAGTGATTGGCCGACAGTGGCTGGTCGATAGGACTGGCTGACAGTGACGGACGGACAATGATTGGCTGACAGTTACGCAAACAGTGACTGGCCGACGGTTATTGCCCGACAGTAACTGACGGACAGTGACTAGCCGGCAATAACAGGCCGACATGTAGTCTCTGCCCTCAAGGTCTTTGGGAAAAGCACACGTGCTGCGGTTGATGTGCACTCTTTCACTTGGAGGCTGTGTAGTGCCGAACTCGTAAGTTCAGTGGGCATTTTCTGACCCGGTCGGTTTGGGTTTAAAATTTATTGCCGCCGCCATTAGTTTCCGATGATGTAGGCCTGCAGGCGTTTCAGTCAGCTGATAATGGCTTTGGATTGCATTTTCTTTAGCAGCATTTCTGGCTTCCAGGGGTTGCATAATGCTTCATTCAGGATGCACTACCTACCGCGAAGTCTTGATATTGATAGTTATAATAATAAATATTACAATGTCTGGCTGACAGGGATTGGTTGACTTTAACATTAAGTTGTGTGACACATTGTAGCATAAGTAAGATGTCTAACTGGCTAACAGACAATCATCTGCACCACTATCATTCAGACAAATACGAGTATTCATGTTCACATTAAGCCAGAATTACAATGTGTTTTTAGCATCATTCATTTGTTTGGATTTCGTTCTACAGAGACAGTGAGGTCTGTCAGTTCACATTAGATTACACTGCCGGCAGTAGACGGACCAACCTGCCCATTGCCAGAGAGTTGCCGGAACCTATGGTCGGGTCCTCTATGAGCTAGTGGCGTTATGCCAACTACGATAGATTTCAATAGTCACAGCCTTCAATCGCTTACATAAACACCTAGTGAATAACAGCAGATGGCCGAAATACCATTACGTGCAGGTGCGGTATCATGGTGCAGGATTAAGCCTTGGCCCAGGTATCTACAATACTCTGTTCAATTTTATCATTTGAGTGTATCTATTTTTCTACTCCGTACCTGACGCTCATTACTTCTGTTCATTTCCACGCTAATAGTGCATCTTGAGACATAGAAACTTAAACAAATATCCCTTAATTACAACGTGATTTAACCAGGGGTATTTCCAAACTTTAGTTACCCTAAACCGCTCAAATTATTAATTTTTCTTCTATATGTGGCAGAGATAGCTCTGTCTGATACGTTCTTCTCCGGGTACTGTGAGAATACAGAAGTACATATTACAGTAGAACTCAGTAAATACCAATCATCCTGTTAAGGTAGAAAGTTGTTGAATAGAAGCCGTAATTATGGAAATAAATAATAATAAAAAAAAAAACGCAGACGGAAAATAGCTCTGTCTGTCGAGAATTTTTGCCACAGCTGACCATATTGCCCGACCAGCGGAACGGTAGAGCAGAACTTAATAGGCAGCATATATACTATAGTAGTACAATTAACTACCCGATGTTCTATAGTGTTAGTCGAAGAAAACCTTTATACACATGTAGAGAAAACAGGCATGCTGTAAAAACTTGTCTTCTCAAAAGAGAGACTGCTCTTGAAATGGAGATAACGTTTCAGGAATCCCTCTGTCGTACGCAGTCTCTACAGTATTTTAGGAAGGATTTCTCATAAGATAACAAACTGCAGGTATCGGTTTCAGTGGTAAACTTATATATAGAGGCACCACATGCTAGCCGCATAACTAGTCGTGCATTTGAACAGAGCTCGACCCTCTGGCAGCATATCTCTGTCTATCTTTTCCGTTAGTAAATTATGTTATCGCCTTTGTTGTACCGTCATTGAGAGGGCGGACAGATGGAACCACAGAATAAATAATAATTATATAGTCAAAGTAGAATACCCATTATGTTTTTGTGCGTGCGTTTGTTTGTCTACATGGATGTATAGATTGGGTCTAAACTAGATATACTCTGCTGACTTCTACAGCCCGTGTAACGTAGGCGGAAGCGTGACTGCATTGAAAGCAGCGTGTGTGTCATAGGTTCTTCATTCACTTGTCCAGGTGATGGTTTATGTCCTTGCTAGTGTGTTTCCGGTTTTTTTTAGCCTCTCATCACCTCCGACCTCTACCTGCATAGGTTTCGGATCTGATACGGCATGTGCGTCTATCTGTCTTCTACCAATGTTTCCGAATTTGTGTGTCCGGATGTTGGTGCATACCCGAAAGGGCTGTTTGTGTTTGGATAAGCTCCACTTGACATGATATTGCATTTGTTATCTATCTATGAAAGTTATTTTTTTAACACTGCTTAATACTTTAAGTGCTCAGGTTTCCATACTTCAGCCTTGCAAAAATAAATGTGCTTGTAGCTAATAATACATGAATACTAGACAAGTTGTTCAACTACCACTGCCCTCTTTTTTCTCAGCTGTCAACAATATTACGGATCATTCATACCCCATCAAAACTACGAGATGAGACGCTCCATTCTCACTCGTCCAAATGTACGTGTTGATGTAGAGAAAAGTTCAACCATCTTCCAAACAGTATCACTTGTTAATCGAATTCCAACACACCTATTAGATCCTAAATCTAATGACGCCTTTAAAAAGCGGTATAAAGATTATGTTATGCAATTGTATTAGTTTAATTACTACTTGTTACCCCAAAAAGTTCCACTACTTTTCTATGGGTGATGCAGATATATTATACTGTACCTATATTGAACTCAGAAAGTTTTCATTATTGTAATGGTTTATCTGAGTGCAATATATCTATCAAACGTGAACCTATCAAAACCGATACCGTCGGCGCATCACGGCCTGTAACTGTTACAACATCCAAATATTTAACCACGAAACCTGTATTTAATTTGCAGCCGTCCTCCATAATTCTTACAGTTGAATACAACAGTACAGTACGTAAATAAATAACGGTGGAATATTTATCTGGTAATCCGGAAAGTTCTTTTATTTTTCTTTTAGGCAATTCACTATCAAGCCGCTCCAACTTCTTGGTTAATTTATAGCCTAAGCGCAACGATAAGAATCCAGTAAATATAGGTGCTGTGCCGTTCGGCTAGTCTTAACGGTAGTCTGCACCTACCGTTGAACTAAAGCTAAATATATCCGTTTTATCTTTATCTTATGCTTAACGACAATCGACAATAGCACAAGCTGCAAGATACATAACAATGAGACGAGACATTTACGAACTTACCTCACGATTTTATATTATATATGGACTAGATAATTCTGTTTTGTGAAGAGGTGTAGTAACTCCGTGTTGTGTTATTGTAACCCATACCACATTACTACCGATAGTTTTTCACAGTTCCCAACGTCCGAATATAATTGTAATCTTCTAGCAACAAGTGTGTCGCGCACTGTGGAGATTATTCGCTCTGGCGCTCTCTTTGGTCGCTAACTGCGGCCCCATAGAAGAGATCGAGCAGTGTGAGTCCCCACACGTGGGGTGACGTGAGGAACGTCACCTGGACTTCGTCCGAAATCGACAAGGTAAGCAAAGTACAAGGTACTAAAAGATTTAGTAAATTGCCAGCAAGTGACCATAGCAAAAAATTTCGGACATTTTTTTAAATTTTGGGGAAACAGAAGCGAGAAAGCAGTGACCTTTTTTGCTATTTAAATGGACATAGCAACGCATTAGGACGAATATCCAGTAGAACGGATGAGACTAAAAAACTGCTTTGTGAACCCTGTTTTTCAGCTATAAACTCACTTCAAGTGCTAAACTTGCTCGTTCTAGTATCCGAAATCGCCTCCCGGCCAGGCAACGGAATTTTTGCAATGTTTTTCTCTCGCCTTGAGCATTTCTGACTGAAACTAGAACCTGGGACTCCCGGTGAAGGGATGGAGGTCACATCACATATGTAACATTAGTCTCCCGTCTCTGACGTCATCACTCTGACATTTTGTAGTCGACTGCAGCCGTGAGCTCCAGCGGACCCCAGCGGGCGTTTATCTGCAGCACGAACAAGTGCCAGTGGATTTCCCGGTTTGGGGTGCGGGGCCAAATTGACTTTGCGTTTACCTTTAATTCTTGAGTCTTCTGAATGATAATGATATTAAAGAATACAAAAATGAGAATGTTATGCAGCGATCAAGTAAATTACGTTCCCATCAAGTGTTTATAGGTTTGAAAATGAAATCCTTCATCTATACACACAAGACACAATCTCAGCCCCCAATAATCACATAAGTATATGTTCGCTACATTAGAACGGCACCAATTGATACATAACCAAGTTACATTTTCAGGCGGTAAAGATTTATATATAATTATCTACTATAACTTGAAATATTTGTCGAACAATTTGAGGAACACGGACAATATTTTCTATATCAATGAAAATAAATATGATGTAGCTAGTACTACATCGACGCAATGCATGAATGTGCGTGATGTACGTAAGTGTATGTGTGAGACTGTATGATGACAAGTGTGTACGCACCGTAAAGGTACAGGTATACATGTACGTAAGTTTACATTGGTGCACATGGACGCGTACTCATGTACGTTATTTTCCCCACGCGTGCCCTTTACAGTCGTCCTGTAACAATCTAAAGCTATACGCTAAGGCCTTGCCGCAGGCTCTACGGAGGATATTACTTGACAATAATTCACACCCACTACGCACTATATACGCACGTACATACTTACACCTACACACATGCACCTACACCTCGCCTACACACACACTCACACAAGTACTGCGACGTCAGTGTTACCAAATGTCGCTCGTCAATAATCGCTAGATGAACAAAAAAAAAAAAAAAAACCTCTAAAATGAAGAAAACAATGCCGAAATTTATCATTGTTCTCATTTGTACAGAATACTAAGCTCACTTTCAAATCTGAAGCGCTTTTCAGCGCAACAAAGTTAAATTTTCATGGCATTTTAGCTACGCATGTGTCGCCATTGCTGGAGGCAGGAAATTATTACCATAAAGAAATTTTCTTAATTCTTTACCATAATATGGTTATTGCCATAATACTGTTCCTACGAGAGCGATGAAGGGTCAAGCCGAACAATAGAAAAGCCTTACTACAGCTACACCCATGACGTCACTTGTATACATGACAAGCGACGGCTGTGATTGGACGCACGCTCCGCTCTCTGCAGTCACGTGAGCAAACGAAGCGCAGCTATTGGCTTATGATGATCTCAACGGAGTGACGTCACTGTTGTGGTATCAAGAGAGGATTGCTTACACGACGCTGTAGCGAGGCGAAAGCGGTGCTGTATGGGTAACAGTGCGGTGTATGCCCACATTCCGCGCCAAGGAGTCAATCTTTATTAGGGATTGAGGGTGCACAGCATGCCAGGGTGTGGTCTGAGATAGAGTAGATCAGATAGCTGGCAGTGGTCGGACGCAGTAGGTGCATTCCCGGACATCAAGGGTGATTCATGCTCCGGCCCTCTACGAGTTATTGCCTCTATGTCAGAAGTATGGAGATATCCAAGGAAGAAATGAGGAAAAAATACAAAATCTCTGCCAAGAAGGCGGTAAGGCGGTTGTGCAACCACAAATACATAGTTGCAGCAGACCAGTGGTGACACTGCAGCGTTAGTTGAAGACACGGTGGGTTAGTGTGACCTCTAAAAATTTGGCCATTAGAAGTTTGTGAGCCTTGGAGGAGGAATTCGTAGGTGTGAGGGATGTTGCTCCCGGTGTCTGTCCAAGGCAAGTTTGGAACACGTTTACATAAGTGTGCAAAGATACGTGTATACGTACATCGTTAACGAGTAGTGCTCTGGTATAGGCTCCATTAGGCCTTTTTTTTTTTTTGCATTGCGACGACGTCTAACCTTCCCATACAGGGACCTGCAATAGGAAATGAGCTGTTCATGAACGTGTAAGGAATGTGTTTATAAGAAAGCGACACAATACATAGTCAAGGTTGCCAGTACTAAACGAAAATCATCGTATTTTACGAAATTAAAATGACCTAAACTCGACAAATTTAATTTTGTCTATTGCTGAATGCTGAGAAATGAGTACTTCCTTCAAATAAATGTATTATTTGTGTCTCTGTGAACAGTTTGGTTTTTCTTTCTTTCTGTTTGAGGTAGCTATGTTGATTAGCAAAGACTTGATCAAAGTTTCATCTATTAGACGGAGGACCTATTTGGCCTTCTATCTATAGGGTAGTCTTTGCCTTATCCGCTTGAAAACTCTACATATTTTGTTCTAAAACAACACGCACCTGATCCTGGACTCCAGCATACCACTGTCACCTCACCAACCTTATCAGTTCCAGCATTAGAAGGTCCAGCCGCGCCGAAAATAAGTTTCCAAAGAGAATATGACTTAGGATGAAATTCCTGCCTTAAAAAGTGTAGCACGACACGATGGGATCCTACCAATTAATGTATAACTTTCACGCAGAATAAACTTCAAGAGAAGGCTAGAGCTGGAAGTTGTTTGAGGTTCGCCGTTAAGGTTTCCATTGCACTAATGGCAATGCTGTGGCGACCACTGCTCGATGTCTACTCAAATGAAGCAAGTTTTGAGGAAATGAATCATTCATCGAATACAAGAGCGACATCCGCACCACACCAGTGATATATGATATTCCCAACGCAGTCAAGGTTATGGAAATGCGCACAGGCATGTTGGAAACTCGCTGTGTCACCGTAATTTATGTTCAAGAAGGCGCAGAAGCAACGCGGCCTTTGCAAACTCAGCAGGATATTCGTAAGGCTTCGTATCCATGCTACCGACTCTTTTCGAATATCATTACCAAAGAACATTATTAGACACATACGAATATTTCCTTAGTATTTTTAAAGAGCATTATGCGACAACGGTACAAGTTCCCGTTAATCGCTTGCTTGTTTACATCGTACGTTCGTAAGCACGATAGCAGCCTTACTACTGTACATATATATCTTCAGCAGCACCAAATTTCGCTTAAGTGTCTAATGATTGAGATTATTACCGCACAGACAAAGGCCGACACAGACACACTAAAGCGTATCTCTAGTCTTTCTTGCAAACGCTATATAGGACCTGGTCGTTGTTTCAAGTCTCACTGAGCCAACGACGTCATTACTGTCGTCAGGGAGGTTATCAGTCAACTTTATTTAGTACACACAGGGGGGGCTGTACCATTTATATATTGAACATAGCTTATCACTAGAGTTAAATCAAAACACAAAGCGATTGAAAGCATCAGTACACGCTGCTCTGCATTGCGGCTCATTGTTTGGCCTCTGTCTGGTAATAGTATGCGCTGCCATCGGCTATGCATATTTGACCGTCTGTAGCCAGGATCATTACTCTTATTACAAACCACTTTTACCAGCGAATTATCTGATTTTTCTATCCTACGTTGGAGACTGAAAACGCATTTCCTTGTTCTGAGTTTCGAGCAGTCACTAAACTTATGGGTAAACATCATACATGCACTATAGGATCCCAGTAAATTTTTAAACCGGCGAAATATGTCATTATAAGACACACATAGGCGTCCAATGCTCTTCTGCGTAATGTTCGACCAGAGCGAGTTACAATACATAGGGTAACAATAGCTACGAAACAACTGACAATAATTTGACCTCCTCAAAACAGTGACCAAATTTCCTCACTAGCATGTTGCCTACCGCGTGGAGCTTCAGTGTTCCTTTCTCTATACTTGGTTATCACGGAAATCGTCTGTGATTTTGTGGCCCAGGGAAGAAGTTGTTTACATAAGTGAGCTCTATATCACTGAGATATGTGAATTTATCGGCTGACAGGTTTGTTTTTTGGTTTCTAGGTTCAATGTACATTGTACATGCGGACAGTTTTGACAGAAATATATTTGAAGCAGAGTTTATTGGCTTCCTTCACGGGAATTGAAAGTAGTTTTTGGAGTCCGCTGGAATGGGGAGCAGTAAGAAATATGTCATCAGCATAGCTTAGCGCATTTACTGCTCTGCCATTGATAGGGTACCCTATTCTGGTTGCATTCAGTTGGGTGTGGATATTGTCAACGAAGATATTTAAGAGAATCGGGCAGAGTACCGTAACCCTCCCTGCCTTGTGCCATTAGTTATCCCTATTTTACAAAGTACTTTTGAGCTTGAAAGCAATATTTTGAATGTTTTAACGATATAAAGGGGTATTTGTTTCCCAATCATACACTCGAAGAGCGAGTAGTGGTGAACACGGTCAATTGCAACTTTAGCGTGTTTTTTGTAGGAGTCTGCCTGTCACCAAAGAAAATGCAAAAAGGCATGGAAGGATTTCTGTGAAATTTACGGGGGTTGCTACATATTTTAGGAGGAACAGGTGATTCACCTTCGGTGAAGATCCGTTCGACTATCTACTTGTTTGTCTACCCGTTGCTTCTTAGAAGCATAGCCTAAAAAGAGATGAACTAACCTTCATTACGCAGGAATTGTTAAAAATCTTAAAGGGACGTTTGACTATATGTTTGTCGTAGCGTTTGTTAGAACTATACTCGTAAAATTATTGATGGATTTTCGGGAAAATTACAGGGACTGTTAGAAATTTTATGAGGCACAAGTGATCAAAATTTAGTGATGATAAAAAGGAAATCTTGAAAGTTTCAGGACTAACTTGAATTTTCCATTAACTTTGCGTTGTGTGGCGGATGGGTGCGCTGTTTTGAGTGCTTCTCTATAGATGCTATAGAAAAGATTAATAGTTTTAACCGTTCCAAATTTCAACGGAATTAGCTCGACTGGACACATACTCGTATCATATCCACCATCATATTATGTAAACAACCACGCGGTCGACTGTGACGTCATACTTCTCGCAATTTTTTTCGCAAAATTGCAGAAGAAATGCCTACCTCTATTCATTTGTCACTGACTGCTCTTCTTTATAGCAACTTTGTTGCTGGCTCAGCGAGGCGAGAGACAATAATGACGTCACAGAGATGTAGAAAAAGTTTAGAGATGCTCTTAGATGATGTGTATCTGTGTCTCCTTTGTGGATACAACTGTTAGTATTTTTTTAGTGGTTTCACACTGTAAAAAAACAAAATAGTTGATGATTGTTCGTAGCTTAGATGGAATACCATGAAGATATACGCAAATATTCTAACTTTTCATGAGGAAAAATTACTTGTACAACGTGTCCACTTTAGAACGTAAGGCCTGCCTTCCCGTGCCTACCGAAAGCTCTTTCTGTTATTGTATGCCTTGATGAAAAATTTCAAATTCTATTTCGACAAGCAACAAGCCGCAGCTAGACGGAATGGGTAATACTTTTTAATGTAATCGACAACACTTATTTTTACCTCTGCCAAGAACATCATGATTTTGTCGGAATTTGTCTGCCACCAAGATAAGTCAAAAAGTTATGGATGGGTCTTTACAAAATTTACAGGGATCGTTAGGTAAGTAAGGAGAAACATGTGATCATCTAGTTTTGGGGAAGATCCGTTCATCCGTTAGTTTGTTTCTTTGACTGCATTTTTTTTCTTAATGCCGTAACTCGAAAAGTTCAGAACGAATTTTTATGAGTTGTTAAACATATTATTAACAGTAAATGACCAATTTTTTTGTGATGTTTTGTTTGTTCATTTATTTGTTTACTTTTGTGTATCATTGTATGTTTGTTAGCAAAATAACTCAAAAAGTTTTGTACGGATCTTTTTGAAGTTTACAAGAAAAGGTAAAAATGTTAATAGATGTAAATGTTCAAATTTTTGTGATATGTTTGTTAGCAAAACAACTCAAAAAGTTTTGTACGGACCTTTTTGAAGTTTACAAGAAAAGGTAAAAATGTTAATAGATATAAATGTTCAAATTTTGGTGATATGTTTGTGAGCAAAATAACTCAAACAGGTTTGTACGGATTTTTTCGAAGCTTACAAGAATAGGTAAAAATGTTAATAGACATGAATGTTCAAATTTTGGTGATGAACGGTTTGTTCGCTTGTGTGTTTGACTAATATTCATCAAAACATTTGCCAGACGTATAACTCAAAAATTATGAACTGAACTTCATAAATTTCTTTTTAGAAGTATTAGAATTGTTGAAAGACACAAATGACCAAATTTTACAGTTATCGATTACTCCGTCTGTGTGTTTGACTAATGTTTGTCAACTGTTTCTTAGAACATAACTCATGAACTTACGGACGGATCTTCAAGAAAAATACAGAACATTTTGTTGCTGTCAAAAGGTACAAGCGACCAGATTTTAGCTCTGATAAATGGGAAATCACAGTTTCAAAACCAATTTGAAGTTTTCTTTAATATTACTTTGCTTATCAGAGGTATGCTTTCCCAGAGTGCTCTAGCTGAGTATGCGTTTAACATTTATCAAGCATATAGCAACTTTTAATCATGATCATCCAAGCTTGACTAAAACCCTCACTCTTAAGAACGCTAGCGGAACAGAGAACTTGGCGAAGACTCAACACCTAACGTGATTTTCTAAGACAGTGAAACACGCTCAACTTCAAGTATTCATACAGGCCTCGCCAAACAATATAAGACTCACCAAATAGTTGGCAATCATACACGCTTGAACTTTCCCTGCACAGTTAGCCCACGGACACGCCCTGCCTATCGCAGACCCTTTGCTTCCAAATGCGCCACGAAAGGCAATTAATGGTGTCAGTAGATCAGACCACAAGTGCTGTAACCTCGAGGTCCGGCACGGCCTTCCAGGCCCTCCGGCATCCACTTGGACCGCCGCTGGAAGCGTCCCGCCGACGGTGAGGAGTCCGAAAGTGCAGAAGAAAGGCGGCAGGTTGCCGAAGGTGTCAAGGCTGCGGGGGCGACATCCCTAACGATCCTATTTCCCCTATATAATGGGAGCACTTTTTGTCGTGACCATCACTGCTCTTGCAGCGCCTGTCGAGTGGACATCGGGACTACTCGACTTCTTCCTGCTGCTCACGAAACGAAAGACAGAGAAACAAACAAACGATCGAACGACTACAGTAGTGCGGAGCCCTTTAGTGACAGTGCGGCGACATGAATTCTTTCGTAAGTGACGCGTCTGACTGTAGTCCAAAGTTTGTCTAAACTATTGAGTAAAATACTGACCTCCATTATAAGTGACATTTTTCAAATAAGTTATTTCTGTAAAGTATGTATATATAATACACCTGCATTAAATTACAAACGGAGATATCTATGAGGACTTAGTTATTACCTCCGCCAAGGAGGTTATGTTTCGTCGGCTTTGTCTGTCTATCTCCCTGTCTGTCCATCATCAAGATAACTCAAAAAGCATGGATGGATTTTGATGAAATTTACAGGGATTGTTAGGTGTGTTAGGAGGAACAGATGATTAACTTTTGGTGAAGATCCGTCCATCCTTTTGTTTGTTTGTTTGTCTGCCTATTTTTTTGCTAGTGGCATAACCTAGAAGGTAACGGGAGGATTATCATAATATTTACATGAGGTGCTGGGTTTATAACAGAGAGTGAATGATCAAATGTTATTTTGTGATGATCTGTTTGTTCGTTCGTTTGTTTGTCGCTGAGTTTGATTTTGTGATTGTTAGCCCAACAACTTGAAAAATTATGAATAAATCTTTATGAATTTTTCAGGAATTGTTAGTGATGTAAAATGACATACTTGAGTAAATTTTGGTGATGACCGGTAGGTCCGTTTGTGTGTTTGACTCATGTTTGTTAAAATATTTGTTAGTAGCATAGCTCAAAAAGTTAAGAACGGATCTTCAAGAAAATTACAGGCACTGTTAATATCATAGAAATGAACAAGTGATCAGAATTTTGTGCCGAGAGAGAGAAAATCATGGTTTCAGAGCCGGTTTAAATTTTTCTTTACCGCTGCCTTACTTGGTGGAGGTATGCACTCTCAGAGTGTCTTAGTTAACATAGAGATTCAAAACATTAATAACGTTTCTGAATAACTAGACTGTCGTCTTAATTTTTTCACATTAGGCACCTAACCAGTGTTTTTTCTTCTATTACCTTGCGTAAAATTAGGTTTATTATCTCTGCCAAAGAGGTTATGTTTTCGTCGGATTTGTCTCTTTGTTTGTTAGTCTGTTTGCCTGTTATTCTGTCATTCTGTCTGTCACCAAGATAACTAGAAAGTTATGAACGGATTTTGACAAAATGTGTAGGAATTGTTTGCCATGTTGGCAGGAACAGATGAATATTTTTTGGTGAAGATCCGTCCATCCGTTTGTTTGTTTGTCGGCCTCATTTTTCTCAATACCATAACTCAAAAAGTTACGAACGGATTTTTATGAAATCTACATGAGTTTTTAAGTATATTACAAAGAGATAATGACAAAATTTTTGTAATGATCTGTTCGTTCGTTCATATGCTTGTTGCTGTAGTTGATTTTATGCTTGTTAGCGCAATAACTGAAATAGTTTTGAATAGATCTTTCTGAAACTTACAGGAGTTGTTAGTAATATTAAAAGACATAAATAAATAAATTTTGGTGCAGATTGGTTGGTTCGTTTGCATGTTTGAATCATGTTTGTCATAATGTTAATAAGCAACATAACTCAATAAGTCTTGAAGGGATATATGTGGAATTTAGAGGAGTTGTTAGTAATGTTAAAAGACAAAATGGTTAAGTTTTGGTGCAGATCGGGGGCTTCGTGTCTATGTTTGAGTTGTGTTTGTCATAATGTTTGTTACGCAAATACTCTAAAAGTTTTGAATGGATCTTTATGAAAGTTACAGGAGTTGTTAGTAATGTTAAAATGCATGAATGATTAAATTTTGGTGCAGATCGGTTGGTGTTCGTTTGTATGTTTGACTTATGTTTTTCATATTTGTTAGGAAAAAAGTCCTGAATGAATTTTCAAAAAAGTTCCACAAACTGTTAATATTATCAAAACTCACAGATGATTAGACATTGGAGTTGATAAAAAATCATGGTTTCAGAGGCAATTTGAATTTTTCGTTACCGTTGCCTTACTTGGCGGATGTATGCGCTCTCAGTGTGCTCTAGTAATGAATTAATGAATTGTTTTATAACTTGTTCACGCAGGTGATTGTTACTTGTGTGGTGGCGCTGGCGGCCGCTAGGCCGGACGGGGGCTACAGCCCCCCTCACGCCGGCGGCGGTGGTTTCGGTGGTAAGGGCAGCGCTGGACACTCCGGTGGTGGAGGATTTTCTGCTGGTGGTGGACTTGGTGGCGGCCACGGTGGATCAGGAGGAGGATTTATTGGTGGCGGTGGAGGAGGGGGACTAGGCGGTGGGTACAGTGGAGGTCTTGGTGGAGGCCTCGGTGGTGGACTTGGCGGCGGTCATGGTGGAGGACTTGGCGGTGGTCATGGTGGAGGACTTGGCGGTGGTCATGGTGGAGGACTTGGCGGCGGTCATGGTGGAGGACTTGGTGGAGGCCATGGTGGATCAGGAGGAGGATTTATCGGTGGCGGCGGTGGAGGGCTTGGTGGCGGGTACAGTGGAGGCCTCGGTGGCAGACTTGGCGGCGGCCACGGTGGATCAGGAGGAGGATTCATTGGTGGCGGCGGAGGACATGGCTCAGCACAGGGAGGAGGATACCAGCAGCCTCAGTACCCTACCGTGAGTGTTGCTTGGTACTTACTTCTGCACGGTACTACCTGCGCAAGCAGGAAGTACCAGTACTTTTCTTGTACCAAACCGTAATGTACAGCAGTCTATCACATGTACCTTACCTAGTTTATTACTTTGAGTTATTTGAGGGTGTATAATTTCATATCAATGGAGTATCAAATGTGCCTCTGCGTTCTGTTAAAAAACCACCTCGCTCCCAGTACAATGAAGCAGTTGGAACTGTACCACCATCTGGGCTTTGTATGCATACATCACATGAGCTTCCGGGTCCGTTTAAGGGTCAGGTATTATTTATTCGAGCAGACACTTCTACAGTGATGAGTTCAACAATTTCCTACACACTAGTGATGCGTTTATCAGGTATTATTTATTCGAGCAGACACGTCTACAGTGACAAGTTCAATAATTTCCTACACACTAATGATGCGTTCAGCTCTTCGTTGCGTTGAATACGAGTGAACGTGTGCGTGTAGTATGTGACGGTTGAGCTCTTGCATGCCTCGTTTTTGCGGGATATGATTTATCTTAGGTTCTTTGCTCGACATTAAAACACAGTTAGAGAGGAGCAGCAGGCTCTCCGAGTATGGCATGTTCATCTCTTGAGTCTCCCGCATTGAGACAATCAGCAGTAAGTTCGCTCTATTTTTTGCCCAGGACAATAACTTTCATTACATGGTCTTCAAAAGCAGCACTATCTTGTATTCTCACTCCAAGATCCGTTAAGTCTTTCTTCTAATTTTATGCCCTTCAGTAGTTTCACATGTTGTAGAATCATTAGGTATGAAGCTGTTTCTCTATCTTGGCTGCTCGAACTTTGTGTCATTTAAAGTCAGATTATTTGTTGTTGACTATTAGACGATAGTTGCCAAATCTGGTTGCACAGTGAACTCTTCTCCACCGACTGAACCTAACTTGTGGCAAATTCTCTCTGATGAGTATCGGTACCTTACCTGCACCAAAGCATTACGAGGACCTGAAAACATGCTTGCACTAATCCTTTTGAGTACTAGTTCCATACCAGTCAGTGTGCACCGCTTGAGTTTCAGTTGATCACAAATACAACTATTATTTTAACTGTTATTGTTAAATTACACTAGACTGGCAAAGTGGGACCGGAGAAGTACCATGAGGGTGACAAACCCCCACACAACCAGCCCAGCGAGAATATCTAATTACCAGGTAAAGGTAAAGCCAACTTAAACCACACCCTCACCTGGGAAACCCACATGCACTGGTTTGTGCTGCGGGTATAGGCCCACTGGCCCCAGATGCGTATGTGTAGTTGCAGTCGACCTCGGGTCACCAAGAACTATGGCGCCCATTTGACGGAAGGAACAGATGACCAGAGACCCCCACCCCCTCATCTCGGAGGAAGGCAGTTCTGTCACGGTGCCGTGCATGCACACACAACTGCCGAGTCAGCCCACCAAGATCTGCAAAGAGCTCGTGTGTCTGGCTTGGTACACGAGCGATACAAGGTGTTAGAGCTGAGAACGGAAGCATGCAGCTAGCGTGGCCAGCACTAGTTCTGAGTACCAATTCTTTACGTGTACCAGCTGTTCACAAGCATTAGTTCCGACCATTTACCAGTTAATCATAGGTACCAACCGTTACTGTTGCAAGTTCTTTCCGACTACCAATAATTCACAAGTACCTTGCTCGCAGAAACCACCGAAGTACAACTTCGAGTACAAGGTACAGGACCAGTACTACGGCAGCAACTTCGGCCACACGGAGCAGCGCGACGGGTACAAGACCCAGGGGACGTACTACGTCCATCTGCCCGACGGGCGCGTGCAGACCGTGACGTACACGGCTGACGAATACGGCTACAATCCGCAAGTGACCTACGAGGGCGAAGCACAGTACGGGCCCCCCGCCCAGGGTTACGGAGGATCGGGGGGATCCAGCGGAGGCCTTAAGCAAGGTAAGGGACCGGGCCCTCAATAGGCTTTCATTGTACATGTTCTAAGTTCAGGCAGCGACCCGCTCTGCAGCCTACATTATTCTATTGTAAACCATAAATTTCTGCCGAGCCATTTACAAAATTGTAGGCTGCGTTTTATTTTATGAACCAAGCTGTAATAGCATTAAGCCACGAAAGCCTTCCTTCCCGGGAGACACAAATCACACTCCTTCTGTTGTGAAATAGTTGTTGCACAGCCACAAATTTCACTTGCCTCAGCTTGTAGTTCCAAGATGAGGTAATTGAAATTTTTGGCGGCGAAAAATCCATTTTAGAACAGAGGCAATATTATTTTTAGTACTGTTGCCCATAGCGGGAGACCACGCAGTGTTGCCAACTTAGGGGAGACTACACCACGCCGGCCTGGCGTAGGTCCTCAGGTACTAGACTTATCTCTGTGTATGCGATCGCGTGCCCGGCATATAATGTATATCCCAATCGGAAATTTATAGACATATATCCAATGTTATCAGATACCCTTCACTATTTACCCATAGGCGGCCGATAAATGCCTATATTTACCAATAGGCAGCCGATAAATGCCCATAAATTTCTGATTGAGAAGGAGCTGACCCCACACTTCAGTGTGTCAGATCTGAGTGTTTGCAACGAGCCCTGGAACTGTTCAGAATTGTGACGTCACAATTCTGAACGTTTCAAGGGCTCGCCGTAGTAAGTGAACCGTGGTTGACCTTCGCTTTGCACGTCCTTCCGGTTATACACGAAAAGTCGGTATCCAAGATACCTCTGGAATGCTCTCAAGTTGAAAAATGTACGAGCTTAACGTGCATCCGCTCATAAGTTGAGCGTGCGATTGTAGAGTGTGGCCTGGTATAGCTATACCAAAAACTGTCCCCCCATCTTCTCCAGCTGCTATCAGCTGCCCAACCAGTGACCAGTTTCTGCCCACCCAGTGGTCAGATTTTTCCGACCCAGGACCAGATTGTGCCCTCTCAGTGGGAGTAGATCATAATTTTAAACCTGCGCGAGTCGTGAAGGTACAGCTTGGTCAACAGAAATTAGCAACGTTGAATCCAGACAAGATTAAACTCAAGCATCGGCAACAGTCTGAAATATTTCCTCTCTTTACCCTTCTGAACTGGTGTAATTGAAGTACTGCTATTCCAGCACAGTACTGAACAGAAAGGGGCCAAGCTCTCTCCCTCCCATGCCTTTGCTTAGCGTTTCAGAACCTCTCAATTGGCCTATGGAGGATCACAATTCATTCAGTTGTTTTCATATAAAAAGAGCGAGTATCAGCTATGATAATTAAATCCACGCCATACATCAGAAGTTAGGTTGATTTCAAAGCAAGAAAATAAAATAATAATAATTAAAAGGTTCTTTTGATCAAATTTATCCCAATACAATATTGTTTTGCAAAATAAGACTGTTGGCGTGACTGTAGGTTCATTTTTTCCTGATCCTCCCAGGTGGACATGGTGGAGGCGGCCTTGGTGGAGGTGGCGGTGGAGCATTCCACGCTGGAGGGGCCGGTGGGGGTGGACTCGCCTTCGGTGGAGCCGCAGGGGGTGCAGGCTTCGGTGCCCCCCAGGGAGGTTACCAGGCCCCTGTCCAGCAGAGCTATAAAGCACCGGTCCAGCAGGGATACAACTGATGATCTGCGATTCTAACTGATGCACGTGCTGGTGGGCAACTGGCAGTCAACTGACACTAGTGAACAACAGTGAAATTTGTTAAAGGCTAAAATCTTAACTGATGCTATCCCGTGTTGCCAGTTGATGGAAGCAACTGATACTCGACAGTACAACTGGTGGCTTCGTCATGCTATATGTGCGTAGCTATGTCATCAGTTAGATTTCAACTGGCGATTATTTGGAGCCCAACTGGTCATCAATTGGACGTTAACTATTCATCAGTTGGACGTTAACTATTCATCAGTTAGGCATCTCCTGCCTAGCAGTTGGATCAACTGGTCATCAGCGGGCTATCAACTGCTTATCAATTCATCGTTAACTTGGTTCAGTGCTGATTTTTTTCTGATCATCAGTTGGCTTAACGTAAATTAATTCGTAGCCACCAGTGGGACACAGCTGGTCACTTGTTGCTTTTCAGCTAGTAATCAGTTAGGTTTGCCAGTTGCTCTTGGCAACGTCGCCTTCTTTGTTAAGTTACATATATTCCTTCCTGCCAGTTAGGTGTTATTGAATTTGCAAATTTTATAAAAAGACAAGTGTAAACTAATGCTGCTACTATCGCTAATAAATGCGTGTCGCTAGCGTGTGTTAATTAATCTCCCCTCTCGATGCAGTACAAGTACTGTTGTACCTTCGCGTGTACCGCGCATGCGCCCGCACCTGGAACACCAACGTCGCTGATAACGCACCCAAAATTCCTAAAATTCCTGTGAATAGAAAATTTTGGAATTGAGCTGATCTCACACCAGCGCAGGCCGTCGGGCTCTCTCAGTCGTGCAAAACCAGAAGAAGTTCAAAATTTTCTTTCAATTTTTTATTCTTCACTTAATTTTGCCTTGGCCGCAGGAATAACTTTGCTGAATAGGCATGGTATCGTACACTATACGATGAAGACATTGCATGCCTCTGCATAGGGCCTGAGTTTAGAAACACTTCGCAAAGTTACGTTGACTGTGTAAGAATGTTGACCTATAATTGTATAGGTAAGCTCAGTGTACAGGTAAGTTTACAGGTAAATGTACAGGTAAGTGTACAGGTAAGTACGGCAAAAGTTTGCTTCTTTTTCTTGCTAAATTTAGTAGCTCAGCCACATCCACATACTTAATTTCACACTACTTGAAAGTTTTATATTAATAATGCTAGGATCAGTTTAGCGAACTACTAAGATCTAGGCAGTTACATCAGTTTATCTACACACAACTGCATATTTTACATACATACATTTAAAACAGCGGAATGCTAGAAAATCTATGTCCTGGCCTGGAGGGACGTCATGTCGATAATAGAATCTTCATGGCCTGCATTTTTAAAAACTCAGGATGCTCTGTGCAGGATTCAGGCTGAATCCGTGTAAAGATACAGCGTATGTTTGCATTTGTAAGCTGTCGCAGTCTCTACATATCGTTACATGCATCAGTCTGTTTTTCGATCTCGAAACCAAAAGCACATTTTGTTTTTTATTCTCTGAAAATTTCCACCGCACTTTCGATAGGCAGTCTGCAAGATTTTATAAATATTTGTTACCTTTTGAAATAAAATGAGCTACCGTCACTAACCAGGTCTTGCAGGGAAATTTCATATACCAGAAGTTTCTGCCTTTGTTGACGTCCTGAACTACATCCAAATGATAGCATATATCTGAACTTTTATAAGCAGCCGCTTGGGACGGACATTTGCTGTTCCCGAAACGATATCAATGAACACGAAGACCTACGAATATACCGGGTGTTATAAAAAAAATTGATATCATTCTGCAGTGTAATAACTTTGCAAGTTCCCGTTCAATCGACTTCAAATTTCCACAGAATGCCTGGAAATGAATAAAAACTTAATCTATTGCTTGGTCGTATCTGTGCTACGAGTGTTCATCCATATAAGTTCATCAAAATGCTGCCCTGCAGCAAATGACATCTCAAATGACATCAAATTTTTGAATACTCTGTTTAGGAATGGAACTGCGAAAGCAATAGGCCTAATACTATTGGCTTCCAAGACGAAAGCTTTTGTAAGAGTATGTACAATTACTATACAATATATGATTTAATATTGTCAGCTAGAAACTGCTAACATCAATGAAATTGATACTCTGCCTGTCAAGCAAGCGAACTCTTGCCGCTTGACGTGATTTATCAGCATTGGAAACCTGAAGGCTGTTGCGGGGCTACTGACCCTAGCCAGGAGTAGGGAGGGTCGGAGGGCACAGGTCGTTGCATATGGGCCTTCCATTAATGGTGCCCTAGCTGTGGAGAATCAGTGGCCGGCTGCAGCCGTACATTCCTCAGGAGCCAGTCGGCCTATATCTGCAGCACGAACTAGTGCGTGTGAGTTTCCCAGTAGGGTGCAGCCAAGTCAACTTTACCATATTCCCTACAAAAGCAGAGGTTCTGTAGCAACTGCAGGACAAGTTGACATCCATAGCATTCAACCTGAATTATCTTACTGCGGTCGAGATATTCATGATACAACTCAGATATTAATTACTGAAAAGTGAAAATAAATCATGAGTACTGTTAAGAAAATTGATTATGAGGGTAGGGAGAATTAAAGTAAAATTAGCAATAAATATTAAAACTAATGACATTTTGTTCTTATTTCGCTAACATTTAATTTCCAATATTCTGCTAGAGGCGCCCATAATGAGCCTCGTCCTTAAATCCGACAAACTTTATGTTGTCCGGACCTTCAGGCCTGAAAGATCGCTTTACCCCTTCCAGTTGAGTGTCAGTCTTTAATCGACAACTGATTGTGCTTGCGACTTCGAAACTCTCAACCCTACTTCTTTAGTCGTCTCAAGTGTAATGTGTTTGGGATTAACGCCTGAAAATTTAATCAGAGTGTGAAAATTACTGTTCAAAGCTGAATTACCGGATAAATTAAATCTAAATGGGTCATAGCACATCCCAATCAGAAAATTTAATGTGATTGCAGGATCTGTCCTATTAACTACCACACTTCGGGTAAGTACTCATGATTTTCTGATAGTGATCCATCCCAAGGTGGAGGACTTTTAAGTTACCTTGATCGCTGCTGGAGGCAACTCGTTGCCACGGCTGGCGCACCTACAGGCACGCACGTGGGTTCACTTATCTTGTACATCTAAATATTTAATGTTACTTCTGGCCTGCGCCTTCCTAAAATGATGGAAAAAATAACCACTGGAAACAATCTTCCGCCGTCATCGCTCTACCTCTCGGTCCTGCGCTGGAGAATATCTTACATTTTATGACCTTCTGTTCAGTTCAGGAAGCACGAGCTCAGAACAAGTAGAGTTTTGTTGAGAAAGAAAATATGATTCAGTATTAATGCTACGGCTACGAGGTACTTCAGAAATTTACGTTTTTTTAAATTTCAAATTTAGCAAGCAATAGCTGCGTTTGTCGTTGCATGAATAAACTTATCATATCTACTCGCGTTACTGATAGGGGACGGAGAGAACATTCAAGCAAACAACCAACCAACCAACCGACCGACCAACTAACCATTCAAGCAAGCAAGCAACCAACCATTCAAGCAAGCAAACAACCAACCATTCAAGCAAGCAAACAACCAAACAACCGACTGGCCAACCAACCAACCAACCAACAAGCTGGGTAGTATTGTACAGCAGCAATGAAGAAGCTACCCTATTTAATTACACAGGGTGTATCAAAGAAAGCTACAGTTTCAATTGGCTGCTTTTTCAATACGCATCAAGCTGTTGATACTGTAGCAGCAGCCACTTGGAAATGTAACATTTTTTGAGACACCCATTGCAGTGGGATACCTAGTCGCTCGGTCATATTTCCCGGGAGCTTCTTACAGTTGTACTAAGCAGTAGTGAGTTCCACAGATGTACTACTCCAGTAGCCAATTTATATTACCTTAGAGTACAAGTACCACTTACTTACAGTTCGGCAGTGCAGTAGCGAGCTCTACATATGTACTGCACCAACAACCAAGTAATGTTTCGAGTAGAAGTACCACTTACTTACAGCTCTGCCGAGTAACAGCGAGGTCCACATATGTACATTACCAGCAAACAAGTCTTCCCCCATAACTGCTGTTCAGTGAACACGACCAAGTCATTAGAAAGTCAGGAACAGCAGCTGACGGAGTTCAGGCGTCACACTGGCGACGACGTAACAGCTTCCGTCCGCAGCGCCGAACTTGTCAAGGTCCCGGCGGCTGTACGGTCCCACGCGCGGCGTCGGACCGTGACAGCGCGGCACCACGCGTGTCCCAACATGGCCCCATCGGTTATTGAGGTCAGTACTTCATTACTTCGCCATCAAAGATGACGGCGAAGAATTTGTACCAGAGCCTCTTCGTCGTTGATGTTCATGGCCAATTTTTTGTCATGGCTAGAAATGATTTTGCACTGACGTATTAATTAAGTACCACAGTGTCCCAGGCAGCCAAGATACGCGATACTATGTAAGTTATAAGCCCTAGAAAAATATGTTTTTGGGGTTCAAATTTGAAATAGTGACTCTTCAAAGCGAGTTTTAGCAAGCTATATACGAAAAAAATTTAACTTGGATGCAATTCTATTTTTTAATTTCGGCTTGAAGGTGAAAGCAAATTATATATATATAAAATTGAGTAAAGAAATCAATATAATAAATAAACACGCACTAGTCTTTACTAGAGCTCCGACTCGTCTACGCACTTCTCTGTCAAATATATTGACAACGAAATTACATTGACAGCTTTTCGTTAATTGTTCGTTGCCATAGTCTCAAGCTTAGCCACTGCGAGCTCCATCGTTGATTTCATGCATTCAAAAAAAAGATCTCCGTTAATTCAACGATGGCCAAACGTCTTAACCGTCCTGCAGTGTTGACTTAACCGTCCTGCAGTGTTGACAAAGCACGTAGCAGAACAGCATCCGCCTTCGTGTTGGCCTTGTGTTAAGTTGCATACAAGATACTTACGACTGGCTGGTTATTAGTAGGATCTGTCGCGGCTATACTGAGGTGGAGATGATCAACAGTTCCCATACGAGGATATTTGTAAATCTGTCTGAAATTGAAACATAGCTTCTGGCATTTTTGTATTGTGTTGCTGTATTGTCGCGTGAGTAGACATTCTGCAAAGGTAAAGACAATTTGAACGCACATCCAATCAGGAAATGCACATGCACTGGTTCGTGCTGTTGACGGATGCCCGCTAGCCTCAAATAAGCGCAAGGCTGTAGTCGACCAGCTACCGCGTAAGACACGAAAGGTTCATGTAATAACTATCCCCCCCCGGCCATTCATTTCGGTTAGGGTCAACACCCCCGCAGTAGTGCCTAGTTCTTGAAAGACTTACAAATATTCTGGTATAGAACTGTACAGCCCCCCCCACTTTAGTAGCCAAAAAACCTCTGTATGTGTGCGCAAACGCGTAGGTAGTTTGAAGACTACAGAAATGGACATATTGGACATATAAATAATCATAAAAACGAACAGTTCAATCCACAAACGTGTTCATTAAAGTGTTTCTCTGTCACTGCACCACATTCATTTTAGGAAATATTATTTCTATTGCAACGAAAATTTGTTTCAAAACACCATTCTACGTTTTTCTAAATTAAACTTACCTGCAGTACGATGTCACAAAACCCCCTCGGGCATCGGATTCTCCGAGAATATTCTCAATAACATACCCATAGCAATGCAAACACCACAAAGGACTGAAACTATTCATCATAATACAAAATTCTTTAGTATGATTAGGAAACAGTATGGAGTCTACAGAGATTGTTAATGAAGAGAATACTGGAACCGACTTACATCTGACCCTCACAGCCCGCGACTCGCCTCAGTGGACTGGCTGCGGCACACACAATAAAATATTAACTGCTTGTCTGCTCTGGCGTGCTCTTTCAGCGAAGTCTCTGAGGATGCCTGCAGTACCGATACACATCCGCCTCTTTGCTGGTCAGCAGTCATCCCCCTACTGATCCGCTTCTATAAGGCCGCTGCCGGGACTGCCAATAGGGTTTTCCAGACAATCAAGCATATTTTGAAATACCTATATAATGCTTTTGGCTGCCCTGGGTGCGCAAGGACTGATACACAGACACGCAGGAAGCTGTCTAACCCTGATTATACAATAGTGTGATCCACAGCACATTCCACACAACACAGACTAAGGAAGGCCCAAACAGGCAGTTCTTCAGTGTTTTGACTTACTCATGACGTCACAGTCAACATTTTGTTGTTTTTACATAAGTCGACATACAGGATACAAGTTTCATCTACATAGCTCCAGCGCCTGAAAATTTTCGCCATGCTTCATTGCTGTAAAAAATACTTTTTAATTCAGAGGGCTTTTTAAAAGAGAATCATTGTAGCTATTTTACTTTGTAAGACATTGAGAATATGCAATACATTTCCTCGATTAGGTTTACGGCTTGTTGGCTCATATTTTCTAGCTCTTCTCAGTTCAAATACTATTATATGAAGTTCTTCATGGCACAACGCTGATGGCTTATTGAGACAAGTGTCAATGATGACGTCACAGGGATCTCAAGGAAAAGCTGAGCTATAGCTTGAAGCTGTCCGTCTGTGTTACCATTAGTTTATGCGTACAAACAATATCTCTTGTTGCCCCACCACATACGGAACAGCGATGACGTGTAAATGGAGGCCTGCCAATAGAGGAGGAGGGAGCCCTACGGCCCATGTACAAATTCGCCAGCGAGTCAACCAGATCTCTTACGGCTGTGAAACGCGTTCATGAATCTGATTGGTGGAAGTGATGGGGGAGCAGTGAGTTTCACGGGGGAGCAGCAGACAACCCGAGTTACTTGTATGCGATTGGTACGTACGGGACTGGCTTCAGCCATAAGCGACTCTTTACTGATATGCCATTGGTGCATACAAACTGGCTGACAGCCCTGATAGGCTCTTGAGCTTCAGGGGCCAGGCTCCTGGCTCCCTCCTCTCGATAGAAGCTCTTTGAGGCCTCCTGATGCTGTTCTGCGAGAGTACGACCGAAAGTTCTTTTTATCAGCAGCAGGTATCAGTGATACGTCACCTGTATCTCACAAATAAAGGAAGACACAGGCAGACACGCAACTTCTAAGCGCACTTTAAAAATAGATCGTTCAAGACCGTTGTAACCTCATCATTGTCTCTTGGTGAGGCTGGAGGATTCTAAGTAGCCCTGGTATCATGGATACGAAGATGCGATTTAATGCAAGCGTTCCATAGTGACGTCATCGCTGGTCGCAATTTTTTTTTTTTTGCAAAATAATGAAGAAATGCCTGTCTGTATGCATTTGCCTCTGTGTATCTCGGTTGAGAAGTTTTAAATTGTCAGTTAAAACTTTGCTGATGTGGTTTTGTAGCACTGCTACCACATCTATAACATAATAAAGACCGATGTGTATTATCTGTTTGTTTATTTATATATCCATTTTCTGTCACGCTTTAACAAAACTGATTGGCGGAAATTACCCCAGGTTGGAGGCTCTGGTCGTCCTCTCAAGTTCCATTGAAACCTGATAGGTAGAAAACAGACCGGGTTGCAGAAGATGGCAAACGTATCTTAATCAGGGACAGTTGAAATTCAAACAATGAAGACATCGCAGATTTTGTCTGATTTGTACGGGGGTTAGCTCCTCCATACATCGAATCTACGGCAAAGAATCCGGCGACCTTACGTCTGTATGCACTTCTTGCATTGCCAAAGTTGAAATGTAGCACTGAAGATATCTGAAGCTTCCATTGGCACTCTCATGCATCTCGATTCGTTGTTTCTTCCCACAGATAATTTCGTTGTGTCAGCTATTCTCCCAAATTTAATTCAATGGTCGATGCAACAGCTTCCGCTTAGCAAAAACCACTGGACCTGTATAAGCTAGCCTACCGTATCCACAATACCGCATCTGAGCTATTACTTTGAGCGTTGCTGATCGGACTGCAATAAGCCATGTATTTTCTACTTTTCTAAATTTCAGAGAAAAAAGTTTCGATACTGAGCGGCAGTGAAGCCGTTAACTTCTCAGGGTGCTTAGGTTAGCAGTTGTAATAACGAATGTATTATCAATGAAGAACGTCATCACAAATTCTTCGCTGTCATTTTATGACAGCGCGGGCACTCTAGCCTTCAATGTTATTGGCGTTCTCATACGGCATTTGTCTAGTCTAGACAGTAACAGACAGAGAGACAAATAAGCGCAGTGAAGCACGAACTAATGTACTAAGCAGTTAAAATGACTGCCAAAAAATTGCACCGTCACTCACTACTTCCTTGTTCATTCTCGTAGGTGTAATTTTTGATGTAATTATACATTGCATCTTGGGGCTTAAATTTCTACTCAAGTTATAAGAACTAGGAACCAATTCCACATCGGAATGACATTACCATCCTCATCCCCGTGCTGCTGAAAATGACCTTGGAAAAGAATGATTGATCTTTCGAATTCTCACGAGATTAAATGGGCGGCAGTAGACGGATCAAGTGGCCCATTGCCAGAGATGAGCCGGAACTTACGCCCCGAACCTTTATGATCTATCGCCAAGTAGTTTGTCTATATCTTCATTTCATGTGCTCTGATTTTAATTGCATGTCAGTGTTGAAGAAAATGTGCACATAGAAAAGATACTAGACCGATCATGAATATGTAAAGAAACATAGTAGCTACTCAACAGTGGCGTTGTAGTATTTGAAGCCAGTAAATTAAAATTATTATTGTTCGATGTTCATATCATTGTGGAATGTACTAGGAGATGTTCTTCTATTAGCACTGTAAAGATTATTATTATAGTTAGTTATATTATATGAATATTTATGGAAAAAGTACAATGACTATCGTGTTATTTGTTATTGCTATTATCACAATATTATTGTTATTTATAGTGCATGAATATCGTCGCTTTTCTATTTGCTGAATAAAAATTACTCTAATAATTTTTATAGTTATTTTATTGCAATTTAATCAAAACCGAGTGTATAAAACGGCAAAAAAATTGACTTATCATGAGCTTCCTTGCTAATTTTTGGAAGAGGTCCAGGTGACGCTCTTCACGTCAGCTCACACGTCAGCAGCAGGATCTCTCGTTGGGTTACAGCTAGTGATCAGTTGGAGAGGCAGCAGCGAATTATCTCCACAGTGCTGTAACCCCCTGACTGCTGACTTATCTAAAATTATTTTTAAATATGAATGAAAGAAATATTCTGCGATTTTCGTAGGAGCGGCATGTCGAATACTGCCTTGTCGGTCTGGGTCTCGACAAACTATCTAATTTGTGTTTATTACATTAGAAATATTTGTTACATATTCAGGCGACACAATCATCTAACTAGCAATCTAATATTACTGTAAAATAATCCTCGACATATATCGACTACGATTTAACAGATCTATTACATCCTCGATTTACATTGACTACGATTTAACAGATCTGTTACATCATCGATTTACATTGACTACGATTTAACAGATCTATTGCATCCTCAATTTACATTGACTACGATTTAACAGATCTATTACATCCTCAATATACATTGACTACGATTTCACAGATCTATTACATCCTCGATTTACATTGACTAC
>LQNS02020120.1:4164460-4184666 GCA_001587735.2 Parhyale hawaiensis | reverse complement strand
TTTAAGAAGAATACCAGATAGACCAGCGGTCAGCGGTTACGTGCACTGTGGAGATAATTCGCTGCTGGCTCTCTCTTTGGTCGCAAAATGCGGCACCACAGAAGACACCCAGCAGAGTGACTCCACGCACGTAGGGTGACGTGAAGAACGTCACCTGGACTTCTTCCGAAGACCCTCAAAATATCCTCAAGGTAGGTATGAATTGCCATCATTTTTTATGGTCGGGTCATAAAGCATCGAAATACGCTAATATGATCGTGGCGGCCGCTACCGTCCGCTTAATTAAACAAGCCCGTGCTATCTTTGTATCAGACTTTCCCTCCTCGGCCTTGAACCTTTTCCATTCAATAACTACAACATTCCCGCCAGGGCTCATTCATAATTCCCATTTATTCTTGGAATGCTAATTGCTGCCTTGCATTAGACTTCGTAATAAAAAGAACAGGGGGCGTGCCAGTGCATAGGTAACCGGTAGTAGCTACTCGGCCCCCTGAGGTCACATTAGCTAAGTTTCCCTTCATCATTGGATGCAATAAAGGGAATTATTATTATTATTGAACATTTGTGTCTCCACGGGCGGGAGGTGTTCTTGGATTATTATATTACAGCTTACATTAAAAATTGTGTGTACATTAATTTGTTAGAAATATTACAGCTATATATTCACAACCTAATCGACATGGCTCAGTGCCATCACATACCAAATGAGTTAACTGGACTGGCTCCGCAATAGAGCTACCTAACAATCACCCTCGCGCGAGAAGCAAAATAAGATATAATAGTTTCTACTAATATTAACATTACTACTTGTTCACTTAAAGTAAGGTAATTAGTTACCCTATGCACTGAGCAACGTGTTGTCTCAACCAGTACCAGCACGTTTTCCCGTGTAGTGACTAAAGATACCGACCTTGGCGAGCTTCTGCTCAGTAAAACCGCACTTTTTGTATTGCAGTATCACACTATGGCAGGTTTTTTCCGTCAGGGCACGGGAAAGCGTGCTGTATTGGAACAGCAATTTCCGCAAGGTGCAGCACTTCCTCATGTGTCCATTAGTGCTTTCCATACCATACAAAACAATGAACCTACTATACCCCTGACTCTACGGTAAGCCATCGTATGACAGAAACTTGCGCGTCCGTTATACCTGCAATAGAGGAACTTTACAGTGCTGTGCTTGCATGCTCTAGTACCGGGGATAATTTTTATCTGTGCAAGTGAATTCTTGCGACCCTTGGCTTGAAGTCTGTGATCAACTGCAGCCGTGTACTCCTTTGGGGCCAAGCGAGCATCTATGCCTAACGAGAAACAATGCAAGGGGAATTCCCAGTTTCTATTCTTCACTTTGATTTTACCTTTGAGTTATTACCAAGCTATCAAATATGACAGGTAGGAAGTAGCATTTATACCTCTTCATCGTTCAGGACCATGGCCCAGCACTGCAGTTACTACAGTAGAAATAGCATTTCAGAAAGGTGCAAAGGAACTCTGAGTAGTAAATGTAACCCTAGATTTACTTATATTAAAAAATTACATAGCTTGCTGTTAATAAAATTTATCTCCATTCCGAGAGAGAAAAAAAAATCTATGAACCCCACGCTTGTAACTGAGGCTGCAAAACGTAGCCCTTTAGCCCAGGGCCAATGGCAGAGCTCGTTGCATGTTACTTGAACTCTCCCACACAAAGGGGTGCTAGAGCTTAGTAAATGAACTTACAGGTGGCAATTGTGAGATACAATACGGGCAGGGTTAAACAAGTTAGTATTTACAGTGAAGAATCTGAGTCTCTGCGTAGTCAAGATACAATAGAGTTAAATTGGTCGGTCTCTCTACGATGTTATACTGCACTACAGTTCGCTTCAGCCAGTGTAGTCCAGCTCTTACTGAGTTTGAAGTAATGCCACTGCGCAGTCTGTTTCTTGATTGTTTGCTTGGTCTTCAAGTTCCGACTGCAGAATTAGCTAGAGAAAATTCAGGCGGTAAACTTTTAAACGGTTGTCTAGCGCTATTTTTCTTTTTTCCTTCAATCTATGCAATGAAAACGACTGAAATATTGTTAATTTGTAGCACTGTTACCGGATTGTACTTGTTTTTTTTTTTTTTTTTTGTCTGAACTCACGATGTGTGTGAACTGATAACAAGATCAACTAATGAAAAGTGAAAGATATTCCCAATAGCAGAACTTGGGAAAACAACGAGGAAGGGATCACTTTGAAGTTATCATTTTCTTCGTAATTGAACTTCTGCGGCGGCCGCTAGTTCCATTTATTTATGATCACTTACATCGAGCCGTCACTAGTGTTGACATGGTTTCATTATTCACGATTATAGCCCGTGATTCTGCTATAGAATATACGGTCCGCTTGCGCTTAGGGGCTGCCCGATTTCTATCTATATTAGTGGACCCGCGCGTGAAAAACTTCAAGCAATAATCGGCATTTTTTTTATTAATATTGGCCGCTGCGTAATTTTCTCTTCTCTGACTTACTTCATCCACAGCCATCTGTTGTAGGCTGCACTATACTTCATTACAAAGATTTCTGTTGTCTCACAAGGTGCCAGCATATTACCGTATGTCGCTTGCTAAGATTAATCGATAATATGTATGTCTATAAATTACGCTAGGCATTTATTCTAGGAGCGAACCCAACCTAGCTTAATCTATGTTTAACTAACTTAACTCTTTCCAAGCTGACCCATGCTCTCAGGGACGCCATAGGTATAATATACAGCAACTGAATTTTTCTCTTGTCAGTACCTACGGCTTTCCTAAAAAAAATTTCAACTTTCTCAAGCGTCTAGGCAAATATGAAGCGTTTAATGTTGCAATCTGAAATGTTTTCAAAATTTGTATTATAATTTATTGTTAATAATCTCTCTGTAATAAACCGACCATGACCTAAACCTATCAAACAATATTACAAAGAACCCGTGAAGCAAAATAACAGAGGCTGGTATGAATGTTAATTGACTATTCTTAAATAAAACACACCTCCTCTTACCATATTTACTCAACTGTACAGCGTTACCCACAACCCCAAACCAACAAAGAATTAACATAACCTTCACTCATATTCGCAAAGAATAGCGCTCACAACCATCCATATCTATGCCGCTGCACAACATTTACAAATTCCTCTATTATTATTATTTATTTGCCATAGTATTGTCCAATAATGAGACCACCAAGGTCGCTTCACGCTCACTTGCAGCACTTCACTGCCACACTGTGCAGTCTGGTACGACATAATATAGCATAGATCACAGCACTGCAATTGCTATATAATCGGAAGTAATTTGCTCCAGTAGCCACTTGAGTACGACGGGTGTTATTGAGCAGACATGCGTGCTGTGAGTCCGAATATTCGAGATTTTTTTTCCAATTTTAGTTCCTATATTACAGGCAAATTTTTTGTGTTCAAACCTTATTTTAATCGTAGATATACTGTATACTAGTAACAACTAGAGTGATGCATCGCTATTAACTCGAAACTTTATGCAGTGCATAGTTATGCACCCTTTTAATAGGTAACCAAGATAGTTCGAGTATTTTTTCATGGTCAATTGTCTAACAGAAAAACTTTTCGAGTTACCTTTTATTTTCTTTGGCAGCTACATTTTGCTACGTATTGTGGACGACAAACTGACAGACAGGAATGTGTAGAGATGTACGGAGAATTCCCTACCTTAGGTGCGAGTTTTATACACCGCTCTTTTGCGATAACAGTGTCATTTCTCAAAGATTGACATTTTTCAGGAGAGGCGAAAACAGTTTTAAAACCGCCTCGTTTCCCTAATTATCACTTCAATAATGACCCTTCTCAAGCGGCCACTATCACAGACACTGTTTTGGCATTACTGTCACTAATCGAACTTGACGCGGGCTTTGTGATGGTGGTAATAACTGAAATACCGTACCCAATTTTTGAAATATGTCACTGTGTGCAAACGAGCAGTATGCACTAAATTAACCCTGAAGCAAAACAAATTGTGTCTCTACTTAGGTACATGTAAAGTATTACAATATCATCGAATTAGTCTTCAAATATGGCACAATTTCATTTGTCCCTTTTATGCGGTGTCCGCAGTCCTCCGCTTTATGGCATACATGCGAACAGACACTCTGAGTCTTTACGTATTTATTTTCCAGCATTGTCATTCTGAATCCTGTTGCACGTATTATAGGAGCAACATAATTACGTAAGCCCGCTAAAAAGTCCATTTTATGACGTAAAATTAAGTTTTGATGTCTTAAGAGAAGCCAGTTAAGAGTCAACTCCTGAAGATGGATTCAGCCGGTCAAAGCAACTCACTCGCTTGAAGTTTCGCAAAAGCGTAGCCTTGAATGCGTAATTTTGCCGCCCAACTAAACGCGTTTTATATTGAAGCGACCTCCCCTTCACGCGTCGGGAGAGGAGACGTTTGTCCTAAATAAACGCATTTTACACTTGACCCTACACAGAGGATAATTTCGGGTAGTTACTGATCCCGTCCGTTTAACCCTTTGGCTTTAGGCGTTCCTTGAATGAAATATGTATAGATCTGATCTATAAGAGGTAACTATAACTAAATTGTAATGTCTCTGTTACAATCAATGATTTTGAAATATGTATTTCACGTAAAGCCGCGTCCATGTATGCATTTCTACACCCAACTGGTTGCTAGGATGTGCAGCTATAGCGAACCGTTTCGAAACATATTTTAAATCGGTAGCATAGATACCGTGGCATAAATGACGTCCGAGTCTCGCATCCTTGCATCAAGTTGTCTGTGTAAATGCCAACTGTGGCTCCGGCATAGGAATGGCATACTCCTTGTAAGGATCACTTGAAGGAAAAAATTGAATTACAAGAGCAGGACAGCGAGTCTGACAAAACTAGTTACACATAAGGACACGGTACACGTGCGCGGGGTACAGCTTAATACTTGGATACTCGACAGTAAATTACGCTCCTCAAATCATGTACAGTAGATTTTACGACCAATAGCACTACTACAGCAGAAAAACAAATATTTTGATAGGATATTTATAAATTTGCATAGAATGTTTAAGAAAGTTTCAGAGAGTAAATAACAAAAATGTTGTGACGATTTGTCAGTGCGTCTGTGTGTTTGTTTCCATGTTTTTCAGTTACGTAACCCGAAGTGTTATATATAGGTGGTCTTAAAATTTGCACAAATTGTGAAAATTGTTCAAACGTACTAATCACAAAAGTTAGGTGATGATACAAAGAAAATCATGATTTCAGGACGAATTTGAATTTTTGTTGACATCGCTTTGCCTGGCGGAGGTATGCGCTCTCAGAGAGCTTCTCTGGTTTTTGCTGCATGTTTAAAATTAGTAAGCGTTATGCCGATATCACACAATTACCTTCGCGCACTCAACTTGATGAGCTGACTTTCAGCTGTCACGTCGGTCATGCTACCGTATCTGTGCTACCGACACTCACGCATAACGTCCGTTCATAAGTTGTGCGTGCGCTTGTATGGTGTGACCCTGGCACAAGATGAGCGATGGCAGCTGTGGCACTGCTTTACGTAAGGGAAATTGCCGCCGCTCGTAGGCTGTTCAGATTAAAAATCAAGACACAAGTGAATGGCGCCCGTCAGCCTCTAGTTATTTATTAGTTGCACCCGTTGAAATTTCAAGGTCTGGCGGGGCCTTTCAGGTCGGACCCCTGGAAATTCAACACTAATGAACAAATATTATGAAGTAGATAGTATACTACACGGCCCGTGACCCGTTGGATCGCTACCACAATTTTTTACTTTCGCAACAGTCAAGTGTTATTTAGCTGGTCATAGACAACGCGCAATTGGTCCCGTTCAATCCTGGCCGTGTGGGTCACAAACACCAGCTCCTTTTGCTTTGAAAGCTATATTCAACACTGCCTGTGAGCAATATATGTGTGTGTGTGTGTGTGTGTGAGACGTACTGTCCAATTGTATTGCTCGTATCACCTCTAAATTTAACGTGCACGATCTTGCAATCAAGCTCGACTTCATCTTCGTATCATGGATAGAACCTAACAACATTGTGTAATTTCCTGCTATCTGTTGCTGATGAAGAGCGTCACACACGAAGGAGCGTAGGAATAACGCTATTAATATTATAGAAAACTAAAGGGCCCATCCGTCAAACATGATGGCAAAAATTTTGTGATTGAGCTTTTCATTGTTCCTGTTCCCAGTAGAGGTATTGCTGTATTATAAATCTCATCCTTGCAGGCCTGATCTTCCATTAGTGAAACGCAAGCTGTAAAGCCATGAGTTTTGAGATAGCAAAATATCCCCCCTGCAAGATAAGGAGTGAATATCAGCTTGGAAAGCGTTAAGTGGAACTAAGAAAATATGTTTCAGTGAAAAGAATTCCCTGGAAATGCCCAGGGCTCACCGTATCGTGGATACCAACTGATTGTTGAACCTCCAGCGTCGAAGTTTGGCTGCGATGCAAATTCAACATAAAAAGGCGTCTGTTCAGAGTGAGGATTCAACTGCTGAACTGCTACGATGTGATTCAGCTTATGAGAGCACATGCGGAACGGATTGTGCACGAAAGGAACGAAAACTCCAAGACTGAGTAGCGAGCTACAATTTTGTGGCCCGGGCAGTCATTGTGTATGACGGCAGAAAATTAGCACTTCAGGAATATCCCCGCTGTCTCCTGTGCTTATTACTGTTCAGAAGACTTCTTAAATGAAAATTCAGCATTCTGCCTAAAAATTAAATGTATATTATATGGCGTAAGTAAGTGACATCTCCCGTAGTACCTTTGAACAATGAACATGTCCAGACACGGTCATGCAGGCGAACTCAGGTCTCTCAGCTGGAGTGCCGAAATGCCACCCCCGCGTCCAAGACAGTCTTCGGCACTTAAATTTTTCCTATCTTATTCCCATAGAGCATGACATTGGAGCAAGCATGCAAGCAAGCAAGCGACCAACAAAAATGTTTTATTATATAGTAGACTGTTCTGTCACCACCACGACATCAACAGTGAAGAGTTCTCATCACCACTTTTCGCCGTCACTTTTGACGGCGGGATAGACTAACACAAAATATATATAGAAATACACAACGATAGCGATTGTATTGGGTTGTGGTGGTCTTGTGGGAAATGCATAGGCATTTCTGAGATAGCTATAGTGGGCAGGATTGGATGATAGCCGATATTCGCTTGTATTTTGTTTTTCGATTGGGACTGGATTCTTCTTGTTTCAGATTGTGTCCTGCATTGTTTTGGCCACCGTGGCCACAGCACGGCCTAAAAGTGGCCATCCTAAGGCCATCCTTCATCATCCTGGCCTCTCTGGCCATCATGACATTCACCACGGAATTGGGCACGGTGTCCATCACGGTATTGGCCACCACGACATCGGTCATATCTCTCATGGCCTCCACGACATTGGTGTTCATTCTGTGAGCCATCACGATATTGGCCACCAGTCTTTTGACCATCACGATATTGGCCACCAGTCTTATGGCCATCACGATATTGGCCATAAGAAAGTCGTCCACCACGACATTGGCCACAAGAAAGTCGTCCATCACGATGTAGGAGGTCATCACGGTGGTTACCATCAAGATGGACATCACGTAAGTCACCCCAACGGAAAGTCTTTTCTTTAAAGGCGAGTTCACACGATAGTCAAATTATCACGTGCCGTCAGCTCCGCGTCCGAATTCGTTACTGTGTCCGCGCACAGTCGTCTTTGAGTTTTGTTCAGCATCAGCTAGTGACGTCTGTAGCCTTACTATATAATATAGGCAAACTTACTAAACAAACTGACTTCATAATAAAATTGCAGTAACGTTAATAGCAGACTCCGACTTGCTTTCACGAGAGATCAACGAAACATTCAGCCAGTTAACCGAGGAAACGCGTTCATTTGACTAGGTGTGAGTCCACCTTTAGGAATTTCCTCTCACTGGTTGTTGCTATATATGGTAGCAGCGCTGTGGAATTTACGCACAATCTGACCATATTCCTACATTTCGAAGCATGCAAGCAACAGCTCTTGTGTTAACAAAATCATTCCAATTGAAATGTACCTCACTTTTTAGTATTTCAACAAGTTATCCCGTAACGTACCCTAATGATATTAATTAAAGTAAAAGCCATATTTTCCAACGTGCATAACTGTCACAGCAGTCTTCGAAGTGGTGGAACGAGGACGATATTATATGAAATCTCAACGTAACACTCGGAAAACAGTAGTATATGCTTCAAATTTAAGTTTTCTAAATTAGCGTTTGCAGAAAACGCAAGCAATATTTTTTCCTGGGTAACTGCTTTAATTTGATTGCCTGTTCCGTGAATTTTTTTTTTTTAGCTAAAATGACTTTCATACGGGATTAAAATATTAATTATGCAACCGATCTCGATGATGAATGATATAGTTTATAATTGTTATTATAGCTTGTTTAAGCTATTCTTTTAAATAAGTTTGAGTTTTCTGCAAAATGTAGATAATAAATTAGCATACGGGCCATCAGTACAAAACGACGAGCGAAGGATCTGCAATGGCAAGTCTTATTCGTTTTCGGCAATGTATTTGATACCTATGTAGAACACAATTCTACTTCCAATAACTGAAAAATGACCCGGAATAGTGATTTCTTTCATGCAGTTAATCATCAGAGCATAAATATAAATTATTTTTTTAAACTATTCATCTTAAACTATTCATTAAGTTACAAGCATACACAGCTTGTATCTACAGTCTAACTGCAGTGGTGCCGCCAAAAAAGGGTGGGTTATGAAGGAAGATTGGTTTGAGCTCCAACAACCCCCCCCCCTTATGAGCAAAGCCCCCTTAGGCCCCCCAATATTGGTGCAGTGTAACCTACCCACAGTACGTTTATGAATTGCGAATCTCCTCCACCTTTATCACGCTTCGTGTATTTATTTATTGATTTCTTTATTTCGTGTCCGCTCTTAAAGAAATAAGGGAAAAATAGAGCAGATTGTAAATTTTGTTTTCATAGAGATCGATGACCAGGTTGCAGAAGAGGCGAAACCCTTTATCTGAATGCACTGCATGCTTGAAACACTTATTGAAATCGGAACAATATATATGCAGCTTTTGGAGTCCGATTCTATATCTTTTTTCTCTCAGGTCACAACGTATAAATTCGGCAGATGGTCAACGAAGCGCTCTGGAGGTGATGATTTTTCACGGGCAGTAGACAATTATTTGTTCTAGCTTACTGTCCTGCTTATTTGACGGAGCAGTTTTCTCTTCTTGGGCGTAAATTTTAGTACTTCAAATAAAGGAGATATTTGAGTTGGAAAGACGGTATCGACGGTATCATTGCTACAGAGCGCTAACATTGTATATGAGCTAACAGGACTGGAGTTGCATTTAAGTATATTAGAGTAATTTACTCAAAATTTTACTTCTGTCTATCAATGTAGAAGATCTAAGGATGAGAGCACGAAAAGAGATCAAAGAAGAAAATGAGGAACCAAGTTACAGAAGATTCCGCACTGGCTTATAGGTATTTGGCAAACATATCGGTTATTGGGGGAATTTTTTTTCACGCACGGGTCCACTAGTCCTAGTATAATAAAAAGCTTCGAGCAATTATTTATTTATTTCGTGTCCGCATCTTAACGAAATAAGCGAAAAATAGGCCAGGTTTCAGATTTCGTACAGTCGCGTTTTCATGAAGGCTTGTGACCAGGATGAAGAAGATGGCAAAAGTGAGATCCTTGTCTCTTTATTATCTAAATGCCAATGCATTTCTTGCTTCAAACAGTTCCTTACATGGAAACAATGAATATATGCAACTTCTCTCATAGCGACCACGAAATCTGATTATTTTATCACTTTCTCCATGTATCGGATCATATGTTTGTTCTCAATTCACAACGTACAAATGCAGCAGCCGATCAAGAAAGCACAGACGAAGGGATGATCTTTTATGCGGCAGCAGCTACACTTAATTCTTTCAGCTTGCTGTCTTCCTTTGGGGGAAAATTTTCGCTTCAAGAGAAAAAGGGACTTTGATGTAGTGAAGCCTTATATTCCGGTAGCTATTGTACGCTGCGGCGAATTAATTTTATTTAGCAATAGTTTGCTGCTTGCCAATGCAAAAGTTTTCCTGAACATCTTCTAAGGCGGGGATAATTATGCCGGTTAGATGAATTGGACGAGAAAGCACTCGTCTCTTATGACAATTTTAGCTGGCCTTTGTGGCGTATTCTCCAGACGCGCATTTGTAACGGAAGTATGTTGCATGAAGACGAGTCTTCAGAAATCCTGCAGTTAATTTTGATAGCGCGGGTACTCTAGTAACGATATATGAACTAGTAGTAGCCCTGTGCAGCTAGTTTTTTTTTTTTAGGTAAGGAGCGTTAGGAAAGCTATTAAGAGCACATCCGGCAGATGTGCGCTGAAGTTCGATATTATTAAAAATAGCTTCATCCCAAAAACTATTGGGCTAAATTTTCCTCCAGTTTTCAAAAATGACGGCAATAATTTTTAGCATCTAGCATAAGCATTTTACTGTTCTTGCTTGAAGCATGGGTTTTGTTGCAAAAGTTATGCCTCATATTCCTGTAGGCTTGATCCCCGTAAAAAAAAAGAATGTTTTGCCAACATGAGTTTGCGAGAGCAAAATTTCCTTCCTGCAAGTAAGAGCCCGAATGTCAGTTTTGAACTGCTTCAAAGTCAAGCAGCAGCAAAAAAAAAAAAAAAAAAAAATCGCCGGAAATGCTTAGTGCTTCTTGGATTCTGCATACCTGCTGTTCGTTGAACAATCACGATCAAAATTTGGTTACAATAAGAATGAAAATTGTTTTAGCTTCTGTTGAGCGCAAAGTTTCAATTGCAAAGATAAGATTCAGCTAAACATTTATGTGAAATAGCTTATGCACAACAGGATCAGAAAACTCTGTCACAGGTACAGCCTTTCATCCACCACACTGAGAAGGACAATCATGTCAAATAGTTCACAGAGCTGCTCTCCAAAGCGACGTGGGCTTAGAAAATGCAGTATTTCGACTTTCGAGTATATATTCCAGAAACTCGAATTAAGCCTTCGAGGCGTGACTTGTCCTATACTTCATGCAGGTGGGCTGGTTTCAGGCAATGACCCTCAACCGGTTACCCTTGAGACTGCTAGAAACTTAATCTTACTCCATAAATTGGTGTTTTCAATATTCGCGTAGGTTTTATCACTAGTAATAAGTCATAGCTAAGTGAAGCCTGAATGGCTCAAGTTCGCTGCCCAAGCGAACATGGTAGATACAAGTCATCGTAATTTAGGGCTGACAGGCATTTCATGGTATCTCATCTTCTTATTCTGTAGTTGAATTTTCTCTAGTCTATGTCTTAATAACTTTACAGAGAGGAGGAGCGGCCAACCAAGCGATCAAGCTAGCAAGCGCAAGCGAGCAAGCAAGCACGCGCAAGCAAGCATGCAAGCAAGCAAGCAAAAAACCACTATACATTATTATGTAGCTGATAACAATAAAATGCTAATAAGCATTTACTGTACAGGGTTCGGGCCAGTACGCGTTTCAGTACGCCGTGCAGGATCCTCACTACGGCGCCAGCTTCGGGCATGCGGAAGAGAAGGACGGCTACGTCACCAAGGGCACCTACTATGTGGACCTGCCTGATGGTCGGCGGCAGACCGTCACCTACACGGCGGACGAATACGGCTACCACCCGGTGGTAACCTACGATGGACAGGCCCACTATGATGATGGCCATCACGGTGGCCAGGGCTACCACGGAGGGGCCTCCGTTCATGTGCCTGACCATCTGCAGTCCGTGTACCACTGAGACTTTTGTCCATCACGTGTGGACTACTGAAAGCATCGTTCCTCAAATTTACTAACGTTTCAACATTGTAGGATATTCTGTATTGTACTCGACGAGCTCTCTGTATTCTAAGAAAAAAATACGACCTGTGAACCCCGCGCTTGTAGTAATTATGCTGTAGCGGGGAGAGCTGCAAAACATAACAAACTTAAAAATTGTGTTTATTTATTTGTTGCTTTGTTTTGTAATGATCGGCCGTATCAGAGGGTGCGAGCAAATAAAATTTGATGAGCTGTAACTCATTTATTAAAATTCCTTGACTTCAACACCTGCTGAAAACAAAAGCTTCAGAGGTCGGCATCTCCGATTATGGTGGGATGTTAAGGTGGCACTGCCATGGTGATGGCAATGCCATCGCTCCATCGGCATCGCAACCAAAAATCGCCAATTTTCATCGGCGATGACCTACGATGAAATAACCGTCGGCGATGGCCATCGTAGGGCGTCACAATCGGCGATGGACCATCGCATTAACACATTTTAACCATGCAAACATCTCAGGCCACAGACATCGAATAAAAGCAGCATCTCTTATAACCTCGGCCTGTGTGCGATTTTCAAACCAGTAATACTATTCCTAGCCGATAAAAGGTGCGAAATGTAAGGCCCAGAGCTGGGATGCACTAAACGATCGTGACGCTAAGGCGAAATTCCTTCCTTAAACTGCTTCAATAGCCTCTTCCTGAGGACAACTCAAGTCAACCAAATCTCAAATCACGTAAGGCTGTTTTTCTGTAGTTTTAGCATTATTTCATCAGCATCGGAAATACAACCGATGACGATGCAATGTTACGATGGAACATCACAGAAATCCATTGGCAATAGCGATGGTCGGATAGAAATTGTATCAAACAATCGGCGATGGCCATTTTCTCCATCGGCGATGGTGTTATGAGGAAGAAACGGTCCGATGAAATGGCTAAACATGCCATCGGCGATGGCATACGATGGGCATCGTCATCGGTTGTATTTCCGATGCTGATGAAATAATGCTAAAACTACAGAAAAACAGCCTTACGTGATTTGAGATTTGGTTGACTTGAGTTGTCCTCAGGAAGAGGCTATTGAAGCAGTTTAAGGAAGGAATTTCGTTAAGATATTTGGCAGTCACGCACTATATACTGCATTTTTTTTAGCACCAACAAAAGCGTTGTTTGTCAACATCGACAGTGTTACTCAACTTGTACACTCTTCCAGGTTGTCATCGGTGTTACCTAACTTGCGTCGCATTGGAGGCCGAGGTATCATGGGCAACACGGAAGGTCTGATTGCAACACGTCTTAGGTGTTGCATCCTCTGGGATCGCTAATGGAAAATAGCCCAGAGCAACACTAGAAGATTCACTAACAGACACCAAAAAATGGTCTGTCGGACACCTGGCCCGCAGGGCAATCACAACCCGCAAACACGTCTCTCAAGTTCCTCAAGCAATAATTTAAGTATTCCACCGCAAAGCTCTTTCCAAAATCAGTGAGCTGACTTTATGGTGATCTTACGGCAAGTTTTTATGGTCCCGCTTTGGCAGCGCGGCAAGTTTTTATGGTGGCGGTAGAGTGGCGGGTTTCTATGGTACGACTTTTGGCTGCACGGTAAGTTTTTACCGTGTTTTACATATGAGATATATTTTCATATAAGAGATTATATTAGGGAGTCAAGGTGAGTCCTAACGGCTGCTGCCATGCAGGCAGAAGGCAGTATTTCAACAGAAGCCATATTTGCGTAACTAGGAATGCAGAGAAGTGCTGAAGTTCGTGCATTCGGGATTACTGGTAAAATCTGTCGAATAACAACAATAACACGCACTGTTTTTAGTCTCACTTTGGCTGCGTGTTAAGCGATTTACGTTCAACATCGCTGTCTATGTGGTCTTCGTTTATAGGAGTCTTTCACGAATATTTTTAAAGAAAATCCGGGTAGCACTTAGATCGTCAATACCAGGTTCTTCTTCTCTTCTCCGGCTGATGGCAATACCATTAGAAATCATCCCCATCTTCCATTACCGCACAATAAATATATGTTCAAAATATATTTAATACCTGGGACTTGCTCCGGAATATGAACTATCTACGTAATGCGCAAAGAGCGTGGGGTGACTTCTATTTACCGCATTTAATCCTAAGCTCTTCCCCGGAAACGAAGCGAGTATGTTGATGCATTTTCAACCGGTGTTCCTCCTGCAGTCGTCGACTAATATACACATAAAAAACTTAACCTTTTACGGCATAATGTTTTTAAAAAAAAGAGTCCATGCAATGTAGTGCCTGTTAAAATTGATTTTCATCTGGCACCAAATAGGGTTAATGATCAAAATCCAAAAGTTTTTCTGAGAACGAAACGTTACGCCTAAATAATTATTAGGGAAAAGGTTAATCCTGTTTCCTCAGATAAATCCCTAGACGCGATATTCCTTCGATACGGTGACGATTTGTTTCTATATTAATCAAAGAATAATTCAGGTTTTTCAATGGTAAATTTAATAGATTTATTGAATACTAAGCCGGTTCCATACTGTAGACTTCTGTTCCTTGTACGCTGTACGAGCGTCTGTGTGTTTTGTCGTCTCCCTGAGAAGTACGGAACTCTCCGAGTTAGAATTTGGACCACATATGAAGAGGCTACGAAACTTTGCTATGCAATCGGACTTGAAGGCAAACCTAATTATTTTATTATTTTGCAGTACGGAGGCTATATAAGAGAAGGGCGCGTCTGCTCTCGAGTCTAGACATAATAAAAAGACAACTTCTACCCAGGACTGGCTTTGTGGCGTTTCCCAGGACTGGCTTTGTGGCGTTACCCAGGACTGGCTTTGTGGCGTTACCCAGGACTGGCTTTGTGGCGTTTCCCAGGACTGGCTTTGTGGCGTTAGCCAGGTCTGGCTTTGTGGCGTTACCCAGGACTGGCTTTGTGGCGTTTCCCAGGACTGGCTTTGTGGCGTTACCCAGGACTGGCTTTGTGGCGTTACCCAGGACTGGCTTTGTGGCGTTTCCCAGGACTAGCTTTGTGGCGTTAGCCAGGTCTGGCTTTGTGGCGTTACCCAGGACTGGCTTTGTGGCGTTTCCCAGGACTGGCTTTGTGGCGTTACCCAGGACTGGCTTTGTGGCGTTTCCCAGGACTGGCTTTGTTGCGTTAGCCAGGTCTGGCTTTGTGGCGTTACCCAGGACTGGCTTTGTGGCGTTTCCCAGGACTGGCTTTGTGGCGTTTCCCAGGACTGGCTTTGTGGCGTTACCCAGGACTGGCTTTGTGGCGTTACCCAGGTCTGGCTTTGCGATGTCATCGAAGAAAAGAGCGGCAGACGATTAGCATCAGCAAGTAGGTTTGGTCGTTACCTCATTATAATGGCGCTCGTATTTTGTACAATTTATTACTAGCAGAAAATATTTGCCGACCCTTTCGATTTAGCATTTACATTAATAGATACCACCTATTCTTCGCCAGTGTAACTAGGTCTGTTCTCTGTGAGGAGTAAAATGCAATAGAAAGAGTCGTCACTGAATCGCCAAGCAGCGCCTTTCAATTCACCTGATTAGGACTTACTTAAAATAGTACAGAGTATCAGACACCGCCGATGGATACGATTGCAGCAGCAAGTCGAGTATTGTATCAGAGAACTGTACCTACGTATGTTACTTGAGTATTGTACCAGGCTACTGTACCTGCACTTGAATATTGTCATTTTATATTGTACTTGTGTATTGTGCCTGAATATTGTACATGAGTATTGTCCACAGGTATTATATTTGGGTAATATACCTGAGTATTGTAAATGAATATTACACATGTTCATTGCACCTTTCTCTTCTGCGTGAGCATTGTACATATGTATTGTACTTGACTATTGTACCTGTATGATTTACCTGTGTAGTATACCTGGGTATTGTATCTGTGTTATACCTGGGTATTGTACCTCTGTATTGTAGCTTGGTGTTGTACATGATTAGTCTGAGTATTGTACCTACGCATTGTACCTGAGCAGAGTAACTAAGGACTATACCTGAGAATTGAAACTGTATTACATACAAGTACTTTAACCGAGTGTTGTACCTGAGTATTTTAACTGAGTCCTGTAACTGTGTATTGCACAAGATCATTATACCTGAATACTGTACCTGAGCACTGTACCTGTTTACTGTAGCTGAGCATTGTGTTTGAGTACTTTACTGTACATGAGTAGTATTGTGCCTGACATTTGTACCCGCGTTTCTACCTGATGACTGTGCCCGATGGTACAATAGTAGGCTTATGTAGATTTAAAGACTTTCCGCTCTGCTGCACGTACTGTATTAAGATTGGGCCAATTGTGGCACCGACAAAGGATATATTGTATAAATATTGTTACACCCTGATGCAATTACATTTGCGCTGAATGTACTGTGCTTGGTTTAACCAGTCTTTCGAAGCAGAAAATTTTCCATTTTTTCAATTTTTCTGACAAATCCTAAATTTTTTATTCATATTTAGGTAAACGCTTATTCAATTTCGCGGTTATTCCTTCATTAGCGTTTCTTGGTAGCGCTTGATCAGTAAGCCTGTGTTTAGCCTAAGCATATCCTGCCTGTGCCCCCCCCCTCCTTTCGAATAACTTGGCCATGGTTGAAGAACGTTACGTAGTTCAGCTATGAGTTTGCTTACTTCCTACAAAACGTTCACCGATGTTTTTGTTCCACTCGGAACATTTCTCCCTGCAGCTATGTTGTGTACTACGCCAAAATACGACGCCCAGAATCAAAATTGGCGGTTTGTAAGTCTAATAAGAGCTTAACCCGTACTTGATGGGTATAGTATTATTATCGGTGACAGTTTCTTATGGATATTACTGAATAGTCGACAACTTCCATTGTCAACTGCATGAAGCTACGCCTGCATCGGTCGCGGGTCGGGTATGCAAGGCAAAGCTCTAGCTTTGTCAAGTGCAGGCGTTAGAAACAACTCGATTACCATTAATACGGTTGAAACTTGATTTGCTGTAGTAAGATAGTGTCCAGAAGTTTCAGTAAGAATCTATCAAGGATTAACGCTAGGGACCGTTTTTTGTCCAGTAAAGGCGTGTATATTCTGCCGTGTCATGAGTTATGAATTTACAACTTAAATTCGATTCCACAGCCTTGAACAATAATACTAAACGTGAAGTTGCATACTCTTATATAGACCAGATGCTTGATTATACATTGCATATTCATTTGATGCGTAAAAAAAATTTGTGGTTGTGTTCCGAAAAACGATTGCCTCAGGACGAGCGTGTGGGGTAAAGGTTTTAACGAACACAAAATCGGATATTTACTTCTTTGCATAGCTAATGATGCATTACAAGAGGGGATAAAACATAATGCAGGAAAATCTAACGAAGGAAAAAACATAAAGCAGGAAAATCTAACGAAGGTAAAAACATAATGCAGGAAAATCTAACGAAGGTAAAAACATAATTCAGGAAAATCTAACGAAGGATAAAACATAATGCAGGTAAAACTAACGAAGGAAAAAAACATAATGCAGGAAAAACTAACGACGAAGGAAAAAACATACAGTAATGCAGGAAAAACTAACGAAGGACAAACATAATGCAGGAAAAACTAACGAAGGATAAAATATAATGCAGGAAAAACTAACGAAGGATAAAACATAATGCAGGTAAAACTAACGAAGGATAAAACATAATGCAGGAAAAACTAACGAAGGAAAAAACATAATACAGGTAAAACTAACGAAGGATAAAACATAATGCAGGAAAAACTAACGAAGGAAAAAACATAATGCAGGAAAACCTAACGAAGGATAAAACATAATGCAGGAATAACCAACGCAGGAAAATCCATAATGCATGAAAAACGAACGCAGGGAAAACATAATGCAGAAAAAAGTACATTACATCGCAATAACAAATTTTTAAGGTCGCCAAGCCACCGAAGATATACAGTAACTATATAACCATCAACAATATTAACTGCAGCGCACATGCTGGCTTCAGGCACAGCATTCTATATTTTATATACGGTATATGCTGGGTTTAGCAGTGAAATTGCATGAGCTGTTCATTTTTAAATTTTATCCTTCAGAAAGCTAAAAAATTTCATAGATGCTTTGATACATATTTTTGTGCAACTACAAAGATTGTAGGACGTTGTAGGACACTCTGGAGGCCCAAATGAAATGATGAAGAAACAATGTAAAATAGCTGCTTATTACCGTACTGCAATTTTATGACGACACAAGCTCATTACCCATGATGCTCTGCAGCTTGGGAGCTCCGCGTACGTTAACCTTGTAAGTCTCATCATCGATGCATCGGGCGGTTGTGTTGTAGCTGCTGAACGGGTGCACTGGTTGGTCGAGTGCCGGTGACCAATCGCGTGCCGTAATTCCAGGTCGACGCAGAACGCGCGTGTGGGTAGGAAGGGGCGGAGAAGCACGAGGCAGCTATTTACCCATAATAATAATAATGAGGATGGCGTCATCTGGCTTAAACACATCGCTGCCTCAATGAATATTCAGAGTAGCGTTGCCAATTCTAATTTGGTAGTATTTTCAGTTATCCACTATTTGCTTCTTTCCTGTGATATTAGTTTATGCCATCCACTTACTGAAGTACAATATATATGAACGGGTCACTCCATACTATATTTCGGGGAACAGGACCCGCAGGGGGAAAATTTGTTGAACTGTCTGTGTACTTTTTCTTGGCCCATAGCTCATAAAGTTATGAGCGGATCTTCATGAAATTTCAAAGAACTGCCTGAAAATGACCAATTCCGGTGATGATATGCTAGTCCTTTTCCCTGTTTATTGTGCGTTTGCCAGTAACGTATCTTCTAGTTTTGAACGTCTCTTGATGCACTGATTGCTAGTAATGTTACGAGGAACAGGTAAACAAACTTCCATGAAGATGATAAAAAAGAAATATTGGATTGAGGACAAATGTTTTTTATTAACCATGTTTGTCCGTGGAATGAGCTCTCAGAGTGGTGTTCTTGTTAAGAAACGAAGTTGAGTCGTTGCGATACAGGTACTGATAATACAATCATCAGTTATTCAGTAAGTGCCCAAAGGAAGGGTTGTAATGTTCAATAAGGTCACGCCAGGTCACAAATATTCTTATGAAATTTATCATATGAACAAACTGATAAATTTTGAACTTATTTCCTAATTGTACCAAAGCCTCACTATCATATCTGTTGATGCGATAGATTGTCTGGGAAGCTGCTACAACATCCACAAAGTTACTATTCAGAAAAAATATTCCTGCAAGAACTAGGTATTCAATTGATGAGGCTAAGAGAACATGAGAGTGTAGCCTTGCGAATGATGGGCTTATTACAAGTCAGTATCACGTATATAGCTAAAACGGAGCAAATAAGAAGCACGTTGATGGATTCGAATTTGCTACATAATGTTGAAACACATTAGGTTACAATAAATGAAGTAAGGTTAGAATTGATGCTAGCAGAAATTAGGTTAGGTTTGAAAATATTAGATTAGAATAGGAAGAAGTAGGTTAGTTTCGAGTAGATTGAAGGTTGCAGTAAGTTGTGCTTCACGGTAAAAAAAATGTCCAAAAATATAGGCTCCCAGTCACAATATAATGAAGATATATCTGTTTTAGCTGCCTATGTAGATTTTAGAAAGTATTTCCGACGGCTACTTCACTATCTATTGGAATTATGGTATAAAACGTCTAGTTTCGAATGGGAATTACGTTGGAAATAAACGTAATAAATTGCAAGGAAATAAAACTTTATCAAGCTTATAACGGGATCTTAGACTGATGTATACTTTTCCTTCCTTATATGTGCACCAAGCAGAAAGGAGGAAAGACTTGTTTTTGTATGAGAGACGTACTTGACCGTATGCACAGGCTCCAATTAACTTCTCGAACAACGTTTCTAGAAACCTGTTACAAAACTGGGCAGACTACATCACTAATTGAAATGATATATCAGAGGACAAGTGGCGACAAATAACAAGCACTGCAATGTTATTAAACGTACCGCAGTTTTTTCGATGCTGACATTGTCGCGAGTCACCACACAGCCATTTCTATCTGTTCTCGCATTATATTTCAATAGAAGATACAAATGCAAACTTCTATTCTGCATTTATCATCGTTCCAGGGATTGAACAAACTACACTATTATTCATAGTGCAGAAGTTTCACTAATTAACATACATATATATGAAAGAAACGAATCAATCCTTAGCTACGCGCACTGTCTTTCACCATAGCATCATTTAAACTAAAGCCGCGTCTACACGACGATCTTTTCAGCGATCACAAACACAAGAATCGACGATCAAAATCACAAACAAATTCGCCTACTTGTCCCAACGGCATCAAAAGCAGAAGCCACGATCAATTCAAGGTCACTAAACGCAAATTCAGC
>LQNS02020120.1:4083176-4098465 GCA_001587735.2 Parhyale hawaiensis | reverse complement strand
TGCCCCATAGAATGGATAGGGTAGAGTAGTGAGTAGATCCATCGAATTTCTTCCCTATCTAAAAGTGAAGAAGATGTGTCAAACAAGATCACAAGACACAAGCAAGACACAAGCAGGACACAAGCAAGACACAAGCAAGACCGGTTCACAGACTTTTAGTATAATATAGATAGATAGATATAATTGAGTTCTGTAACTAGATTAGACACCACACCATAGGCAGCTGGCAGTTGACAGACCAACGAGCCCGGACCCAGAGGGCATCCGAGACTTACATCCCGGCCGCGTAGGAGCTGTTGCCATAGTAAGGCGACGAATTACGTGCTCGTGACCTTTACCCTCGCGACCTTGCGTGTGACCTTGACAGCCAATGCACTTCCGGTGTAGCGGGGGTTAGGGTGGGGGATGCGCGAACCGAAAGTGGGCGGGCCTGGGAAACCAAAAACAGGCGAAGCCCAGAGTTCAAAGGTCACGGGAACGTATTTCGTCGCCTTATTCACTACTTGCCATTGCATCAAACTCTTAGAATGTTGCAACCAATGTAATTCTAGGAGAATTTGTGAACCAATTGTGTTCCTTATAAAAGTTCTTATCTAATGACAGCTTCATTATTTCACTCTGTACGAGAAAGAGGACTATCGTAATAAATTGCAGGAGCTTGCTCCGTATATAATGGATTTGTTCTTACGGTATTGAACAGCTAGGGAAGACCGTCGGTGGTTAGTTTGGGTGTGCAATAAAGGATTTAATTAACGACACAGTCATAAACTTCCTGTACTATCACTACTTTAAACTATAATTTTCAATTTAACAGTACAATAGATCATGACTGGGCTCAAATAGTATCTAATTACAAACTGGACAGTCACTCAATTAGCCTGTTCAAGATGAGATGACAATACATTAAATGTTAAGATTGATAATGATTGAATAATACGCTACAATCATCTGCCGCAAACTACAGCTGGAGCAGGACGTTTGTGCCTATCAACAACGCTGAAACTCGCTTTCTGCGGCCCCTTATGCATAATCATGCTGTATAACTTCACGTGGCAGCGGCCTTGCGTGCTGGAATCGTACGTCAGTGGAGCTAGATTTGATGCCAAGCCAGACACTCGAGCTCTTTACGACGCTAGCTACACGGACTCAGAAGAATAGGTATACACAGCTGCAGCGGGAGCACTTACCTTCCGAAGAGTGGGGAAGATAGGAGAAGGGTCGTTGAACTTTCCGCAGTTGCGCCATAGTTCTTAGCGACCCGTGGTCGGCTGCAGCTGTACTTACTCCTCTGGAAACAGTTAGCCTATATCTGCAGCACAAACCAGTGCGTGTGGGTTTTCAGTGGTAGGTGCAGTCAGAGTTGACTTCAATTTCAGGCATTGCACTCTATGCAGAGAGAACAACTTTCCAGCTTACCAGCCAAAAATACAGCCGCGCTGAACAGGACAAAAGATTAGTTAGGTCTACTCGATGAAGCATTATATTTGCAGACGCCAAGAGGGTGGAAAGAGACATGCCCTTACCTACATCAAATGCACTACGAGACAAGAGCGTATAGAAAATTTACAACAAACAGAAAGACGGCTGTGAACTGGGGCACTGACTTCAAATATTGCCCACCGACGTCAAAAAGAGCGCACTGACTTTAAATAGTGCGCGCCCTGCTTTTTAATTAAAAAGCACAACCTGTATTCAGTTTGAACATGAAATTTCGACCAAACTATGATTTCATTTGAATTTAGTTAGAGCCTGGATTTCATGTTATGACCTCTTACTCTCAGTCTAAGGATTACGACAGCTTATATAGGAAGTCAGTTTAGAAATCTGCCGGCATAGAGCACTTGACAACGTGAATTTGTGGCCTTCACATATATGTTGTGCATCGCACTTGTGACGTACTGACGCCTAGTTGCCTATTAGCATTAATATGTCTGCTGGCAATGTGTCTGAAGGCGCCGAGTTACAAAACCTACCAACACCATCCAAACAGACCTTGACTCATCCAATACTGAACGCGGGAGCCGTGCAAGCGCCTCCAAGAAAAAATCACAGTCTCAGATACCTGTAGCGAAGAAGCTTGGTCAAATCTTTAGAACCTCAAGCATACCAACACATGAAGGGAATCGCACTGCCCGAAAGTCAGGTGCTTGGAACATTCATCCAAAGACGAATTCTTTTCAGCCACCAGAAACCAGAATAACGAGAAGCAAGGCTAACTTGGCGGGAAACGACCTGTTATCCGCCAGATAGCTGCGCACGTTAACCAATCAAACAACTGCCGAGCCGAAATACAAAACATTTCCCATGCTCAACTTCAGACAGACGCTCTAACCGCTTCAGAAAATACTCGTGCTGATCTTACACCCCAATCTTTTCCCAACAAACGGACACTTCAAACGTACCACCGACTCGGAGAATCTATGCGAACATTAAGGTCAAATTCTTATTTGGCGACGTTCAGAGCATAACAAACACGATGAATGAACTGCAAGCTATAGCAGCCACTCTTGCGTATGATGTCATCGCACTCAATGAAACATGGATCAACCTTTCAAACAAGAATTTGGAAGCAGAAGTTGTATTGAAAGGCTACAAACTGTTCAACAGACCGACCCACAGAAACTGGCAGAGGAGTGGGTTGAATCTTTTATATCAAGGAACACCATAATCCCCTATGTAAAGGTTTTGCAGCAACTAAAGAGTATGAATTTATCACTACCCATGCTTGTCTCGGCATTCGACAGCCCTCGCAGTACCGCTGAAACTGATGCAGCACTTTAAAACAAATTCGAAAATGCGCTGAATTCTCCGAATGAAACAATTCTAATTTGAGATTTCAACCTCCCACAAATTGATTGGAGTACATTGTGCAGCCCAGCCCCAGGCAGCAAACTGCTCGAACTCCTCAATCGCCATCACTTGACTCAGCACGTTAATGAACCTACGAGATACGGTAATATTCTAGATCTGGTTCTCTCCACTCCTGATTGTGAAATTGTTGACCTCGCCATCCTAGACCGGCTTGGAGACAACATGATTGAATTTGCGCTCAAAACTCCCAATGAATTCAATGCTAATGCGAGTCGTCTCAAGTGGCTAGACTATCGACGAGCGAATTTTCAGGGAATGACACCTGAAATAGGAACAACTGATTTCGAAACCCCGATGAAAGACGCCAGTGTTGAACAGTGCTCACACATTTTGAAGGCGAGCATCCTGAGAGCAGCAGAGCGATACATTACAAATAAACGAGTTAGTATCAGTAATAATCCCCTCTGGATGAATTAGACAGTCAAATGCTGCATTGCAAGGCGCCAGGTGCGTTACAAAGTTTGGAAGCGTAATCCAACAGATAAGAACAGGTCCAGTCACATAAGGCATATCTGGATGTAAAAAATAGTCAGGACCACGAAAATGAAAAAAAGAAGTTTCCGTAGCAGCTTTGGCAAAACAAAACCCAAAGGCATTTACAAATATGTAAATGAAAGAAGAATAAAAACAGAAACCATAGGTCGGCTCAAAAGACCTGATGGTGCAACCACCAATGACCTAAGTGACAAAGCCACAATCCTGAACGACTATTTAACCTCTGTATTTGCTATTGAAAATGTTACGAATCATCCTGAACTAGCACCGATGCAAGTTGCTCCCATAAAACACATTTGTTTGCACGGAGATCGAGATCCTTCAAGAACTGACCCCCCTAAATGTGTACAAATCAACTGGCCCAGATAATCTTACTCCCCATGTACTACGAGAAATGGCTACAGTCATCGTAAAGCCACTGCTCGAAACATTTAATCGGTCTCTGAGAACGGGAGAAGTTCCGCACGATTGGAGACTAGCTAACGTGATACCGATACATACGAAGGGGACAGGACAAGCCCCAGTAACTATCGACCAATAATAATTAGTCTTACATCGGTCGTCAGCAAAACTATCGAACGCCTCCTGCAAGAGCGCATCATTGACCACCTGAAGATGCATCAGCTCATATCCGACTCTCAGCATGTCTCCAAACAGGAAGAAGCTGCTTAGCAAACCTCCTGGATGTTTTCTCAAAAGTTACGGATATTAAAGATGAAGAGAAGGGTGTAGATCTTGTGTATCTAGATTTCCAAAAGGCTTTTGATAAAGTCCTCCATCAACAGCTAATGAAAAAATTGGAAGCCCATGGCATCCTGGGAGACTATTTACAATGGATCGAGGCATGGCGCACGGATCGGCAGTAGCAATTGATACTTGGAGAAGAAACGAGCGACTGGACGCAGGTATCATCAGGGGTTCCACAAGGTAGCGTGCTTGGCCCACTTCTGCTCTCAATTTACATCAATGATCTCGATCTTAACATGAGTAGTAAAATCAGTAAATTTTGCGGATGATACTAAACTATGTCATTCTTCCACGAGAAGAGCCGAGCTCCAACAAGACATTGACCACCTCATGGATTGGAGCACGACGTGGCAGATAAGCTTCAATATCGACAAAATTAATGCTAAGTAATGCACGTAGTGCTCGTGAGCCCCTCAATTCCATTACAAATGAATGGAACGGAATTGGGTACTGTCACCCAGCAACGAGACTTGGGAATCACTATTACAAACTACAACACAGTCAGCAAGTTTAAATGAGTGTGAAAATAGCAAGCAGAGTACTCGGATTCATCGCCAGAAATTTTGAATACGAGTCCAAGAATATAATCGTTCCCTAGTACAAGGCATTAGTGCGGCCACACTTAGAATTTGCTGTTCAATTCTGGTCGCCACATCTGTAGAAAGATATCGATAACATGGAAAGAGTGCAACGTTGAGGAACGAAATTGATACCTCAGCTGAAGAGCAAGCCGTTAGAATGTCGCCTAAAGGAGCTGGGTCTGATCTCTCTCTCGAGCAAAGACGACTCAGGGGGAACTAATAGAAACATTCAATTTTCTGAATGGCTTCAACGACGTACCTACAACGGGTTTCTTTGAAAGAGACCTCAATGATCGCTTGCGAAACAACGGTCAAAAACTCAAGCATAAAGTTCGAAGAACGACCTTAAGTCAGCAGTGCTTCCCGTATCTCACAGTCAGCATTTAGAATAGACTCCCTTCCGACGTTGTTAGTGCGGAATCAGTCAACGCGTTTAAAAATCGTCATGACATTGATTGGGAGAGACATCCCCCACAGATAAGGAATTATCCTCCAGGAGTCGTACACACTTAACAGCCAAAGCCTCCGAGGCTTCCTAAATCCGTCTTCTTCTCTCTTCTGCTTCACCAACTACATTGTGTGACATCCTTAACTCTGCATATCAGCGGCTATTGATCGTGATTGCGTGCATTCATGATCGTCTCATTTGCTGAGATTCGTTTCCCTCCTTTTATTTCGTCGATTTTCCCCAGTCTTTTATATCCTACAAACATAATGGCAATAACTCATACAGGGCCGAGGCGTAAGTTTCGGTGTCTCTGAGAATGGGCCTGTTGGTTCGTCGACTGCCTATCTAATCTAATCTAATGTACTGATAATCCTGGCCGATGCCCTAGTTAAACTTAATTACCTGATAACGAAAATACGAATAGTTAGTCATAATCGTAATGTTGAACTAAGACAACTGACGAGTCGATTTTTGATTATCTTGTGATTGCAACATTTACTGCTCGGAGTTCGGAATAAATGCCGCCCTCCGTGTTTGCAGGAGATGCGAACCTGTATCCAAGGGGGGAATTTGCTTCAGCATATCTCAAAAATGGCAGAGGTACGTAACTGCGGCAGTAAGTGAAAGCGATATACCTGCAGCACGAACCAGTGGATGTGGAGTTCTTAGAAGGGTCGCAAAATTAAGTCGCCACAGGCCCACCGCCTATTCTGGACTCACCTACGATGAAATCAACAACAGCATCCTGCTGCACGGACGTAGTTCTGTAGTGGGTCCTCTGCAGCAACAGTGACGCAATCACGGACACCACCGCCAGCACCGCCCTCTGAGGTATCTGTCCTATCATGGCGGTACTCTGTGAAGCTTTCGTTCTGAAAAAGTAAGGTCTGTATGAGGGCAATTTAGTTAGTTATAGTCAGGAAGTTTAAGCCTCTTTTTCCGAGCAGAACGACATCACAGAGGAAAGAGCAAGGGACACAGAGGATATCACGGAAGAAACAAGGAACCCATGCACGAAGATGTTCCCCCACAGGATCAACGCGCATGGGAACAGCAAGTCGGGAAAGAAGAGGAAGAACAGAATGAAGCATGAGCAAGTAGGAGCATAAAATCGGGAAGGAAGCAAAGTGGGCACGAAAGACAGATGTCCCGAAAACCCTAGCTAATGGCTGAGGTAAGTACGAGCGCACGCAACAGTACAGGACAGGGCTACTGAGCACACGCAACAGTACAGGACGGGGCGACTGAGCACAAGCAACAGTACATATCCGACTCTCAGCATGGCTTCCGAAATGGAAGAAGTTGCTTAACAAACCTTCTGGACTTCTTCTCAAAAGTAACGGATATTAAAGATGAAGGGAAAGGTGTGGACCTTGTGTATCTAGACTTCCAAAAGGCTTTTGATGAAGTTCCCCATCGACGGCTAATGGAAAAATTGGAGGCTCATGGCATCCAGGGAGACTATTTACTATGGATCGGGGCATGGCTTACGGGTCGGCAGCAGCGAGTAAAGCTTAAACGAAAAACGAGCGATGGGACGCAGGTTTTATCATGGGTTCCACAAGGTAGCGTGCTTGAACCACTTCTGTTCTCAATTTACATCAATGATCTGGATCTTAACATCCGTAGTAAATTCAGTAAATTTGCAGATGACACAAAACTATGTCATCCTGCCACGAAAAGAGCCGAGCTCCAACAAAACCTTGACCACTTCATGGAATTGAATACAACGTGGCAGATGAGCTTTAATGTCGATAAATGCTCAGTAATGCATGTAGGGCTGGTGAACCCTTTAACTCCATTGCAAATGAATGGGACGGAATTGGCTACTGTCACCCAACAACGTGACTTGGGAATCACTATTACAAACAAACTACAGCACAGTCAGCAAGTGTATGTGAGTGTGAAAATGGCAAGCAGAGTACTGGGATTCATCACCAGAAATTTTGAATACAAGTCCAAAGACATCATCGTTCCCTTGTCTAAGGCATAGGGCGGCCACACTTAGAATTTGCTGTTCAATTCTGGTCTCCACATCTGTGCAAAGATATCGATGACATGGAAAGAGTCCAACGCAGAGCAACGAAATTGATACCTCAGCAGCGAAACAAGCCGTATGAATATTGCCTAAAGGAAATGGGTCTGATATCTCTCGAGCAAAGATGACTCAGAGGGCAACTAATAGATACATTCAAGTATTTGAATGGCTTCAACGACGTAACTACAACTGGACTCTTTGAATGATCGCTTGCGGAACAGCGGTCAAAAACTCAAGCATAAAGCTCGAAGAACGACATTAAGTAAGCTAAGCAGTTCTATCCGTATCTTATCGTCAGCATTTGGAATCGACTCTCTTCCGATTTTGTAAGTGCGGAATCAGTCAACGCGTTCAAAAATCGTCTTGGCACGCATTGGGAGAGACATCCCCACAACTAAGGTTTCCTCCTCCCGGAGTCGCACACCCTTAACGGCCAAAGTTTCCGAGTCTTCCTAAATCCGTCTTTTAGCTTCTGCACCAACTACACTGTCTGACATCTTTAACTCCGCATATCAGCGGCTATTGGACGTGTTCGCGTGCATTGATGATCGTCTCTTTTGCTGAGACTCTTCTCCCTCCTCTTTTTCTTCTTCTCTTTTCTCCAGTGTTTTATATCCTACAAACTTGATGGCAATAGCTCATAGAGGGCCGGGGCGTGAGTTTCGGTGTCTCTTTGGGAATGGGCCTTTTGGTTCGTCTACTGCCGAGTATCTAATCTAATCTCTTGCGTGTGCTCAGTAGCCCTGTCCTGCCAGTGACGTAATAAAGTACTCACCTCATCACTACAGCTATAAACTTGTTTAGTACCTTGCCCACACAGCGCTACGTAAAGAAGGCAGCGGTTATTGCATAGCTTTGCAAATGTTTGCCCCATAAACTCAACTCTATACTGTTGAATTGCCTTGTGCGGTCAATCCAGTTTCGGAGAAAAAATACCTACTTACCGTAAAATGAACTTCACTGTCTCCAACAATTAGCGCTCTTAACACTTTTTCTCGACGTAGAAGATTTAGGTTTTTGTTCATGAGACTCCTTATTTTACGCTATCATCGCCTTCAGTGACTGCCTAACTAAATTCCAGTGCACTCTGCAGAGTTTTTCCTAATTAGACACTCCTACTATTCACAGTGTATTAAACCTAATAGCATAGTAACGGAGCACGCTGCACTGTACCCGAGTATCTCTCTCACACTGTCCTACACCGACGTCAGTTATGTCTTTTGAGGTACGCCAGTTCAGGGTGACCTTGGATTCGTAGCCTGGCGCTTGCTAGCCCCAGCTTTATCTAAAAAAACGCTGAAAAACTTCAATTTTAATAGAACGTCGATCCTCTGCTGCAGCGTTGTTCAGATCTTTTCGTCTATTGTAGGCTTCATAAACTTCTCGTGTTACGCAACCCCTCCCCCCCTCCCCCGCTAGCCATGGCTGACCCAAATTCAGTTTTATTTCGGATAATCATGCAGATAGTATATTAACTATGAAAAGACTGCATTTTAGGACTGTTGGCCAGTAAATTCAAATTTATTAGACAACTAGAAATGATTTAATAACAAAATACTTGAATATTACTTTGTTTCGGTTGTGTGTGAGTGTTCCTTGTTTGTTCACGTACCCTTATGAGCTATGTTGCGGACCCTAGTTTGGTCAATACTGTTCTGATATATGGAGGAGTCCATGCATACAAAGCAATGCTAAATGTTTCCCTATTTCAGTCTACTGCAATGCACCTATGCCGTACAAGAATGACTCGTGGGTTCCACATGGGCATCAGGTGGGAAGACGGACCACTGCTTGGTACGTAAGGGTATGATGTGGGGTCTTACCGGGGTACCCGCAACTTAAAGGTATTATATGGGGTCTCACTGCGGTACCCACAACTTGAGGGTATTATATGGGGTCTCACTGCGGTACCCACAACTTGAGGGTATTATGTGGGGTTTTACTGGGGTACCCATAACTTGAGGGTATTATGTGGGGTTTTACTGGGGTACATACAAATTGAGCGTATTATGTGGGGTCTCACTGAGGTACCCACAACTTGAGGGTATTATGTGGGGTTTTACTGGGGTACCCAGAACTTGAGGGTATTATGTGGGGTCTCACTGGGGTACCCACAACTTGAGGGTATTATGTGGGGTTTTACTGGAGTACCCACAACTTGAGGGTATTATGTGGGGTTTTACTGGGGTACCCACAACTTGAGGGTATTATGTGGGGTTTTACTGGGGTACCAACAACTTGAGGGTATTATGTGGGGTTTTACTGGGGTACCCACAACTGGGCAGCACTCGATCTGGCACTTAGAAGCTTAAAAGTAGGCTTCAGAAAGGGATTCCCTAACTGACGCACACGAATTACTTCTCCTGTTTTTCACACTCCCAGACCTTCACACTGCCAGATCTTCCCAGACCTTCACACTCCCAGACCTTTAAAATTCCAGAATAAAGACGAAGGAAGACCGCATTTAGGGTATCCATCTTATGCGAGATGGTAAATGATTTTCACAGGAGAGAATGTGTTTGGTGAATTGACAAAATTACACTTTTTTTTACCTAATTCGAGCATATGATATTGAATTAAAGTCTGAGATCAGATTCTCTCTAAATGCTACAGATTTCTTCTAATTTCAGTAGCTTATATTCCAAGATAATTTTCTCTTTATAACGTCTATAATCGCACCCTGAAGCACTTATGAACCATTCTTTCGTCTTATTTACAGTAAAGCAGTCAAAATTTATTGCACAGTATGTACAGATCGGATACATGATCGTTTGGCTCCTGCCACACCAGGGGGATTCCAAAAATTAGACCATTTCGGTTTCCTATCGTCCAATCAAGTAAATGTTCTACACTATACTCATACCATTTTATATAGGCAGTTTGGGCGTGATCAACTTCTACAGCGTTGCCAATTCTATGGGTATTTCTGAGATTTCTTTTTATACAGGTAGTGGTGATTTGGACTAAGATATGAACAGACTACAAGTTGTCAGAAATGCCCATAGAATGTCAACGCTGTAGAGGAATTTGACCACGCCCAAACTGCCTTGATAAAATGGTCAGAGTATGGGTAAGGTAAACTCTCATCTTGACTGGACACTTGAACTAGAAACCAACATGCAATGGCTTGTGCTGCAAGCCAATACTTACTTGGGGCCCAGAGGAATGTACGGCTGCGTTCGATCACAGATTACCGGGGCAATGGCGTTGTATTGACGAAACACCCGATAAACTGCACCCCCTAACCCTAAGTCGAGCGCCCTCCCAGTGACTTCGAGTGAAGGAATTGCTGACACTGCACCAGTGTACATCCTGAACGTCAAGACTTCTCTCTAGAAATGGGCCAGTCAGCAGCCTTACCTCTGAACTTCTTAAGTGTAGCAACTATAACTATTACAAATAGCATGTGGTGCTTACTTCCTCCCTTTATCGCCAAGAGGAACATCGAAATATGCCTATAATTGCTGAATACAAACTTTAATATTTATATATATATATATATATATATTACAGTTTCCCGTCCCATCAACAACTGGCATGATACAAAGTGGAGGCTCACCAATCCACCCCTGTATTTTACTAGGAGCAATACAAAAAGTCGAGTCACGACCTGATCTGGGGACCTAGATGATTACCACACCGTCACGCTACCACTAAGCCATCACAGCATAAAAGCAACGCGAGCATGAGAGGTGCTTGCCTTGCTCGCTGCAACATGGTAAATGTGTAAATGTCAGGTGTTAATGGGACGAGAAACTGTAAGATCTGTCAGCATATTAACTGTGCACGATAGACGGATGAGCCCTTCAGTTGCACGAACGGCTCTGCCGTTGCCATGGTGATGCAGGCAGCACCAGCACCTCGCGGACTTGTGCTACCTTTATGCTGATGTGGCTTAGTGGCAAAGTGCCAACGCGGCGTGGCAATCTCAAGGTCAGCAGATCGCGTTCTGACTCGACTCTTTGCACATATAAGTATGTATAGACATGTTTGGATATAAATAACACCTTATCTAGGGTTAATGATGCGTTTATTAAGTCGTTCAAGTTGACGTATCATGTTGACAGCGACTTGATCTTCCGTGAGATGGTTGAGCTGTGCAAAGGTGAGGTTTTGGTCCAAGCTGGTGCGACGCGTTTCGACCGCATCGCTTGATGATCTTCAGGCCGTTGGCAGTTAATGTGGTCAGCAGATTTGAGGAGCTGGTAGAGACTGATTTCAGAGCGAAAGTTATCTCAATATGTACACTCAAGGAGCGGCACAGAGGCCGCTGTATTATACAGTTTTCAGTAGCAATACTTAATCGCGTTGATTCTAACTCATGTAACACGATTCAAAGCTAAAGCTTCTGCGTGAAATTCCAGAGAAGTCAAGTCTCTTAGGCTTAGCTCTGGCACCCAGTCGAACATGCCCCTGTTACCTTTCATACCAAAACGCAATAAAATCACTGCATTTACGGGTCTCGCTAGACACTGCTGTAACTGAAGCGAAGGTCATCGAGTCAACATGGCTTAGTTTGGCTTTGTTAGCCGCCATATTCAGCGCACCAACTTTGAAGCAAACCCCAGGGCGCCGCTCCAGCTTTTTACATGAGTCCAAACAAAAACTTCTTCTCTTCAGGACAGCTAACCTTGGTACTACAGATATTTTGGGCCATGCCGTCGGTAGATTAATTTCACTCAAATGAAAAACCATTTCCTAGAAGTTAAAAAAACATCTTACACAAATTTCCAACCATTTCCTTACTATGAATAGTCAACTGTGAACGGTTAGAGTTAACGTTTCTCAATTCGAAGGCCACTTGACAACTCAGCTAGTGCGTCAACTTGCTGCCAGAAACTACGCCTAAAATTTCTTGATCACCTAGCTGTCCTCCATCCCTCGCCAACAAGCAATGTACTTTCTGTATTCAATGCAGTTTCTGTGAACTGAATCTGAATATTGTGTTCTTTTTACTCAATCAGGCGAAGTTTTTCAAAGATATGGGCACACACCAAAACATCCTAATATCAATTAATTCTTTGATGAAAGAAACTCATTGCATCTCAAATTTTGAACTGATTCATTCACAGAAGGCTAAAACAATGTTTCCACCAGTCAAACAAGTTCCCCACATGTGTTTACGTACTTACGGATAGGGGGAGCAAATAACAATTATCAAGGTCAACTAGTTTTATTCCAAGAAGCGTGATGAGCTACCGTGCTCAGGCACAAGCAGGCGGGATACCATACTACAAAAGCAGGCGGGACACCATACTACAAAAGCAGGCGGGACACCGTACTTCAAAAGAGTAAAGTAAGATATCAGACGGTCTGGAAGAATCAGCGGTAGGTGCGTGGATGCAACGGCAACCATCAATTAAGTACATCCTTACACTTCCGATCCATTGTAAAGCTTTTCTGTATCTGAAAATCTAAAAAAATTAGAGCTGTACTGGGTATTAGTTTTCTATAACCACATATTTTTAGAATTTACTTATTTACCTATTTTTGATGTAGAATCAGAATCTGAAGTCTGTTTTGACGGTCGGACCTAGTTTTCTAGTTAGAACTCCCCCCCCCTCAACGGTGGCGAGGGCATATTTTTCGTCATTTATGGTCTGATCGTTGTAAAACTTGCACAGCATATATACAATTGAATTTTATTAAGATTTATCCTCGACAGTTTTTCGATTTTCGCAATATTTTTTGAGATATGACATGGTTTAAGTAAGGTTAGGTTAAAAAAAAAACTATTTAAGAGGTATTAAAGATCACGCTGCCATCGCCGGGTAGCACTATCGTCGTTCACGACGATTGCGCGTTCAAGTAAGCTTTGCTGCTCGCGCCACCACTAAAATAAACACTACCTAGGCTAAACTAACCTAGCTTAACCTAACCTACCCTTACCTAACCTAACCTTCTTACCTAACCTTCTAACCTAAACTAACATAACCAAACCTTACCCAACCCAACCCTACCTAACCTTTCTAACCTTACCTAACGTTAGCTAACGTTACCTAATGTTACCTAACGTTACCTAACCTTACCTTACCTAATTTAGCTTAATCAGCGATACAGCGAGCAGCGCGGCGCACCAACTTGAACGCCGCTCACACGCACACGATCTGCGTACACAAACAACGCACACAAATCGTCATGAACGACGATAGCGCCGCCGGGTATTTTCTCTCATAGGAAAACAATGGGAACTTCAAAGTCATATATCTCAAAAAATAGAGAAAACCGCCGCAAACCGATTTCAGATCCGTGATTTGCATTGAAAAATGAGTAGATTACAATCAAAAATTTTTTTTGAAAGTGCTTAATTGAAAGTTTTACCCTGTACTACGGAAGAGAAAACATTCACTTAGCAACACAATGCTTAGAAACTGACCAACGGAATAACACAAAAATCCTGTCTATTGCTGCTCTTTGCATTCATAACAGCTCATATAATTTCGTCAAGATCCATCCATATACCTTGCTGAGTTTTGTCACAAGCAGACAGACAAATAAATGAATAACCTGGTTGTGTAAAAATGAAGGAATAAAGATAAAGTATGTTCGTGAAACCAGATCTGAGTAAGGACAATGAGTGATTTTTAAAATTTAATGAGCACATGCACAAAAGGATTTTAAGTCAGTTGGAAAATTATTTTACTTTTGATGGAAAGTTTCAGTGAGTTTAATTTTTACTTATCTTGCAAATACCTCAGTCGATCGTAGCTCCTCCCTTCAGTTGTGACGTCATACCCTCTGAGTGACGTTGACCCCTAGTTCTCCTTTTGCTGCCCTATTTTTAAGTTCCTTTCCGATTCTTACCGTTCCGTTCTTTTGTCGCGGCGTGTGGACAAGTTATTCCCCGAACTTGCGTATTATATCTTAACCTATTAACTCAGCCGCTTTACCTTTCTTAAAAATAATTGTTGTAATATTACTGTCTTAATCGAAGACTTTCCTCATTTAACGCGTTCTCTTTTGCTTTGGCCATTATTTGGGGCAGTGCCTGTCATTAACTATTTTAAATCCCCTTGGCTTAACTTACCCGGAAGCCGAAGTGCCTCATGTCTACCCAGCTTCAGTGCCATCATCTGCTACGAGTCAGGTATCCCTGGACGGCTACGCTACAGTAGTGCCATGGATATACCCCCCGTCTGTTTCCCCCGTATGCTGATAAGACTGAAAGCTGTGTGAACGTGTTGCCTCTATCAATTTTTTTTTTGCTTTAACAAATGTAGCGCGTTCTTCGGCACCCACTATAAATTAACGGATTGGTACGTTAATTTGCATTAGTCTTGGGGTGTCTATTAATTAAACTTTTCTCGCTTTCTCTTAGCCGGATTGCGGTTTCATCTAATACTTTTCTAGCTTGTTTCTATCAAAGTGGTATCTACTACCACTTACCTACCGATGAAGAGCATCAAATTGTAAGGTATCTATCCCAGATAAATCTTCCTATTAAATTCACTTATTAAACTTGTCTTATACATGTCAACATGTGGTTGTTCTACACGTATAACATTGTATGTTATCCTCTCCATTTAACTGCCTTACTTCGGCGTCACTAGAGAACATCGCTAGGTAGCTTCGCTAATGCAAATTCTTCTTTCTAACTCCATCAGTACATATCACCTGGGGCTGCTCTTCTGTTGCGGCCCGACTTTCATGGTCTTTCGTTGCGTCCCGTACTCATGATCTCTGTCAGGCTGCCTAGGTAATTATTTCTTCTATAGGCACAGTTTTTTGATTCCGTAATTTTTTCTTCTATAGGCACAGATTTTTGATTCCGTAATTATTTCTTCTATATAGGCACAGATTTTTGATTCCGTATTTTTTCTTCTATAGGCACAGATTTTTGATTCCGTAATTATTTCTTCTACAGGCACAGATTTTTGATTCCGTAATTATTTCTTCTATAGGCAGAGATAGGCGCATGGCGAGTTTGACACCTGTGCCTCCAGGCATTGTAAGTCCATTGCCAGCGCTACTCAGGGTCTGATGCTCGAGCCCGGGCCGCGAATTTTTTTCCTGAACCTTTCAGCAAGTACAGTCTCAAGGCAGCCAATGGCGTGGCAGGTCACAGGCCACAGTGGGAGGGGCGAAGGGTGATGCTCAGTGATGGTGTTG
>LQNS02020120.1:4060145-4078885 GCA_001587735.2 Parhyale hawaiensis | reverse complement strand
CAACAGTACAGGACAGGGCTACTGAGCACAAGCAACAGTACAGGACAGGGCTACTGAGCACACGCAACAGTACAGGACAGGGCTACTGAGCACAAGCAACAGTACAGGACAGGGCTACTGAGCACAAGCAACAGTACAGGACAGAAAGATATCTTTGAATAATATGTTCTATGTTGACATTACAGAGTCTCTTACCCAGGTAGTTGCCGCTGGGCGTCGCTCGCTCTGTATAACAAAGTTATTTCGAGTCAAAATCTCTAGGGGTAAAATTATGGGTAAAAAGGCAAATCTGATCGAATAGCTGCCAAAAGATGCACCAAGTCACTCTTTCCGGAGAGGAACTAACTGCCAGGCTACAGACTTCTATGAGTTATCGCCGTTATGTCAAGGCTGAAAATGTAGGCCTCTTAGAACAGCAAAATAATAAACATAGTATCATCAGTGTCTGTAATTGTTTTGTATATCCGTTCAAAACATTTGGTATTATGTTGGTGACAAAAATTACGACAAACAAAAATCAAACATACAAACGAACCAACCGATCTGCACCAAAATTTAGTCAACCATGTCCTTCAACATTACTAACAACTCCTGTCAATTTCATAGTGATGCATTCAAAACTTCTTGATTATTGTGCTAACAAGAATAAAATTGAAAACCGTGGCAAAGAAACGAATGACCGAACGGATCATTACGAAAATTAGATCCTCACTCCTCATGATATACCCAAGAACTCATGTAAATTTCATAAAAATCGGTCGATAAAAATCCGTCGATGAAATCAGGACAATATGCATGCAGCTTCTGTAGTCCGATTTTATACCTTTTTTTTCTCAGATGACGACGAATAAATTCGGCAGATGACTAATGGAGCACTCACCAGATGATGATTCTTCACGGGTGGTTGGCAACTACACTAGCGGGCAAAACAAGAGAACGATTTTCATTTGTTGAAAATAAAGACAAACCATGTAGAGTAGGTTAATGAATCTTTTGATGGGGCCTTAAGGATTGTATTTAACATATTCCTACAAAATATCAGGATAAACATAACTATATTTAATACATTAGAGCAATCTAATGAACAATAACAAAAATTGAATAGTGCAAAATAAGAGAACGATCGTCTCTAAATACAGTTTTACAAACAAATAACAGGGAACAATGGTCAATTTTAGGTTTAGAACAATTAGTATGGAGTACTAAAACCTTTATTTTCAATAACTTCAACACAGCGACGATTACACGACGTCACAAGTTTCTTACAAAACTCTGCAGTTATTTGTTCCATTCTTCTTTAAGTTTAGTCCACAGATGCATGGTTGGTTGTCGTTCTCTTACATTGTCACTTATAATTTTCCATAAATTTTCAATAGGATTAAGGTCCGGGCTTTGGGCAGGCCACTTCATGACTTCGATATTCTCTTCCGCAAATTATTCCTTCACTTTCTTTGCAGTATGGCACGGGGCATTGTCCTGCATGAAAATTGCTGGCTGGTTTGGTGATGATCGTAGAGATGGGATAACATATTGCCGTACAAGATTGAGATACACATTAGCATTGACAGTTTTTTTAATGGCCACCAATGGTCCAACTCCTTCAGATGAAAACATGCCCCACACCATTACGCTACCTCCCCCATGCTTTACAGATGTTTTGACACATTTCGGGTTCAGCCTGTCACATGTTGCACGTCTAACAAAGCGTCTGCCATCAAATCCAATCAAATTAAATTTACTTTCGTCGCTGAAATGCACTCTTTCCAAATCTTCATCCCTCTAAACGATGTGCCTTTCCGCATATTCAAGTCTTGCTTTCTTATTCTTCTTACTGATAAGTGGTTCAGTGGCAGCATTGCGTGCCTTTAACCCACAAGCATTGAGGCGACGAGAAACTGTATAGCGAGACACTTCTATGATGTTATTGACTTTCAGTTTTCTGGAAATTCCCGCTGTATTTTCGAAACGATCCTTCTATGAAAAGCGTTTCATAATCTCGTACGGTGGTTTGTCGAGGGCGGCCTGCAGATACCTGTGATTCCAGCTGCTTCTTTTCATCATAGAGCTTTAAAGCACGAGAAACAACGCTCTTAGATCGGTTTACCTCTCTTGATATGGCCGAAAGAGTCATTCCTGAGGACCTGATCTTAACAATTTCTTCCCGCAGCTCAGGAGTAACTTTCACGTCAGATGCCATGTTTCTAGAATTGTGTAATCGTAAGAGTGGCAGGTCTAGAAGTCATGTACACGAAATTGAATGTTGCCAGATGATCGAGGTAAATGTGAGAATATGTTAGAGACCATAGTTCTCTTATTTTGCACTGTTCAATTTTTGTTATTGTTGGTTAGATAGCTCTAATGTATTAAATATAGTTATATTTGTCCTGATATTTTCTAGAAATATGTTAAATACATTCCTTAAGGCCAATCAAAAGATTCATTAACCTACTCTACATGGTTAAACTTTATTTTCAAAGAATGAAAATAGTTCTTTTATATTGCCCGCTAGTGTATTTCTTCCAGCTTACTGTCTTTCTCTTCTTCTTCCACAGCAGTATTATTATCGTTCACGGGGGGTGGCTGAATCAGATGTTGCTATTCCATGTATTTATTTATACTAGCTGGACCCGTGAAACTTTCACGGCTTTGCAAGGATTTTCAGACAGACCCGTGAGACGTTCATATTTTAGTTCGGTAACACCATACTTATTCTTCAACACAGGGAATCGATGTATGATATATTAAGTCCATCCTCTTGGTTGATAATAATATTCATAATTCCCTGCTGTGGAGAAGCCAGGGGAGGATCGTGGGGGACACACTCCCTCCCAAAAAAGTTACACACACCCTTCACTGGAACTGAGGCCTTGAAAAAAAAATCTCCTGCTTAGGGCCAAACTTTTGTGTCTCGCTGCTCCCCCCCCCCTTGACTTGTGCTAGCACTCCTACATGGAAATTTTCCAGGTCCCAACCCGTTCATTCAGAAGAGCCCAGGTGCATAAAAATTATTAAAAAGACCTTGCGCAGGACTGCTTGCCTCAGCGTATCATTGGACCCGTGGAATATTTACATAAACTAGCAGCCCCAGTGAAACGTTGACGGTCTGGCTTAAGGCACTGCAGATAGATCAGTGAAACCTTCGCATTGTACCATGGCAATTCCCCGTCAACATCACAAACAACACCGAGATTCGATGAATGATATTTTATACGACCGGCCTTTTTGCTGATAATAATTACTGAAGCTGCTCCTGTCTAAGTGGACCCGTGAAATATATTTTATAATTTGCTCTGTATGACTGGACCCGTGGAATTCCTTTGGCAGTAAACCACGATACAGGTTCCCAAAGATTTATTGTTACTAATTTCGGGCGTATAAACAATTAAAAGGACCTGGCCTGTGGCCGAGAGATTAGTTACCAGCCGTATCACAGATACGCCAGCTTCCCGAACTCAATGAAGCTTCAATTTTCATGTATCTATTTGTGATGAAGAGCGTGACGCAAAAGGTAGGTAGGTACAATGAGTTTCTAACGAGAGGAGCAAGCCCAAGCACTCGCTGGGCGAGTAAACACGTGGCTTTGTCACATGATTGAAGCTGGCGTTTGGAGTCCTTAAAGTAGCTGAAGTGGCAGTGGTCAGCACATAAAATTGAGGAAGATACAGACAAGCAGTTCTTCAATACTTTTGCAAGGACAATCGCGTTTGAAGATTTATATCTCAGTGCTCACCCTGTTACTTTCATCATCAGATGGTATACGGCATACAAGTTTCCTTTCCATACTTCCATGCGCTCGGAATTTCGTTGATGGTTAATTGCTATAAAAATTTGAGCTCAAGACTCCTTCCTTTATAGGTTGCGCGAGACAATGCCGCTCTCCGATTGGATAAGCCACTCAGCCAGCTGAAGGGGCAACTTTACTCGAAACGCTCCCGTAAGGTAAATAGAGAGGGTGCGCTCCTCCCTATTAGAACCTCCTTGGGTTGGTATGTACGTACAAGCGTATTAATATATAGACTAGACAACCCGTGACCCGCTGGGTCGTCATCATGATCGTGTTCGCTGTCGCAAAAAACAGCAGGTGTTATTTAGTTGTGCATAGACCACCTGCTATTCGACCGTCCTCAGCCTGTCATTATCAACAGATTTTTTGCTTCTCTAACGAATATTCAAAACCCAGGTTGTGAGCAAAGTCAAATTATTATATGTTACGTATTTCAGTTGTATTGCCCGTGGAACCGATGAATTGATCATGCCCGTTCTTGAGGCCCAGCTCAAGTTAACTTCCGTATCACAGGTACAATCGAATTAAACAGCTAATCCATGGAAAGAATGCGACTGCCGCCCCCCCCCATTACCTCGAATTTCTTCTCGTGTAAAAGTGAAGAAAATGTGTCAACAAGACACAAATAAACAAGACAGAAACAACAAGACCGGTTCGCAGACTTTTAGTATAATACTATATAGACGACCGTTGACCCGTTGGGTCGTCATCACGATCGTCTTCGTTTTCGCAAAAAAGCACGTGTTATTTAGCTGGGCATAGACCAAACGCTATTCCGCCGTCCTCTTCTGCCCGCGCAAGGAGCAGCCCGTTCGGTTCACTATCAACAGATTCTTTGCTTCTCTAACGAATATTCAACACCCAGGTTGTAAGCAAAGTCAAATGATTATATGTTACGTATTTCAGTTGTATTGCCAGCTCAGTTTAACTTCCGTATCACAGATACAATCGAATTAAAGAGCTAATCAATGGAAAGAATGCCACTGCCAACTCCCCATACCTCGAATTTCTTCTCGTGTAATAGTGAAGAAGATGTGTCAAACAAGACACAAATAAATAAACAGAGCACAAATAAACAAGACAGAAACAAGACTGGTTCACAGAGTTTTAGTATAATATAGATAGATAGATAGATAGATAGATAGATAGATAGATAGATAGATAGATAGATAGATAGATAGATAGATAGATAGATAGATAGATAGATAGATAGATAGATAGATAGATAGATAGATAGGCGTGCGCCTCCAGATCCATACCACGCATATCATCCCTCACACTGTCGTTCTCGGAAGGGGCAAATTTTGTTTCATAGAGCAAATTTCAGCATTTCAGTGAAGCAGATGAGTAAGTCCAAATGGCCGTATCTTGGCCACGGAGAGCTGACATGCATACAAGCTGGCTGGAGTTACATTCAAGTTTATTGCAGTGTCTTACTCAAGATTTATCACTGCCTCTCACTATTGAAGACGCACGCCTAATCAAGAAGGAAGATGGGGGAACGTATAAGTAGTACGAGACTACTACAGTCTCAAGATCGAAGACGTGCTACAAATGCATGGAGAGAGATGAATCGTCTATGCGATACAGTCAAGAAAAGCTTGAAGCAGAAAGGTTACAAAGGTGAATGAAAGCTGCTGATAAGCGTGAACGGAAAAATGAGGAAACGACAAGTCAGAGAAAAAAGCCCTAAGAGTGAAAGCACGACAAAAGATCAATGAAAAAAATAAAGCAAGTCAGAGAAGAAAAGATTCCGTAACAGCCTATAATATTAATAAAAAATATCGATTATTGCGTCAATTTTTCACGAGCGAGTCCACTAGTTCAACACTAAAAATAACCGTCCTGTGTTTATATTTATCTATATGCACCGTGTCACGCTCTTAACGAAATAGATAGGTAAAAATTAGCTCTGGTCTTCTTGGTTTCAACAGTGTATTCATTTGCTTGAAGACTGTGGTCATCCTGCCAAGCTTCATTCAAAACTGATGGATAAAAATGTTCCAGGTTGCAGATGATGGTCCTCGAACAGTATATCCGTTTCCAGTCTTTCTTTGAAAACATTGAAAATCCACTCGATGCAGTTGCATATAGCTGCTCTAAACAATCTCTTGCATCCTGATGTGTACTCTATTCTAAAGTTTCTTTCATTCAAACTTCATCTGTCCTTAGTATACACTGATACTCTTTACTTGATGGCTGCATAATTATCGAGGCAACTGGTAAGATATTCTTCAGCAGGCGCGTAAAGACTACGCGCCTAGGCAGCAAATTATTTTCTCCATTTTGGGTTCTTCTTTCAACAGAACCAGTTTACTATTGAAGAAAAATTTTCATAGTCCGAGTTATAAGCCACCCTCAAGTATCTTGGATACAGAGCTTCCTATTTATCAGAAGCAATATCGGCTGCGGGCAACAAATATCGCATTCCTTGCGTATCACCAAAAGAAAGCTTGGTGTTTTTCAGCCCTGTACGCTTAACTGTACGATTCCCTAATTCAAGCTACCAGTTGCATTGCATCCGACAGAAAGAAGTTAACGAGAGTCTTTCATGTATAGAAGAAAGCTCATACGTCATACGTTACCCTAAATATAGTTAAAAATCTGAGAAATCATATAGTGCATCTCCAGTCAACATGCACGGGGTACAACCCAGGTAGGGAGCTCCCTTCTATACATGTAAGGCTCTGCCTTAATGTTTTCGCGATGATGCTACAGGCAACACAAGACGGGTGATCACAAAATAATCTCTGTCATTATTGACAGCTTGGACACTCAAGTATAAAAAGAACGAGACTACTACAGTCTTAAGAACGAAGACGGAAGTCGGGCTATACCAATGGAGGGAGAGATGAAGAGCCTATGCGATACAGTAACTGGAAAGATTTGAACCAGAAAGATTACAGAAGGGAACATGAGCTGTTAATAAGCGCGAGCGGAAAAATTTGGAAACGGCAAGTCAGAGAAGAAAGAAAACATATCGATTATTGCGTGAATTTTTTCACGCACGGGTCCACTAGTATGTTAGGAATCCTTTTCGTTTTAATTCATCGCAGCAGCACACTCTTTCTGTCCATCTTCCTCTGAGATGACATAAGAAAATCTTTAAATTATATAAACATGCAGTGAGCCATTTATAATGCATTCAGCGAATTCTGCACGGCGTATCTTGAATACTGACTGATAAAATCCCGTACATCGAAATATTTGTTGCGCTCCGGCGAAAACTGCTCCGTCGAATGAAGAAAAGTAGCTGCAAAAAACCTACCGTGTCTATTATACTTTGAAAAATTGCTTCTCCTATGCTTCGTTGATCATCTACTCAATATGTATATCCTGAACTGAGAGCATACATAGTTTTTTCGTATAGAGAGAGTAAAAAATCATACTCCATGGCAGCGATAGGAGAACTGTAGATATCTTCATTGCTTGGTTTTCACTGTTGGCTCAGGAAGAAAACATGTCAATATATACGAACGCCATTATCTGCAATCTGGTCTATTTTCAGCCAATAAGTTTTCATTGAAGGGTCAAAGGACTACCACAGTCACCAACCTGGCCTTTTTCTATCAGTTTTCTTGAAGCGTGAAGGAAAATGGACTGATAAACATACACATAAATAAAGAAATGAATAAAATAATAAATCAACAGGTCTACCTACATTCGTGTTTTTATTACATTGTAGAGCTTAATTACCTCCGCTAAGGAAGTTATATTTATGCCATTTTTTCTGTTGCCAAGACAACCGCAAAAAGCTATGAGCGGATGTTCATGAAATTGGCATGACTTCTTAGACACGCTAGAAAAGCAGAAAATTAACTTTTGGTAAAGATCCGCTCTACGGTCTGTTTGTCAATCTGGCTCTTTTTTCTTGGTAACATAACTCAAAAAGCTATGGACGGTTGATCAGGAGAGAAACACACGTCGTTAAGATTGTTGCAAAGAGTTATATATTCTCGATGGTCTGCTTGGTTGTTTGTCGGTATGTTTGATTTAAACTTTGCTAGCAATATAACCCAAACAGTTATAAGCGAATCTTTACCAAATTTAGTGGAATAATTCAAAACGTTAAATGACACATATGAAAAAATTTCGCACATGATTGATTTTTTTCTTTGTGTGTTTGACTAATGTTCGAACACAGTCACTTCTAGTAACTTTTTAATAATCTTAAAAGGGACAAATGACCAAATTTTAGTGACGATCACTTTGTCCATTTGTGTGCTTGACTATGTACTTATCTTAGACTTTTCTAGGATATGATTCTGAAAGTTAGGGGCGGATCTTCAAGAATTTTGCAGGATCTACCATTCATTTCGAGAGACACAAGTATCAAAATTTTGGTTTCCGCTCCAAATTCAAACTTTTCGTTTAAAATACCTTGCTTGGCGGAAGTATGCGCTCTCAGAGGGCTTCTCCAACTTGCATCACCCTCATGCTATCACAAAAATTATGGTAGTTACCCTAATTCGTATTCTCCTCGTACTCTCACAAGGATTAAGCATATTTTCATATTTCACTCTGACCTCGCGATCTGTCGGGAATTATCCTAATTATTGTTTTAATTCGTATTGTCCTCATATTCCTTACCTTTTCAGAACGAAAGCTGCACAAAGTACCGCCATGATAGGACAAATACCCCAGAGGGCGGTGCTGGCGGTGGTGTCCGTGATTGCGTCACTGTTGCTGCAGAGGACACACTACAGAACTACGTCCGTGCAGCAGGATGCTGTTGTTGATTTCATCGTAGGTGAGTCCAGAATAGGAGGTGGGGCTGTGGCGACTTGACTTTGCGACCCTTCTAAGAACTCCACTTCGACTGGTTCGTGCTGCAGATATATCGCTTTTTGGTACGGCTGACGCAGATTTCACACAATGGTGCAGGTTCGTATAGTATACGGCGCCACGCCTGAGGTTATAAAGCATTCCGCAGCGTCGGTGTGCTGTAGTTCAGCGCAAACTCCTGCTCTTTTTCCGGCACCGGCCTGCTTTTCTCTACTCCCCCCCCCCTCCCTTAGAAGCAGCAGCCTTTAGTGCTCGGCTGTTGGCACTGAGGCTCTCGGGATCGGTACCAAGCCAAGTAAGCGTTCTTTGGTGTGCTTAGTCTACAATTGCTGGATATACACAGCTACCGTGTGGGCACCTACCTTGCCCATAAATGGGGAGAGTAGGTCAGGGCCGTAGGGTAGTTTGGCCTTCCGTCTATGATGCCATAACTCTGGACGACCCGTTATCGACTGCAACCGTACTCACTCCTCTAGGGCCAGTTGGTTAATATCCGCAGCACTAACCAATGCGTGTGGCTTTCCCAGTGGAGGGTGCGGTCAAGCAGGATATGATTCAGATGCGCAAGATGGGTTGCGTGCATAACGCCACCTGGACCTCGTCCGAAGTATCATCAAGTATACCTTTGAAAGGGTGGCCTGTCCATGTCTCTAGTACTCGCCATTATCGCCTAGCGCTCATTTGTGCGTTTGCAGGAAATGAGTTACTTCTATACTTATCTGCCTCCTTATTACTCCCATCTAAACTATCTTGTAATTGATCACAGCTCTACTCTAATATGCTGTTCAGTGCTAATCAAGTAGTTGCTGTGAATGCGATGAAAAATCTTATATTTGCGTAGTAAGAAAATGCTTTTCTTCGCGCAGCTTTTGGCTAGCACATTCATACTTAGCTTGTCACGTGAGTTATATGAACTTTCTAATAGCAAGGATTATGAGATATTACAAGGTTAACCCACGGGGCGGGGTCATGCTGCGGTGCACCATGGGTAATGAGGCTTGTGACGTCACAGAATTCAAGTACTGTGATTCGCAGCTATTTGACATTTTTTCTATCATTTCAATTGGGCCTCCAGAGTGTCCTACGTGTCCTACAATCTTTATAGTTGCACAAAAATATGTATCAAAGCATCTACGAACTTTTTTGGTTTTCTAAACGATAAAATTTTGAAAGAACGTTGGTTAAAAGGCCTGTAAAAGAGCACATGACTTCAAATGCAATAAATCAAGTGAGTTTTATCGAGAGTAATATGACATTCGGAAGATAAAATCATATGGTTGAAAACCTTCATGTTCTCGATTTACTTTAGTCTTCTATACTTTTGACCTGCCATAGACCACTACAGTATACAGTAGTTGACTCTTAGGTTCAAGTGGCCTCAGACGCTGGCGGCCAAAATGGGGAAAATGGGATTTTCTTAAGAGCTATTATGAACATGTCCAGACACGGTCATGCAAGCAAGCGCCCAAGTGCGTCCCCGTCGTATCCAAGATACCTTCTCCACAAGAAAAATGTCGGGTACGTTGGAAATTTTTTCTTCAGTATTAGATGGGGGAAAAGAATAGCTCTTAAGAAAATCCCATTTTCCGTTGCCGATGTTTGGCCACCAGCGTGAGACCTAAGAGTCAAGTACTGTTGCGGTCTATGGATCTACTTACACTCTTTGCTCCTTGATCCTCAGGTGCGTAGGATTAAATGCCGAGATCGAAGAACGTTTGATAAAGATTTACTTGGAAAACATTAAAGCATCAGAGAAACAAGTTACTTTCCTTAAAGCGAAGTAACATGAAAGCAATAGTCTGTACATAATACACAGAAGCTATACAATTGATTATTAAAATTAAGAAAAAAAATTATTAGCTACTTAAACGCTGCGCGCGTTAGTATAAGTGTCGCGTCAGACTCGCGTTAACCTAATTAAAAAAAAAAAAAACCTAACCCTATTTCCCACTCCTAAACTGTCTTTTGGAACGATGTTTTTGAAAGTGCCGAATATTAAGCTGCCAGTCGGTATCTTCCTTAATTGTATGTTGTATGTACTTACCACTGCCTACGGCCCACTGCAAGAGAGCGGTTCAGCCAGTTCAGGGGTCCAAAACTCCAGCTTTCGTCACGTGACTCAGCCATGTGTGCACTCGTCGAAAGAGTGCCTAGACTCCTCCCATTACAACCTTCTTGGCGAAAAAAAATAGTCTAGGTTGCAGATTTTGTAGTTAAGTTGCGTTCTCAGAGAGATCAATGACCAGATTGCAGAAGATGGTGAAAGTTGGATTATTTTCCCTTTATTTGAATGCACCGCTTGCTTGAAACACTTCTTGAAATCAAAACAATATATATGCAGCTTCTGGTGTCTGCTTCTATAACTTTTTTTTCAGGTTACAATGTACAAATTTGGCAGATGATCAACGAAGCACTCACGACGGGCAGTAGTCATTTTTTCTAGCTTACTGCCTCTCTCTTTGAGAGAGCAGATTTCGCTTCTGATTGATGCCAAAATTTCAGCACTTCAGTGAAGCAGATTTTCAAGTATGGAAGACAGTATCATGGATACGGTGCACGCACATTGCATGTAAGCTGAATGGAGTTGCATTCAACTTTCTTGCAGTGTTTTTCTTAAGATTTTTCTTTGGAAGACCTAAGTTTAACCAAAAAAGAGGATAGGGAACGTAATTGAAGAACGAGACTACTACAGTCTCAAGAATGAAGACGTGCTACCAATGGAGAGAGATGAAGCATCTATGCGGCACAGTGACAAGAAAGACTTGAAGCAGGAAGATCACGGAAGAGGATAAGAGCTGCTAATAAACGTGAGCTGGAAAATGTGGAAACGAGAAGTCAGAGAAGACAGCAAACATGTCGAATATCATTGATGAAAATAATGGACATCCAGGTTACATAATTTATTAGGTTTATTCTCAGTAAGACGTCTTCTGGATTTTATAATTTTTTTGGCCAAGCTTTCGACAATCTTTGCGAAAGTCATTTTCAAGGCAAGAAACTTTTGTCCCGGGAATTCTTACATGCAGCAGAAGTGTATCAAAGATACTCAATTGAATTTCGTTTAACATAATTAGAGAGAGTTGTCGAAAATTTGTCTCACAAAAATGAATTTAAAAGTGGCCTGTAAATTTCAGAGATATGTTAGTACCTATTATAGCAGTTTTGATCTAATGACGAAAAGCTTCTTGATTCAAAAAAAAAAGAAGTTTTTCACGCCCAGGTCCACTAGTTAGGAATAAGCAGCTTGTGCTCACGTTAAGGCAAAATAGACATGTGTACTGAAATATCTAATTTAATCATCTTTACTTGCAGTGGGTGCAGGATCAGCGGGATGCCCCGTTGCTGCCCGTCTGTCGGAGCACCGCCCATGGGAAGTACTGGTACTTGAAGCAGGCGGAGTACCTCCTGCAGCCAGTAAAGTACCTGGATTGATGTTTTGGGCCGCTCTATTCATTCCCAACGACTACAATTACGGCTACACATCTGCGCCTCAGAAATACGCGCTTTTTGCCAAACGGGACAACGTGAGTAAATTGTGCGCGGGTGTGTCTTCAGGGATTCTTTTTAGGGCCGCTCCAAACGGAGGGTCGTGTCTGCGGTCGTGTCCCTGGGACATGACCGTCGCGTTGTCCCCGTGTTCGCTTCCACACGAAGGGGCGCAGCACCCGACATGTGAGGGGGAGCGGCTTAAATACTTGAGCTTCATGCATAGGTTTTGGTACCCCCGACGTCTAAGTCCCTCTCAACCCGTCTGTGTGGGGTTCACTGACAAGCTGGGCAAGCCCGGCCTATCAAGCAGATAGCGAGTGAAGAAGAGAGCAAAACGCGGACGTGTCACAGGGCATGCCCTGGGACACGACCCATTATGTGGATACGGCGTATTTAGCAGGGCCTTGGGCATTCCGGGGGTAATTTTCGCTCCAGTTAGCTTCCATTAATACCGGTCCATGGACGACCAGGCTAGCACCTTTCATACTAGCAACTTTGAGACTAAATTCTAAGCCATTTCTATTTTCTTTCAAAGAGGCTTGCTTTATGCTGAGCAATTCCATTAGATTTAATACAGTAACTAGAGCACTCCGTGAGAGCATGCCTCCGCCAAGCGAGGCAACGGTAGCAAATAATTCAAATTGGCTCTGAAACCCTCATTTTCTTTGTATAAACTCAAAATCTAATCATTTGTGCCTTTTGATAATAATACAAGCTTGTGTTTTGAAGATCCGTTCATAACTTTTTGAGTTATACTGCTAGCAAATTTTATTACAAACATGAGTCAAATATACAAACGAACAAACCGATCTGTACCAAAATTTAATCATTTATGTCTTTCAACATTACTAGCAACCCCTATTATTTTTTATAGAGATCCATTCATTATTTTTTTAGTTATTGTGCTAACACGCATAAAATTAAAAATAGTGACAAACGAACGAACGAACAAACGGATCAATACCAAAACTTGATCATTTACTCTTTGTTATATACCAAAAACTCATGCTAATTTCATTAAAATCCATCCGTAACTCTTAGAGTCATGACATTGAGGAAAATGAGGCAGACAAATAAACAAACAAACAAACGGATGGAGATATGTATCTTCACCAAAAGTTAATCATCTGTTCCTCTTAACATACCTAACAATCCCTGTAAATTTCATCCAAATCGGTTCATGACTTTTTGAGTTATCTTGGTGACAGACAGACAAACACGACTAAAACATAACCTCCTTGTCGGAAGTAATCATCACCGTTCAAGGTTGACGTTTACATACTGCAGCTACGTATTTGTTTTTCTTGTGATAAACATATTCCTTGCCTCACAAGGAAGAGCTTACTTTTTATAAGAGGTCCCGATATCGATTGGGATAGGGTTCACCGAAGTTTCGTCAAGTTACTCTCAAGTCATATTGTGATTTTAAGTATGCAGTGAGGTACAGTGTAGTGTATGGTAGAGTACATATCGGAGTGTGAGTACGGCCGACAACAGACATGATGTTACAATTAATCAGACTATCAGATCAAGGCAGTTCAAGGTCCCTGGGCAACCATAGGAGTAATATGATTGTGTTTGGGCAGGCAATTAGAATTATGCAAGGCAAGGTGGTCGGAGGATCAGGAGCCATAAACGGCTTCACGTATGATCGCGGGACCAGGCAGGACTACGATGGTTGGGCTGCTCTTGGCAACGAAGGATGGGACTACGATACGGTGCTTCACTATTTCAAGAAACTGGAAGATTACCAAGCGCCTCTGAAGCCTCAGGATCGTAAGTCTATAAGACGTTATTCACAAAACTCTTTATTATAGGGTAAATATATTAGGTCCTGAGTACCCCAAACATTTGTTTTAACCACGCAGTTAACCGCGTGGCCCTGTATATATAATTTAAAGAATTATACCGGGTGTTTCTTTTTATGTGGACAAATTTCAACCATAGGTTGAATAACTCAAAATAAATCGATTTTCACTAATGATATAATACCCATAACTCCTAAGTTTTCTAGTTAGAATGACTTTAAGAAACTTAAAGCTTTAAGTAGGAGTATTCTACGTACGCGCCAATGTTAGCTCTAATTTTGATAGTTCATCACGTTTTCGACCCCACCAGTTTACATTATTTTTACAATAAAAACTACAAAATATCTGCAGTTTCAAACTTAGAATTTAACGTAATCACACTACTGCATGGCGGACACTACGTCGTCTGAGTTTATATCCGTGTCGTTTCCAAAATAAATGCAAGGATTGCTGCCACCAGATTTTCGACCTTGTGTACAATTTTCAGAGTGGCTCATGCAACAGAGAACAAGGGATCCCAACTTCTCCATGCTGATACTTTTACACAGATGAAGCGTATTTTACTTGCGATGATGTTTTTGACATTTACAATAATCATCATTGGGCTCAAGCTTAATAATCCTCATGTCATTCCCTCAAATAATCATCAACATCAATACAGTGTAAACGCGTGTTCAGGAATGTGGTCGGAAAACGTGCTGAACGATCAAATTTAGCGCTAACATTGGCGCGCACGTAGTATCCTACTTAAAGCTTTGAATTTCCTCAAGTCATTATAACTCGAAATATACGGAATTTTGAGCATTTTATCATTCATGAAAAGTGATTTATTTTAAATTTTTCCGCCTACGGTTGAAATTTGTCCGCATAAAAAAAAATACCCGGTATATTTCTCGTTTAAGTCAGTTACAAATTAATAGGGTATTTAGTCACACAAATGGTGTAACGAGAGTTACACACACACACACATAATAAGCTGGATAGTGCTTAGAAAAGTTATTTTACTGCTTGAGTCGCAAAATTATTAAAAATTTCAAAGCAAAGACGAAGATTTCAATTTTAATCTTCGTCTTTGCTTTCAAAATTGTAAGCTGAGTAGTGTACCGACTAGGTACAACTCCTACAAACGTACAGCTACCATAGCTGTAGCTACCTAGTCAATTCAGACTGCGGTCGTTTAGACGGGATGAGGATGTTGATGCTCTCTACCTTAAATTGTATTCTGTTCTGTAGTGCCTGTAGTGCAACGGGTAGGCTTGTATAAGTTGTTGCGCGAGTATTTTAATCTTTTGGTTTTGATACGAGTGCGGCATCTTGTAACAATTAGAGGACCGAACCATGAAAACTGACGGCTCTAATTTTGTAATTGGGCATTTTATTGTTCCTAGTTCCAGTATAGGTTTTACTTTAAAAAAAGGTCTCTTACCTGCAGGCGTGATCTTCCATTAAAGATAAGTAAAGTGTACCGCTACGAGTTTGCGAGAGCAGAATATCCCTCCTGCAGAGTAAGGTGCTAATTGCTCAAAATTGGAGCAGCACTTAGAAAAATAATTCAATTAGAGTACTTCGAGAGCACATGCCTCCGCCAAGAAAGGGGAATGATAAATTCAAATTGGTTCTGAAACTATGATTTCTTTTGCATCAGCACTAAAACATAACCGTTTGTGCGTTTTGACGGCAATAACAGCTTTTGTATTATTTTATTTTTTTTAAGATCTGTTCATAATTTTTTTAGTTATGCTGCCATCAAACATTCTGACAAACATTCTCAAATACAGAAGCAGACTAACTGATCATCACCAGATTTTAATGATTTATTTCTTTCCACATTACTAACAATTCCTGCAAATTTCATAAAGATCTGTTCCTCCCTTTTTGGTATTATTTTGCTAGCAAGCATAAATCAAACACAGAGACAAACAAACGAATGGGCAGATAGTCACAAAAATTTGGTCATTCAGTCTCGTCATGTACCCAATAACTCATGCATATTTTATAAAATTCCATTGATAACTTTTTGGTTTATGGCGTTATAAAAAAAGTAGCAAAACAAGCAAACGTATGAGCGGATCTTAACCAAAAGTTCATCATCTGTTCCTTTTAATATACCTAACAATCCTTTAAATTTAGTCAATATCCGTCCATAGCTTTTTGAGTTATCTAGATAAACTAATAAACGGGCGGACAAAGTGACAAACTCGACGAAAACATAACCTCCTTAATTTGCGAGGGTAATCAAATGAATTCACCGGAACAATGAGCGTTTAATGTAATCTGGACACTAGCAGATACTTGAACCTTGAAGGAACGAACTTTAGCTGCAATGTAAAATGAAGAAATTTTGGGATCTGCTTGTCGTAGATTTTTATCAATCAAAATGATTCACCGGAGATGCTCAGAGTTTATTTTAACCTGGATACAAGTCGATAGCTGAAAGAAATTAAGAGAAAAAAGCATTAGCGACGTTGATTATGCACGAAAAGAGCGGAAACTCCAACCCTGAGCTTATGAACTTCTTGCTGGAATAAAAAATTACGAAGCTAAGGCCCTAATCGTGCAAGCCTGATTAATTGCTACAGATCTGGGAGACGTTCATCTGGTGAAGATATGAAAGGTAGTGGATTAGGTTGGCCTCTGAATCTTTGGCCGCAATAAGTTTTTGACTCCCAGAGCATGAGTTCGTAGCTAGGGAAGGTATTGCTCCCAATGTTTGTACTGACGATTTTTTAACGCATTGACTGTCTCACTCCGACAACTTCGGAGGAGAATCTATTTCAAATATATCTCTCAAAATTGTCCGTTGTATGCACGTCGTTGAAGCCATTCAAATTGTCTTGACATACATTGGGAGAGACATCCTTCACAGCTAAGAACTCCTCCTCCAAGAGTCGTAAACTCTTAACGGCCACAGCTTCCGAGGCCACCTTAATCCGTTTTCTTCTCTCTCCCGCTCCAACTACACAGTTTCACACCTCCAAGCTCCGTATGTCAGCGGCTCTTGATCGTGCTTGCGTGTATTCATGATCGTCTCTTTGGCAGGGATTCTTCCCCCTTTTTTCTCTTTTCTCCAGTCCTCTATATCCTACTCACATAATGGCAATAGCTCATACAGGGCCGGGGCAAAAGTTCCGGTGTCTTTTTGGGAATGGGCCTATTGGTTCGTCTACTGCCGCCTATCTAATCTAATCTAAATCGCTGGATGGTTCTATTATTTCCCCTGAGTCGTCTTTACTCAAGGGAGATGGGTCTGTCTTCCTGTAAGTGACACTCAAATCTCGTGTTTCGCTCATGAGGTATAAATTTTGTTACCATGCGAAGCATTTCCTTTCAATTTTTTAAATCGCCTCACTGATGTGGCGACCAGAATTTTCTAAAAAATTCTAGGTACGGCCTCACTGGTGCTCTGTGCAAAGGAATGTTTATATTCTTGGATTTGTACTCAAAATTTCTGGTAATGAATCCCAGCATTCTGCTTGAAATTTCACACTCTTGTCAACTCGTTGACTGTATTGTAGTTTGTTTGCGATAGTTATTCTCAGGTGACGTTGTTAGGTGACTGCTGCCACGCTTAATTCTCTCGCATTCAATGCTAATCGCGGGGCTGAGGCCCTAATTTCATTACTGAGTTTTTGTCGACATTGAAACTCATCTTCCACGTTGTGGCCGTTCCATCAGGCGGTCAGGGTCTTGTTGAAATTCGATTCTATCCCTGACCGATGCAGCCGGGTAACATAATGTGTCATGTGCATATTCAGTGCGGATGATAAGATCGAGGTCATCAACAGAACTTATGAACAGAAATGGGCCAAGCACGCTACAATAGTAGCATGCGCAATTGCTCTTAGTGTATTTTCATAGACCTAATACATGCAGCTTGCCTAAAGCTGGAAATTATTGTTTTTAATAGCTGTTACTGGGGTAAATAGCGTAACTCTTACAAGTTGCAGAAGTATAAAGCAAGGTGTACACATCACTTACATGCAACAGTTCCGTTCCACGGCAGGGGCGGACCCATTGCCGTCACCCTGAAACAAGAGCAATCGAGTGACACCGAGACATTCCAGGCCGCCTCATCTGAACTCGGCTTCAAAGAGGTCGACTTCGCAGGAAAGAACCCTGTAGGTAAGGCTGGCGGTTTTTTTTTTCTTTGCATTGCAAGGGCATTAATGACATACTTCAAGTATTTGCTATTCTTCACCCATGCAATCACACAATGATTTTTTCGTATAGAAGAAGCATTAATCATTCATGTTTCAGATACGCATTTTCGAGCAATCCTACTCAACACTGCTAACTTCTCGCGTAACTGTCTCTTTTAGCCAAGCGTTTTTCGTATATCGAGCAATGCAACTTGTACTATGAATCGAGGTTTTTTTGATCGTCAGCAAAATACGAAGATGTGTATTAGTGTAAGCTGAAGGATTAATTGCATTGTCTAATAAATGTTGAAAAAATCCATGCTCCTCTAAAGTTAAGTTACGACGCAATAGGTTTTCATAAACAATAAAATAAATCCTTGCGAAATTTTCAACAGATGCAATCCACCTATACCAAGGCCGCACTATGCAATCACGCTCACAACCGGATGCAAGGATGTACAGTTTACAAATCATTCATACTACCCTGTCTATGAGTATTTACTACCGACTAAATATCTATCACGAAATGTTGAGAGTTGCATGTTGTTGCAAGGACTTGTGCGTGTGAGTGTGTAGTGTGGCCCGGCATTGTGCAGAGGTCTGGTCGCAGTGAGTTTACTTCAATGCACGTGTAAGAAGCATTAAATTTATTTTCCTGCACAGTTGTCCCCATATCCTGCCACATTAGGAGCAGCTCCCTGCATAGTTGTCCCCATATCCTGCCACATTAGGAGC
>LQNS02020120.1:3981893-3991906 GCA_001587735.2 Parhyale hawaiensis | reverse complement strand
CTTGCAGCTGTCGTTGGTATCTGGAGCCCGCTCCTAGGGGTTCCAACGAATTAATCCCGTTCCGGGCTGAACTTGGATGGACGTACTCTTTGAAAATCAAGTTAACTACCTGTTTGGGGCCCTTGGACTGCACTGCGTCATTTCCTGGCGTAATTGCAACCTGTCACACGACAGTAAAGTGACGTCGCTAAGTCAGTCCTTTGACGCCGTTGGGTTTGGACACGTCATCTCGGTCCGTGACTTCTAAGGAACCTCTACTCAGCTCGCTGGCCTTCTTATTAGCTTGTATTCTTGATTAGCGCTCCAGAACAACCTTACAGCGACCTGAAGTGGCGCCGTTTCTTGTACAGTTCATATTTGCTAATTCATTGATAGTTTGAGTTTCTATTGCGTTAATAAGAGTTGAAATTGTTAGTTTAGCTATATCGGCCTTTAGTGGTCTCTTAAGCGTCCGACTACGTGGAATTTTGTCGGTGCTCTTTGTACTTGTATAAATTAGTTGAAAAGTTAACTAAGCTTGTGCTGTGGTGCAGTATTATACCAGCACCATCATTTTTACTACTGGTGGAAAATTTGCCAGTTCTTACTATTGAGACTGGGTGAGGCCGAATAGTTAGTCACCATTGAGGTGCATAGCACAAGGTAGCCAATAAACTAATGAAGTTTCATATCTTATTACTTGTGAACCCTGAATTGCAGCGAGTAGCGTAAGCGCGCTACTAGGAGAGCAAGTGTTGGGCAGTCAACGCAGTTAACATTGGCGCTCCCCGACGGTCAAGTCGTCGGTTGCAGTTTAGTTTTTCATACACGTGCAATTCCTACTATTAGCTTCATCTTAACGATCTCCTTCTAATCAATTGTTCTAGAACGATTGTTCCCAACTCATCTGTGCTTGACACCCCTAAAAGACTGTGGCTGTGTGCCGGGACCCCTACAAAATTAATATCTCATATGTGACAAAGAATTTAAATTATCTCAATTTACGTCACAAATTCAAGTTTATTTCTGAATAAGGTGGAAATCATCTAAGGTTACACTACCCTCCTTGACTTGAAAGTTCATCTCGTAGGGATGCGACCACTCCCGATTGGGAACTCCTGCTCTAGAATGATTGATTTGCTGTTTCCTGTTTCCAATGTTGTGTCATATGCAACGTGGAAAGTGTTGTCTGATTGTCCCTCTTTGTTTTATAAGCATTGTACTTGTTGTATTGTATTAGTTTTAAGAAAACGAATACCTGCACGCGCCGGAGAAATAAATGATTTTATTTATTGTATTACAGGTTTCCCTTGTGTTTTGCGTAGACGTGTGGGCAGGCCGTCCTGGCGGCGATATCAACAATGCTGTCCTTCATCACGGGCACGTTCTTCGTAAGAGCGTTCCACAGCTGCAGCGAATAGGAACCTGGCAAAGCCTGTGGAATAAGAGGTATTAGCTGGGCTAGATGAAGTATACCAGAAAGTATTGGGCCGTAAAATTATAGAGACACACAAAAAAGACAAAAAAATCAACAAGAGAACTAGGTCACCATTGACCCATAGAACAAAATGCTCAAACCGGATGGTAAATGCCAGGGTACAGGATTTCTTACGAAGTTCACCAGACTTATAACTGTATATTTCAATTCAAAACACCGCGTATATCAAATTATATTTAAACAAATCAGCAGATGTAATCAACTCGTCACCTTCATTAGAATTTTGTAAGTTCTCTCAAAAAAGACTGTATACTATGCTCTTTTGGGTAAATATCTATCAAGATATTCCGTTAATCACATCTATTGATTTCCAGTAAGTCAGTAATATCTTATTGACGCCGTATTAATACCAATATACGTAAATATGGCTAAGTTCCCAAAACTTTTAAATACCAAGCTTTCTTAATATTAGTGAACTAACTACTAGCACAAAGATATTACAGTGTGTCAGCTATAGGGTATCAGTCCTACGTTATCGTTTCTCTACAAACGTAAATTATGTCGCTGAAACAAAAGTATTATAATATGCTTCTCTTGATACTGACGAGGAGAGAAGTGGTACCTGTGAAAATGCTGACTTGTAAGAAGTATCAGGTTGTAGCGAAAGTGTTTGCCGTCCAAAAATTCCGATATTTAGAGCATTGCCTAGCAAGTTATAGCTACATCCTACTGCAGGATGGACTATCACATACCACTATGACTGTGTGAGGGCAGCGTGGATTAGGGTTAAGGAACAAAAAGGGTGAACTTACACAAGGGGTTAAGTAAAAAAAAAAAATAGTTAATAGTGGGGAGAGGTGTGATGTCGCTGATTGGTCTTGGTCTGGTGCGTCATTTACTGACGCACATACGCAAGATATATTCACTGCATTGTCTCTATGTACTTCAACTTGAAGTACTATAAGCTAGGGTGCAGTTCATGCATCTCTCACAAAATACTTCCATTACTTAACGAATTCTTGCAGTGATAAAGCTTTATGGTCCAACTCCGGATAAATCTTGATAAATGCGAGTAAAGTCGTAAGAGTGGCAGCAGGGCGACATTCTCTTTCCATATGTACTCACATAAATAATGCATTTCTACCTACAATAGAAGCAAATATTGATATGAGACATTCAAAGCCTGGTTGTGACTGTCGTCTTGATTGCGTAGCAAGTGTAAGCCTCTGGCAAACCCGACCCTTAATGTTTTCATCATGCAAGTCCGTAGACGCATCATAGTAATGACTGAATTAGAGGGTCAAACTATAGCCTGTTGCACACGTAAAAAAAAGTGAAATATCACGGTCCTCTATGTTTTTATCATGCAAATCCGTAGACGCATCACAGTAGTGACTGAATTAAAGGGTCGAACTTTAGCCTGTTGCACACGCAACTGGAAAGTGAAACAACACGGTCCTCTATTGTATGCAGCCTATACCTTCTCACAGTATGAATAAAGTTAGGTTAGGGTAAGCTAAAAAATTGGGTAACTCAAAACCTATAATTGCGTACGGTTACCTTGGATTGAAAGTAAGTAGCTGATCAAATAATGCGTTCAATTAAATATGTGGCGAGCAACGCCTGGTTTTCCTATAATCGCGTTTTTTAAGTGAAATGTCAGTTTTACGCTCCATGCGGATATGAATAGGTCCGATTAGGTTAGAATAGGTTAGCCTGTTGAAGAATGGCTTAGGTTAGGGTAAGTCCGGTTGAACTAGAGTAGTTACCTAACCTAACATGGGTACACAAAATATAGCAGAATCTCCGACACACTTCATAAGTGCAATACAGGCACCGATCGGAACAGTTATAGCAATGGTAGAACCAAAACACAATCTCACCGTTTGAATGGGAAGGTCTTTATCAAAAGTTCTTCCTATGTTTAGGAACATCAGGTGAGCGTAGATGAAGTGGTATGGATAGAAGGCTTTGGGGGGCAGGATGGAAAGCTCGCACACCGATGTAGCCTTTTGAACTTCTTGCTTTTGTTCATCAACATCTGAAAATCCGGTAGTCAATGGTGTGCTGAAGAAAATGTCTACTTAAATCTACTCCTAAACATACTTAGCTACACTGAGCCAAGTGAGCCAAGCGATTAGTTTCATATTTTACAGCACTAACCAAAGAGTATATTGATACCATTACTTCTCACCAGTGCCGTGCGTAATTCTGCAAGATCAACCAAATATCTCAGAAACAGAAGAAATTCAATTGTTTCAACTGAAATACAGACTCCGTGCGACACTCTCAAGAAAATTAGCAGCTCATGACTAGTCCACATATTATTATAGTGGGTTGGGCTAACTAGTCCACATAACATATTACGTTATTGACTCACTTTGGATAATATTACCGGGAATTCAACACCTGCAAAGCACCGCTGCTGCAAATAAATAATTTTATTTCTTTCTTCGTACTTCCTTCATTTTTCTTTTGTTTTCTCTTATGTTTTTTTCTATTTTTGCGCCTTTTACCGCATTGCTATATTGATCTATTTTCGTCTTGCTTTATTTATTATTTAGCTGTGTTTTCTTTATTCCTTTTGATTCTATTATTCGTTTTTCTCGTCTTACATCTCTACTATACCATGCCTCCGTGTTTCTCTCTCTCTCTTTTTTTTTTTTTTTTTTTTGCTTTCAGTTTCTCCGTTCTTTTTTTCTGCCTCACCTTGAGCCGTAGAAGACCCAGACGGTTCTGTGTCACTGCTGGTGGAGGGGTTAGCTGGGGTTAAGCATCCGTTGTCCTTCAGCACACCAGTGCAGGCTCCGGGCCCAAGGCAGTCCCAGTCAAAAGGCTGTTCAAGAGAATTATTGCACACTCACCTAACTTAGCTCTGAACGTCCAATAGGTTTTATAAGGCCCGTTCGACAGGGCGTCCAAATGAAGCCTTCGAGGCTCGACCTTGTCTGATGCTTTTGACAGAAGCTTTGGCTTTGTCACTTTGAATTGTTTTGCAGAATCAAAGCGAATATTTTGAACTTGCTAAAACTTTCTTTTTAAGCAGCAACACTGAGGTTCTGAAAATCTCAGGAGTAACCGATTCAGGCTTGGATGTCTGAAAATCAATTAAGCTGATAGAAGCCAAGATACCTGCATGAAGTTTTGAACAAGGCAAGCGTCTAGGGCTTAATTTTGGCGCCCGACCGAACATGCATTCGTCTTGCATAAGTTAAAGGCAGTTTCACACACTCCCGGTGGTGAAGTGACAATGGTTCGGCATCACATAAACGGAGGCCCGGGTTCGATTCCCCGAACGGCACGCTACGGATTTACACTGCGTGGAGCACTCCAGCACCGAGAGGCCAGGCGATGCACGATGAGGGATCCTAAACTGACTCTCAGCACGGACTGCTTCTCCTGCTCTTCACACTACTGGATCTTCAAAATTCTAAATTTAAGGCAAAAAGAAAACCTCGATAGGTGTATCCATTGTACCCTGTATACGAGATAATAATAATATTTTTTTTTTGTTATTGTTTCGACCAATTTGCCTCGCAGTTACCGAGTTACGGAGGACAGCCTTGGCTTCACTCACTAGCACGAAGCCCCGCCCACATCTGTGACTCGCGATCGAGCCCCACACTGAGAGAAACTTTGTACCAAAACAGAAACACGCAAGTGCATCACAAAAATAAAGTGCATCATAATGATGCACTTTAACTAACTTTACTATGTTTTATGGTGGTAATAATAATCATTCATTGCCTAGCATACAGTAGATAAACCTGATGTAAGTTTCATGATGCCCTATTATTTTAAAATTTGATCATAGGTCACTAGTAGTGTGCAAAACAGGATATGAAAACCGTTCTACGGAGGAATGAAAAATCTCTCCCAGGCTGACTTCGATTCCCGGATTCTCACAGCGCTGGCTTCTCTTTTCCTTCAATATTTTAAGTTCTAAGTTCTACAATTACGGCAGAATACATAACTTGTAAGGTGTAATTACTGTATGCAAGATAATACATGATCATTACTATAATTACAGCGGAGTTAGTTACAGTGCATCATCATGATGCACTTGCGTGCTTCATTTTGGGACAAAATTTCTCTCACTGGCGGTCGTGAGTCATTTGGCTTTTGAAAAGATAAAAACAGACTCGTGACGTGATATAAATACACGGAAATAAACACCAGTGGAAGCACTGGTTGAAGAAAATATGTAAAGGCGTTATTCTCTGCACGAAAAGTCCAAAGAAACAGCGAGAATGGGATACCTTGATCGTCATTTTACGGCAGTCTGTCATCAAACGTATAATTACGAATTAAGCATAGTGCAAAACTGTCACTAGACATGTGCAGTACCATGATTTGTTTATAAGACAATTTACAGTTTTCAAGTTAGACTGTAGCCATGAAATTCATCATACTTGTAAAATATTTACGGTAGTTTTCATCAGGGCGTGCAGTGAATTTTCTGACTGGGAAAGCAATTGCCATTTTTTATTGCATAGAATGCATGCACTTACTACGTAGCTAACTATATTTAATTAAAACATTATTTATCATAACTCGCCTTAATTATGCAGCCACATTGATCTGATACCCGACGACTATTCACTTTTACTTCAATTTAAGGCTACTCTCTACTTTGAAAGCATAATATATCCCAGAAACATAATGTCGTTAACTGTTATCTAATAAAGAAGTAACCACATTCTAATAGTAGTACAAACAAGCAAACGTGCATCACAGTACAATCGCAATACAACATGGTGCGGTACAATAATTAACTCCGCCAAGGAGGTAATAGTTTTGTCCGCGTTTGTCCGTCTCTTTGTCCGTCTGTCCGACTGTCTGTCCGCTTGTCTGTCACCGAGATTACTCAAAAGTATTGAACGGATCTTTAAGAAATTTACAAGGATTGTTAGGCATGTTAACAGTACCAGATGATTAACTTTTGATGAAAATCCATTCATGCAGCTGTCTGTTTGTTTGTTTGTCTGCCTATTATTGTTAGGGCTATAACTCAAAAAGTTATAGACGGATTTTCATGAAATTTACACGAGTCGTTAGGTATAATGCGAAGAGTAAATGACCAAATTTTGGAAATGATCTGTCGGTTCGTTCGTTTGTTTGTAGGTATGTTTGATTTTCTGCTTGTTAGCATAATAATTCAGAAAGTTATGGACGGATCTTTCAGATCTTTATCAAATTTACAGTTGCTAGTAATGATAAAAGAGATAAGTGATTAAATTTTGGTGATGATCTTTGCTTATGTGTTTTACTTATATTTGTCATAATGTTTGATAGCAGCATAACCCAAAAGGTTATGAACGGATCTTCATGAAAACTACCGGAATTTTTTTATACTATCAAACGGCGCAAGTGATTGGATTTTGGTACAAAGAAAATCATGGTTTCAGAAGCAATTTGAATATTTCGTTGCCGTCATATTACTTGGCGCAGGTGCGCGTTCTCAGAGCGCTCTCTAGTTCCCTGCTAGGTTTCGTCGTGGAGATGTCCCAACAAAATTAATATTTCCACGAATGTCTCAGGAGCTTCCTTCCTCAGTTTTTTAATGCTGCTGAGCGTTGGTTAGCTGATGGAAAGGAAAACAATAAATTAATATGCATATTCTGAAACTTTGACGGGGCTTTGCGCCAATATTCACCGCTACCGTAAAGACAGCCGATGATTTGGGACTATGGTCGGTTGTGAATCATTCACTACCTCACGGAATAGCCGCCAAAAGCCTCCCGACCACAAAACAACCATAAATGCAATGCATTTCCTTTACATTAGATCTATTACCTCTGCCAAGGAGGTTATGTTTTTGTCGAGTTTGTCTCTTCAACTGTCTTTCTTTTTATCTGTCTATTTGTTTGTTTGTTTGTTTGTCACTGAGATAACTCAAGATGCTGTGGTTGGATCTTAAAAAAAATTGCAGAAATTGTTAGACAAGGTAGGAGGAAGAGTTGATTAAGTTTTGGTGAAGATCCGTTCAACCGTTCGCTTTGGGTGCTTGCCTGCTTCTTTTTTTGTAGATTTCAATTACTTAAAAAGTTATGGACGGATTTTTATGCAATTTGCAGGATATGTTAAAACTATTACCAGACAAAAATGACTAAATTGAGGTAATGAACGGTTTGTCCGTCTGTGTGTTTGACTAATGTTTGTCGAGGTCTTTGTCAAAATATAACTAAAAAAGTGGCTGATGGATCTTCAAAAGATTTACTGAAGCTCTTACTACTGCCAAGATGCACGAATGACCGAATTTTGGTGTTGATAATGAAAAAAATGCTAATTTCAGGGCCAATTTGAATTTTTCGTTGAATGTGTTTTGTGCTCTCATGGTGCTCTAGTAGTTATTAAAACTTCCCTCTTGGACATCTGAGAGGGGAGTTATTTCAATGCAGCACAGTGCAACCATAAGACGCCTCTGCGCTGCTCAAAAAAAGAATCCATCAAAAGAATATTCACAGCCGGCATGAAAGCTTGCAGATCGACACAACTGAATACGGATTCCAGCAACAAATTCCATACCAGAACCGTTCCGGGTTTTAAACGTTGACCGAGCCTCGTGATAGGAAAGTAGACTATAGCGTCACCTGACGGTTGTATTTCTGCGTAGTCTACGGATTTTCGCCCACGGATTTCTCTTCCACCGGTGTTGCGCCCCATTCCTATTGTAGGACGCTGTTGAATGCCTCGAATCTGTTACTCGATCCTCATTGTGCATCCCTTTTAACCCTTTACCGACTATTAAATACCTTATTTGTAGGTACCGACCCTTGCAAATCTTAATTTCAGAATATTTCATTCTCCAGAGCTTTCTTAGATGTTCTATTGTATGACCACACATTGTACACTATTAGCTTCTCATCAAAAAGGACGCTAAGTAAATCTAGACAACTTGATCCCTACGGAATAACGCTACCTCATTTTGAATGGGTAATCGGAGGTAACAGTGTGCAAGGCCGACTGACAATCTTCGACTTGGTTTTACCTGAAGTCAAATTCATACTCTATGTGAGGAGCGCCGAAAGTCAATGTGCGACAAACTCTGGCTAGGCATATAAACCACATAATTTATAAACTCATATAATTATTATTATTATTATTAAAACTTCACGCTTGGGCTCCCACGGACAGGTAATACTACCCAAATGAAGCATTTGCAACACCAGGAAGCCCAAAACGCTGCTAAAGGAAATCCAGCAAAAAACCATTAACAGCAGACTTAAAAGCCTGCAGGCCAACACGACCAAAAGCCGATGCAGGCAACAAATTCCAAACTTTNCATCTGACAGCCTCCGAAGTGAATGAGTGCGCTCCGCACGCAGCACGAGTCTCTCTCCCAAAAACCTTGAGGGCAGGGAGAGAAGAATACAACCAATGCCTCTCATTATTGTACACTTTATAAAATATACATAGCTCAGCTACTCCTAATGTCGATTATAATATGACCCTCTTCAAGCAAATTCAGGTGTACTCACACAAGACTTTGCGGCACGTTCACTTTACGGTGTTTGTGACAACTGAGCTACAAAGGGAAGGGGAGGTCTATTCATGGGCCTCTTGGGGCTATTCGCATTATAACCTCCGCCAAGGAGGTTATTTTTTCGTCGGGTTTGTCTGAGTTTGTGTGTTTGTCTGTCACCAAAATAACTAAAAAAGTTATAGACGGATTTTGACAAAATTGATAGGGATTGTTTAGTATGTTAGGAGGAACAGATGATTAACTTTTGGAGAAGATTGGTTCATCCGTTTGTATGTTTGTTTGTCTGCCTCACTTTTCCTAACGCCATAACTCAAAAAGTTATTGACGGATTTTTATGAAATTTACGAGAGTGATTAGGTATATCACGAAGAGCAAATGACCATATTTTGTGCCGATCTTTTCGTTCGTTCGTTCGTTCATTCGTTCGTTCGTTCGTTGATCGTTGTTTTTAATTTTATGCTTGTTAGAACAATAACTCAAAAATTTATGAATGGATCTTTATGAAATTTACATGAATTATTGGTAGTGTTGAAAGACATACTTGAATAAATTTTTGTGATGATCGGTGTTTCCGTTTGTGAGTTTGACTTATGTTTGTCAGAATGTTTGTTAGCAACATAACTTTAAAAATTATGAATGGATCGGCAAGAAAATGACTGAAACTGTAAATACTTTTGAAAGAGACAAATGGTTAGATTTTAGTGTCGATACAAAGAAAATCATGAGTTCAAAACTAATTTGAATTTTTCATTACCGTGGTCATACTTAGCGGAGTTATGCGCTCTCAGAGTGCTCGACTATGGAGAAAAAAAAAATGTTCTTCATTACTACACTAGTCGGAACCTGTTAAAATTCCTCAGAACAAAAGGAATGTTCTTTAGTGACATTGTAGTAAATTGTAAGACTTGCTTTAGAGCAAACCTCCTCCCTTCTTCGAAACTGTTGTACCAATCACTCATTCTTTAAATCCAACAATCCCTTAGCATACCAACCACTAGTAATAACGCTACTTCTTCTTGCCAAGCGATAATAAATGCTTTTCTACAAGCTGCCGACTCCCACATACCAACCTCAAATCACATAGTTGGTAAGAAAAACCTGAAGTGGTGG
>LQNS02020120.1:3926700-3948305 GCA_001587735.2 Parhyale hawaiensis | reverse complement strand
CTAATGGGATGGTTGTTTTGCTCTGCATGGAGACGGGGAGCTGAATGAGCAGGTTTTGCTACCGGTAAACCAGTTCTGCTCGATATACCTAAATGTTGGTCAACGCGGGCTTTGAAATGCTGTCCAGTGCTGCCGTAGTACAGAGTACTACGTAGTACCGGTAGCAAAACCTGCTACCTTTCTCCTTTGAATGCAGTACATTTAAAGTTGAGCAAGTCTTTCGTGATAGCTTAAATCTTGCATGCTCCGGATTTTGGCAGTAAACGATCGCTGGATAGCCTCAAGGCGCTCTAATTCTTTCCGTTTGCTTGGCATCCAAGGAGGTGAACAGTATTCAATCCTCGGTAGTATTAGTTGTTTCCACAAGGTGAGCAATGTGTCTGCCTCTCGTGAAGAGAAAGTTCGAAGAACCCATCCGCTCCACTTCTTGCCTATAGTAACAACTCGAGCCACATAATCTTCAAAAGTGGCATTATCTTGTACTCTCACCCCAAGATCTCTTAAAATTTGCTTTCTCTCGATTTCGCTCCCATCTCTCGTCGTGTAGAACGTAGATTCAGAGGGTTACAAAGTTTATTTAGTGAATTTCTCGGCGAGGTCAACAATAACATTTAGTATTTTTCTTGACATATTTAGGGAAAATAAGGCACTCAGAGACGTTTTTCATGAAAAAGATTTTCCCCGCAGATGCTTGGTTTTCGACATATTCGACTGTAGAGTTCCCACTGTTTCTCTGTCACGCTCGCCATTACAGCAATGCTGACATCTACTTCTGTTGATCAACAATGGCGCGACGATCGTACGCGTGTTCGAACACGTCCTATTAAGTCTTCAACTAATTGTGCTATCGCGAATTAATTGTGCAGATAGCAAGATTATTTTAATGAAGCATGAACGTAGCATAACGCATTCTAAGAAGTTTTTCACGAATAACGTTTACGTCGGGAACTTTGAAGCTCTTTATATATACGTTTTTGGAACACGACCAACTAGACCACATTATTGGAATGCGTATGATGCAGAATTGTACTGCCGGCGGTGGTGGTGTTTGTTTCCCGCGTTGTGCAATAATTTTACCAGTATTGGTGGTTTTATACGTAATGGCTAGTTTTTGTTGGCATTTTTAGGTAGAATTAAGGCATTCTAAGGCTTTTCAGGAATAGCGTTTTCATCGAAAATGCTTACTTTTAGAGGTATTTGACTTTGAAGTTACAATTGTTTCCTGTGAAAGTATTTAAGAATATATATATATATATATATAAATCACAGTGAAGCGATATCGTGCTAGTCATAATGGCGAATCTTTTTTTTTTCCTCTTATGAAAACCATGAGAATTTTGAAGTCAAATATCTCGAAAACTAAGCGTGTGCGGCGGAAACGTATTCATGAAAAACGTCTTAAAATCAAAGGGTTCAAACTAAATCAGTAGAATAATTACAGATGTCAACTAACAAATAAAACTTTTTAACGTTTTGGATTTTTTTTCCTCCCATCATCAGAAACTTCGAATAAAAACAACAAAGGATGCCTAACAAAAAATTTTATTTAAGATGACCTAAGTTTTGGTGTATTGACCGGGTGGGATCTAAAGGGCAAATGACCATGGTGCGCTATGGGGTTCTTATATAGGCATGGGACGGTAAGAGAAGCGGGGGAAAAAGGACAAGCACAGTCGGAGGGAGAAGTGTCGGTCATGGGTCGCGACGAGTGGTACAGTTGTAGTATTGAGGCTAGGATATGTTGGACACACAGTGATTCCAGGGCGGAGAGAAAAGAACATGTGTAGTCGGGGGAAAAATGTCGGTCATGGGCTATAGTCTGAAAGGTGAATAATGAACAGAGTTGTGAGAAGGGGCCGAGTGCCAGCTTCTGTACAGTCGTCAGATATAGAGCTCGTTAGTCGGAGATAGTGTGAAAAGTTACAGCTGAGGTCATAATGTTGAGGCTAGGTCTTGTTCTATTGATATAAAGGGATTTTAATGTTGTGAGTTCGATTAGATTAGAAGAGGCAGTGATTGAGAAGTCATTTTTGCTGATTGGATGGTCGTTTTACTCGGCATGCAGGCGGGGAGCTGAATGTGAGGGTTTTGCAAGTGGTGGACCAGTTCGGCTGCATACACCTAAATATTGGTTAATGCGGGCTTTGAAATGTTGTCCAGTGCTATCAATGTACGAGGCGTTGCATCCTCTGCATTTGAAATGGTAGATAACGCGTGACAGAAGTGGTGTGGGTGGTTTATCTTTGAATTTAAAGTACAACCCTATGGTAAATGTGTTTTTGTAAGAAAATTTAAAGTTTATATGTGGGTAAGCTTCAGAGAGGAATCTTTTCAATGCGTTTGCTGGACTTACAGAGGTTTGGTTGTAGTACGGAAGCGAGTGAAATAAGTCTAATTTAGGGACAGAGGGTCTGCTAATGCCGGGATCAAACAGCTTGTCTATGAACAATTTGCAGTAGTGGTCCAGAAGATGGTGCGGGTAACCGATATTTTAGAAGAAAGTTAACTTCGTTAGAGAAAGTTAGGTAGGAAGAGGACAAATGGTATGCTCGAAATAGTAGAGCTTATATAGCATTGATCTTAAATTGATCGTAGCAGTGACTGAAAAAGCTTGTCCCGAGGCTTGGGAACGTGGGCTTTCTGTAAACCCCCGTGACAAGCGTTGAGTCGTTGTTGGTTACTAAAACATCTAAAAAAGCTTTTTACTATTTAGATAAACCAGAAATCAATCAGAATCTGTTTTATTATTAAATACTAGGAAAGTATCATCTACATATCGGCTGTAGTGGATCTGTTTGAAGTCATTTAGGCAATCGTAAAGCCAAAGTGTTTCATGATGGTAAAGAGAGATATTTGCTAGCGACGGACTGAGTGGGCTTCCCATGGAGACGCCATCTATTTGGTTGTACAGTCTATTGCTAAACATGAAGAAAGAACCTTTAATGGCGAGACTAAGGAACGTTCTGATATCCATAGCTTCGTCTACGGGGATGTTGGTGAACAGAGATGTGACATCGAAGCTGGATAAGTAGGCGTTGGGGGCCAATTGGACGTCCTTGATACGGTCACGAAATTCATACGAGTTGCACAAACTAAACTGATTAGTGGTTAAAGGTTCAAGTAATGGAAAGAGGAACTTAGCAATAGAATAGGACGGGGTTTTATAAGCAGGTAGAATTGGTCGTAAGGGGATATCGGCTTTTCGTACCTTTGGAAGTCCGTACATGATGAGCGGGGAAGCACCTGAGTTGGGCAGTGAATGGTAAATCGAATCAGTGATGATGCCTTGGTCTAACAAAATTTTTAGAAATCTATGAATTTTGTCGATGAGTTTAAGCGTAAGTTTGTTGAAGGGGTTGGTACGCGAATTATAAACGATAAACTTGGTTGTATCGGAGAGGATGGTATTAATTTTTTGATAATACTGATTTTTGTCCAGAATGGCAACACCTCTTCCCTTGTCGGGTCTGCACACGACAACGGAATTTTCTTTGTGGAAGTTTGATAGTAGCGATAGATCAGACCTAGAAAAGATTGGAAGAAATACTTTATGTTGACTGTACGAGTTGTAAATGTTATTACAAGTTTCTTTTATTTTGTTTTTTATTTCTTGAAATGAAAAGTTGGGACGCCGTGGTTGCAATGAAAACTCACACACAGACTGACATGTAAAATAAGAACTGAAAAAAGTACATCTTAGACCAGTGGTTCTGAGCCCGTGCCCCGCGGCGCACAAATGCGCCGTCACTCATTGGTTGGTGCGCCACCAGCCACTGGCCAATTAGCCGTAATAAGTATTTGGTTCTTCAGAAACTTACTGTGAAGTAAGTCCATGACTCTTTGGTCCGAGGTTCAAAACATGAGATTCAAAAATGCTTAAAACCACTCATGTCTGATGCATGGCTGTTTGCATAAGTAGCGTGTGACTTGGAATGTAGTAGGTAGCTATGCATGTTAGCGTGGAGAACATGTGTACATATTAACAGCCCTAGAACAATTGTTCAGCACGTTAGAGCGGGATGAGATAGCATGTATTTATTATTATTATTATTAAGCATGCAGTACGCAGATGTCTTCAAAAAAATTGCTAGCTACATATATGCAAGAAATGTAATACTTTTGATTTGATATAATGTGGTTTCACCAAATTCGCCTTTGGACTGAAAAAAAAAAATATAACTAGCATCAGGCGCACCGCATTATTTTCCGTACTAAATTAGGGTGCCGCCAATGGAAAAAATTGAGAACCACTGTCTTAGTGTGATATCCAGACCCCAGTCTCCAAATTCTATGCAAGGGCTACGAGCATGATGATATTTCATTAAAATGCATCATTTAGGCTCCAAACAGAAAATTGTAATGTTCGTATAACTATTTGTCACATCACCTTCGTTAACTTCACCGTACAAACCGTAGATTGTACAAATTCTGCTAACTGAAGAATTGTCAGTGTAGAGACTGTAGAAGTTGTACATATTGCACAATGTACTTATTTCTTTCAAAATGCAAAACTACTCTATGAAAAAAATGCCATTGACTCTATTTCAGGATTGAAGCAAAAGGTTTCCATCTTGACAAGTATGTACAACATGTACTGATTGTAAACATTATAATTCTACAGATTGTACAAACTGTAAAAGTTGGACAGATTGTACAAATTTTACTAATACCTATTTACAAACATTGTACACATTCCTATATAGGTTGTAGAAATTGAGCATATTTCACACATTATGTGTGTTGTACATATTGAATATTTTGTGCATACCTAGCATATTGCACATACATATTGGGTAGGAAAGAGAAGGAAAGCGGTGCCGGGATCATAGAACAAATAGGACACACCCTGTGCTAAAAAACAACTAACATGGGTTACTTTGTACAGATAATTGGCACGAATTAGCAAGTCCATCCAGCGAATGCACGGAACGCCTCGTGGTGTAGGGCAAGATCATAACTCGCTATAGGGGTTATTATTGGGAGAGGGAGGGGGAGGTAATGGACAGAATGGCCTGAGTCAGCAGTTTTGCCCTTTTGCGCACCTTGTTCACCAGTCTACCTACAGGACATTGTAATGGTAACTCAATTCCCCCCCACCCCCGCAGTTTTTGGGTGGTAGAACAAACAATCATGGGCACATTTCGATAGAAAACATCATCACCTCTCTCGCTCTGTTCGAAGGCAATAATCCTGAAATTTTTGCTCTCAAGTAATCGGCTCAGTCGAGAGGTTCTTATACTGTTATGTGTTTCCAGATAAATTGCTTCAACGGTTTCAGATTTTACCTAATAAGGAATTTACAGACAATTATCTCAAGCCTACGAGCAATTACTGAGCAGCATTGGATAACGTCGGATAAAAGCCTTTAAATTTCCCTGTTTGAATATCTGATTATAATCATTTAAATTATGCATTATTGTTATATATTTTATGCTTCATTAACCATAAGCTTGTATTTATTCATTTATTCACTTTCAATGAAAAAGGGTTTCAAATGGATCTAAAGATGTAAAAAAATTCTCCGAATATTGTACTCACATGACCATTTTTTCCGCCTAAGTGCACGCCCTTTCTTAGCAAATACGATGCCCGTCCCAGCATAGCCTGTATTAGGTACTTAGCGTAGTGAAATAATAGGCCAACAATACATAAACACAGACACAACGCTGCAGTCTCTCCCAGACGCACAGCTTCCATGCGCACATTAATATTTTTCTTAAGACCTCCATGACGTCATCCTTATCGAAAATCTTTTCCCGAAAATACCGAAAAAGCGAACACCTGTGCTCAAGTTGTTTGTTTACGGCACCATGCAGTCCTGCACCCCAGTCTGGCCGACTGTAGACTGCACCAGTCCTGCACTCCAGTCTGGCCCACTGTAGACTGCACCAGTCCTGCACCCCAGCCCGGCCGACTGTAGACTGCCCGCCACGAGCCCCTCAACAACCACCAACCCGCGGCAAGTCCTCCAGCGTACAGAAGTGGTACACCTTGGAAGTTCTTCGTACTAGGATACAGCTCTACATTTTTTCACGAGCTGCATTAAAGTGTCTCAGTTAGAGATATATTATGAAGGATAGTTGTCTGGAACGAAAGAAAAAATGGCTATAAAATTTTATGGCTTCTTGTATCCCAGTTTACGAGTGCAAAAAAATAATATAAAATCTGTACCGTCTATCTCAGAGGAATGGTAATCCAAATTTAATAATTTATTTTTTTGAATTCTGCTCTACTCCGACATATTTAGTAGCCATGGTAATAAAATTTAGAGCAAGAGCTTTCAAATGAGACTAGTACACGCCTTTTTACCCTACCGGATAGATGAATAACAGCTGCCTAAACTTATGTCATCGAAACTGCATTGGTGCACTTCATGATACTTGTCACTGGTGCCCATTCACTGTTATTGTGCCTTTGACTGGATTAAAAATGTTATTGTGAATTATTCTCTATATCCATGAATGAGAAAGTGAACACGCACAACATTTTGAGATATGCCCCAGTTGGGCAAAATTCAGAATTCAATTTTGATCGGAGCATAAGCAGGGAAAAAATCACAGTTTGGATTGGAATCTGCGGCAACGGATTACTCGTTGGACCCTTTTCTTTGAGGCTAATGTGGATGGCTAAACATATCTGCAGATGATCCAGCAAGATTTCATTCCCCAGATGCAGATGCACTTCAGGCATCAGCAAAATGGCGTGTTCCACTCTGTTTGGTGGGCACAAGACGGGGCACCAGCTCACCGTGGCATCGCTGTCCGTCATCTTCTCAGAGCACTTTACAAGGATAGTGTGGTAGCATTTCACCACCCTGTTGAATGGCCACCCAGGTCACCTGACCTCACCCCTGCGATTTCTTCTTGTGGGGGTATCTGAAAAACAAAGTTTACACCACAGTACCACGTAACCTGGAGGATTTGCTGGATCGAATTCACAGAGAAGTGGATGATCTCAAGAACAATCCAGACATGATCAGGCGAGCAGTTGGTGACATGCGACGGCGATGTGAGCTTTGCTTGCTTAGAGGAGGTGGCCATGTCGAATCGTTAGGCGCTTAAATGTTAGAGATTAAGAACAGTTGTACCTTTAGCAGGTTTGTATCAATGATTATTCGTATTAAATGTTTTTATCAATGATTAATCATATCGAAGTCCATATCAATGAAGTGCAACAATGCAGTTTCGATGACATAAGTTTATGCAGCTGTTACTCATCTATCCGGTAGGGTAGAAAGGCGGGTACTAGTCTCATCTGAAAACTCTTGTTCTAAATTTTATTACCATGGCTACTATATATGTATGAGTAGAGCAGAATTCAAGTAATGAGTTATTAAAGTTGGATTACCTTTTTTCTGAGACACCCTGTATAGCAGTCGTCCGTTTTATATCCTAAGCGTCCGAGTGGCCATCGTCAATTGAGTCGTGTCAAGCGTTAGTCGCAAACAGATCAAATATAATTATTTATTCATGTAGCTAGATTATTAGTTCCCGATTGACCCTCTCACGCATTAATCTGCAATTCCCATGGGAATGACACTGTTCGAAACGTTGCACGGACTTGAGCCGATGACAGAGAAGATTAACAGCTGGACTTTGGCCAATGATGGCGTATATGAAGATAAGAACTAAACTTCCGGACGAGTTTAGTATTATTAGATTGAGTTATCGTCTCGTTGCAGGCGAACGGAAACTACAGTATGACGACGTTGAGGTCTTTGGTCATAAGGTCAGAAATTAGCAGCAGATGCGCAGTGTAAAACGGAAATATTAAGCATTTGGACAAAGGCCAGAGAGGAAACATTTCTGTAAGAAAAAAGGAGAAAAAAAACGAGGAAGGCAGCATGTAGGAAATCCTTGTAGGAAATAACGTGGAAAGCACGCGAGGGAGAGGAGCTGTTTCAAAAAACGCAGGAAACAACAAGAGGGAATAGGGTTGTTTCAAAAAACGCAGGAAACAACAAGTGGGAAAAGGCAGATACAAAAAGCGGAAAGCAGCAAGGAGGAATAGTCTGTTAAAAACCCTGTGGCAAGCTACATGGGACAAAAGTACCAGTACAACAAACGTGGGAAACAAAAATGAGATAAAAACACCGAAATTCACTCCATTGTTCATTGCTCAGTATATTATTGCACCGCGACGGTCTCTTCTGTGCTCCATTACTGTTTTTTCCGTGCTACATTATTATTAATAAAACTTCACGATTAAGCTCCTACGGACAGTTAATAAAACCCAAATGAAGCACATTGCAACACCAGGAAGCCCATAACACTACTAAAGGAAATCCAGCAAAAAACCATTAACAGCTGACTTAAACGCCTGCAGACCAATACGACCAAAAGCCGATGCCCGCAATAAATTCCAAGCTTTAGCCGACCAGGGCACGAAGCACCGACAGAACTGATTAGTTCGACGGCTGACAGCCTCGAAAGTGAAAGAGTGCACTCCCAAAAACCTTGAAGGCAGGGAGAGAAGAATACAACCAATGCCTCTCATTATTGTACACCTAATGAAACATACATAGCTCTGCTATTCTTCCCCTGTGGGACAGGTTCACTAGAGCATTATCAGCGTACAGCCTGCTGGCTTAGATGACAAGTCGGTTCAACAGACGCAAGTGAGTATCAGCGGCTGAAGCCCAAACCGGCGAGCAATACTCATACACAGGCAGAAAAAAAGCATAAAAACAACTGGGGACAACCTGACTGTCACCAAACACAGAATTCACCTTACGCAGGAGCCCAATCTTTGTGGAAGCCCGTACGTGACACCAACCTCCTAATATGCGGCTCAAAAGTAAGCTTCTCATCAGAGACGGCACCAAGAATCTCCAAGGAGTTCAGTAATATATATATACGTACAGTAATATATCTGCAAAACCCATAGAAAAGTTGGGGTACTTTTTGGGTAACAGGAGTAAGACTCCTGAAGCGGTGTCATCAATCTCCAGTTGGGGATGCTGAGGTACTAGTGTCCGAGACAGACTGATAATCATCGAGTTGGTCTTACTGGCATTCAGCTTCATACTCCAGGCCGAGCACCATGCACTAATGCGTGACAAATCCTTATTCAGAGACTGAGTGACAGCATTACGCAGACGAGGTGCAGGTATCACTGCTATCGAAATGGAATAGCCGGAATAAATGATGTTCGTGCTTTCAAGCGAAAAACAACATGTCACTGGTATAGAAAACGAACAACAGCGGGCCAAGTACACTGCCCTGAGGGATAACAGACACAACAGCGACTGATGCACTCAAAATGCCGTCAACAGACGCACTCTGCGCTCGCTCAGAAACAAAATCGCGAATGATTGACAGAACCCTGCCACCCAAACCAAAAGACTCCAGCTTGTACATTAGACCCATGTGGTTAACCCTGTAACACTTCGCGCTTAAGTTCAACTGGACATGGCGTGCCTATGACCTACAATCCAGCGCAGACTGTAAATGGTGTGACACCTACAACAAAGCGTCACAACAACCCAAGCCAGCTCTGTACGCAAACTGACCAGCAGGCAGCAATACAGTAAACTCAGCGAAAACGACCAAGCTTACCAGCCGCCAATTTCTCGAGCATCTTGGACAAAATGGGCGTCAGTGTGATGGGTCGATAGTTGGCGACATAGGGCGACCTTGCACCCTTGGGAAGGGGAGTAATATTTCCTGTACACCAACAACAAAGAAAATTTCCTAGAAAGGGTCAGGCACCGAAAGATCACTGCTAGCTTGGAGGCAAGAACGTCAGCCAGCTTCTAATAAAACAAAGGAAACATACCCACCGGATCCACGCCTCTGTACGGATCAAGCCCCTCATGCAGCACCTTGATTGTATCAGATCTGAACTCCAATGAGGTCAAGCGAGGTTCAGGGTGGCATCCATGAGGTAATGAAAACACATATCTGCTCTGCTTCCCGTCGAAGTGAGCCGACAAAAGCTCCGCCCTAGCCAAGAGATCAGTAATGATACCTCCACCGGGACCAACAAGGGGCGGCAACGATGGTTCAGCACCGAACACTGAACCCTTTAGCTCACTCGAGCCTAGATCCACCAACAATTTGGATGGTCAAGACTCAGCATAGACTCCCTGGAACACTGCCTCTGACGATGCTGTGCCTCCTTATACACACGCTTAGCCTTGGCCCTACGATCAATATACGTCTGCCACAACGTGCGCCATGCGAACGCCGCCATGCCCGATAAACCGTTTGTACATCCAACTGTTTCGTTCTTTACTGCTAACTATAATCAGTTAGTATTTTTGACATTATTAACGGATAATTGAATTTTTCTGATGATGAGAGGGGGAATTCTGGGCCGATTTGAAGTAACAAATCGGTAACAAATTAAATAAAGTTTCGAAAATAACTGAGGTAAAGAGCATTTTAGCGGGAAGAAAGTAAGAATCAGGATGCATTAGAGGGCTGAGAGAAGCTAAAGGCTCTTGCTATCTCCAGTCTTTCGGTTTCAACATTTAGAATGCAAGAAGTACATTCTAATATCTGTTAATCGTATTCCTTTCTCATTTTTATGTTTCGTAATAAGTTTTTGCTGAAGATGATTTACGGTTGGTCGAAATCAGAAGGCTGTATATCATTGTTTGTAAAATCTATTCAATAGCAGTGCTTGCCATCCTGGTCATCGTTAAGCTATAAATGTTTCCAAGGTACCAAACCGTATACTTTTGCCGTCATCTGCAACCTGGACTGATGTTTTTTTTTTTTTTTTTTGCCTTTTAGTTTATGTAACAGCTTACCAGGATGGCTAGAGATTCCATTCTCGACTACTGTAATTTTCACCTAGATGTTTCCTTCAAGCTTAACAGCAAACTGGTTTTGGTTATCTTGTAGACACCCACATTCTAGAATGTTAGAGTGTCAGCCTGGTTGAATAGCTGCACCAGTGGCTGGGAGCCTGTGACTTGTAGCAAGGGATGGCTGGGAGCCTATGATTGGTGGCAAGGGATGGCTGAGAGCCTGTGATTGGTGGCAAGGGATGGCTGGGAGCCTATGATTGGTGGCAAGGGATGGCTTGGAGCCTGTGATTAGTGGCAATTAAGGGAGCAGCTATCATAGAAAATAATTTCCTGGCCAGTGCGGGGTAATGTGCCTGCTCTCCCTCCCTCTACTAAACCTCCTTGTTTTGTTGTGCTTGGCTGGCTGAGTCAGCATTTCAGGCATGGATGTGCTGTTGGGGGATACTGACCATAACCAAGTATGGAGATTGTTTGGGGGATCGCATCTGCCGCATGAATCTACCGTCTCTGTCGTCATAGCTCTGATACTCTGTAGTGGACTGCAGCCGCGCAGTCTATTGGGGCCAACGCACATCTGCCTACAGCACAAACAAGTGCATGTGAATTTTCCACTTTGGGTGCGAGGTCAAGCTGACTTCATCATACATGCTTTATGCACATATGTGAGTTTCGAAGTCAAAAAATATCCAATTGTTAACTCTCACGGAATCTCACATTCACAACACATACTACTACCCGGAAGCTGCAGCTGTGCATATCCCTACCAAAATTCAGCGCCGCCGCAGTAGCTAAAGCCGCAATTCAGCTTTCGCACGGCAGCATAAATTTTGTTAGGCATGGGTGTCTTTATGATGGAAGCGGCCGGTGAGTGTGTGTGCGTGGATTAAATTGCCTCGCATCTATGTAAGCGAGCTGAAAATGGCTGGATTTTCCAACATTGAATCTTTTTGCTTGCCCGAATTTTTTCTTTTGCTTTTTTTAAAAGCGCCGCCAGTGGCGGTATCCCAAGTTTTTGCCTTGTCCTATGCAAGGTCTCGTCGCCGCTTCTGCGCAGGTAGAACTGCGCAGCTCGACACCAACAAAAACCCGCACGTGTGTTGCAGGTAATACGTTCGAGGATTGCACCGTAACTTTTATAGTTATGTGCTGAAATGTATTCGATGGGAGAACTCACGGTAATTTCCTTATGATAAAAATAGCAACGGACTCGATGCTTGTAGATGCTTTAGATTAATGTTTTGGACTTCCTAACTAATATTAATATCTATAGTATGGAATTTTCACAGGTATTTCATTAACATTTTTAATGTACTTAATTTAATAATTCGGCAAGCACGTACACAGCCAGTAACAATACTAAACCACCTGGTGTCCAACCAGTGAAAGCAACATAGCTAATTGTCTTTGCCCTTTACTGCCCCGAGATTCTTTAGTTAATAATTGACACTACACAGTTTGCCAGTTGGTTGGTTACTTGGTTGGTTGCTTGCTTGGCTTGTTGGTCAGTTGCTTCGTTTGTTTGTCTCTCTGTCTCTGAAAAATGCTCTAAGAGAAAATGCATCCGCTGAAGGCCATGCGAGAATACAAAAGGAATTCCCGAAACTGAAATTAGCTCCAACTAAATTCTTAACCTGCGCTCTAGACACTGCTAGATGCACCGAGCTGACGTCTTTTCATCAAGCTTTAGAGATAACGGGCATCTCATCAGTAAATCACCTGTTGCTCCTGATCCCTCACACGTTGCTCGTAAGCTATGTTTTTTTTTTATTTGCAATGCCAAATGAGTCACTTTAATTCCATTCCGTTTGCTTTCAATTCACCGCAGCCTCTTTTTTCGACTAAAATATCTTCACTAGAAATAGTTCTGTCCACAAAGAATTAGCTCCTGGACTGAACTTCATATTTCTAGGCTTGACACTGCCACACATATACCAATATCTGTAGCTGATATACTATTGTGATTCTTCCTCCACTCGAAGTTGTTTTCTTTTCTTTATTCATTGCTTGCACTCCAAAAGGAATGCGAGTATGCACAGTCGCTGTTGTCGCTGTGACGGCCGGAAAGCCTACCAAAAAAATAAATAGTGTCCGTGTACTAATACGAATTATCCACCACCAAGTCCCAAGGCTATAGCTATGGCCATTTATGCAGTGGATGAACCTAATTGGAGCGGCTTCAACTCACCAAAATTGCAGTTAATACCTTACCTGAGATACCTGCCGCGGCCTTCGCCGCTACTGCAGTTTTTGCACCGAGATCTGCGCCAGACGGTGTTTGTTTTTGGCAGGGTTTGTTCGCTCTTGCATCTGACGCTGTCGCTCTTTGACAGGTCCCAATAATTGTGCCAAAATCCTAATAATTGTGCCAAAATCCCAATAATTGTGCCAAAATCCCAATAATTGTGCCAAAATCCCAATAATTGTGCCAAAATCCCAATAATTGTGCCAAAATCCTAATAATTGTGCCAAAATCACAATAATTGTGCCAAAATCACAATAATTCCGTCAATATCCCAACAATTGTGATGAAATCCCAATAATTGTGCCAAAATTCCAGTAATTGTGTCAAAATCCCAAAAATTGTACAAAAATCCCAATAATTGTATCAAAATCTCATTAATTGTGTCAAAAGCCCAATAATTGTGCCAAAATTCCAATAATTACGTCAGACTCCCAACGATAGTTATTGTGTCAAAATCCTAATAATTGTGTTTAGCTCCTAGTAATTCAGTCAAAAGTTCAATAACTGTGATAAAATTTCAATGCCTGATAATTGTTTCAAAATCCTAGTAACGGTGTCAAAATTCCAATAATTACATCAAAATCCCGATAACTATACTAAAATTTGTTCGGCAAATTAACGTACACTCACTCACCCTCGGCAGATATTTCAGCTGGGCTGTATCTTACGAATCGCTCTTTTAACTTCTTCCACATCTAAAATTATTGAAAGTGCTATATCCCTGATATGCTGAGCGCAGCATCCAGATGAAATAAATGCAGGGTTTTTGTTTTGTTTTTCTTTGAAGCAAAACTCAGAAAGAAAATTACAAATCGATCTTTAGGAATTTTCAGGAGTTGTTAAAAATGTCCTGAGAAGCAGCTAGATGATTCAATTTCGGTGATGATTTGGATGGATGAAGTCTTGGAGTCTGGACCACATTTAAATTTTCGTCAGCACTGTGTTGCATGGCGGAAGTCCGCTTTCTCGGAGTGTTTCTCTAGTTTCGGTGTAAATGAATTTTTTTTCTATACTAACTTTAAAAAGCGTTAGAATAATTAAAAAAAAACTTATTTGCAAAGGAATTAATTTTTGGATCTCACTGCTCAAACCTCCCGTAGTCTGGCAAGTTAAAAAACTCGTGATTAATCTCAATCTAGATTACGATTAACCCTACAAAGGGAGACCCTAGCGACGAATTATAATGGGGTTGATGAGGTGCAATGTACCTCAGCCTAATGATTTGCTAATAAATTCATTATTTATTGGTATTTCTGATCAAAAATCAACAGGCATACTCTTCAGACATTCATACATAAGTTGAGATACAATTAAAATCATCAATTCAATAGTAAATTATAATAAAACACCATCATATGAACTTTTCTAAGAGAACGCAAGAAAGCATACAATCATATACGTTTTGTACGATAACAGTGGCCCTTTGCTCACAAATGCAGGCAGTGTGCATGTGTTGCGGGAACTTTGGGGTGCCTGTTGTATTGCAGGGACTGTACTGTCTACGTACACAGAATAATAAATGTACTACGAGTGTACACAACAATATTCATACAATGATACAGTGTACAATGGACTGCGACTGCATTGATGTAGCCTCATTTAGCTAAGGGGGTCATATTAATTATAAATAATGTGTATAAAGCTTCGTTGTCCATCAGTAATTATAATCCTGGGATGAAGTTACATGCAGATACACAGAATAAACAGACGTTGATACGAACGGGGCTGTCGGCCGTAAGAATGCAGGGTGCAGTGCACTATCGCGCAGGTCTCGTTTCATAGGGACCATTTATCATAATAATATCTAAGGTATTTTCACTTATGTATGGTATTTTCACTTAAATTTTCACACAAAACATGAAAAATGCTATTTTATGAAAAGTCACAAGTTTCCAGCAACTCAACTGAAGTTTGAAAATAATAAATATGCAAATTTCTGCAGGGGGAGGTGCAATACACTTCATGTCTCCCCTTGTCGGGTTAAAAGTCATATTTAAAACACATTTTTTTCTTAAGACTCTTACCCAGCAGCAATTACAGTGCTTCCAAACAAGCAGAGCCCGCTAGGGCATGCATTATCCTCGCTACTCATTGACAGCAGACACGCAGACACACGTAAAAGAGACACGACACTGCTACAGCGGCGTGTGACAACACTTTTATGCCTCAACCTATACAAAATGTTAGACATATGTATTGATAAGACACCTAAGGGCGAGTTCACACGTCTCACGTCGTAGCGCGTTCAGTCACAAAAATGAACACGAACTGTGCGTCAACTTTTTCAGTCTCTGTCCACACGTAGAATTCAAATGGATGGTACCTCGTATTCAGCTATGATATCGTTTGTTTCAATTTTCGCTTATATTTGGCGTCGGTTTGAAGTCACAGTCGTATAGGGTGGGCTTTTCTCACCGTTGCTTTTCAACATACTTATTGATGACAATCATAACAGGCTTAATGGTAGTGGAGTTGGGTGTTTCATGGGCAGGCGCTGCTCTAATGCAATCAGTTACGCTGATGATATGGTGCTTCTTGCTCCACATCACAGTTCTCTCCAAAAGCTAGTTTCCATATGTGATGATGAAGCTCAGAAGCTTGATATTGTGTACATCAAGAATAAGACTGTATGTATGTTGTTTGAACCTCAGCTTAGCAAGCAGTGCAGGATTAGGCATACATTATTAAGCGGTGTGACGTTATCCTATGTCCACAGCTTTCTGTATCTGGGACATCTGATTGATGATTACGCAGACATTGAACGACAGGTTAGACGCTTAAGTGCTACAGGTAATCAGATATTACAACAGTTTAATAGATACTCCCTGAATGTCAAGATTCAGCTGTTTAAAACTTATTGCTATCCAATATATGGTAGCTCACTTTGGCCCAAATTCACGAAACAGGCCATCAGTAAGTTGCGTGTTGCGTACAATGATATATTCCGATGTTTGGTGGGTGTGCCCAGACACACAGGAGCTAGTGCTGCGTTTGCGTCGTATGACGTAGAGTGTCTCAATATTCTTGCTCGTAAATGTGCATATAGCCTGCAGGTGTGAGTAGAAAAGTCTGATAACTCAATGCTCCAAGGGATATGCTCTAATCCAACTTATCAGAGTTCGGCGCTCAAGCAGCGGTGGGTTAGGATTCTGTATGTAGGCAACGACCTCCATGATCGGAATGACCTATACTGATGTGCCAATTATCTGCTGCTTCTCTAAGCTTCCATTTCACGGCACGCAGGCGCGAGCTGATATATCTCCGTCTTCCTACTGTAATATTTCCTTTTGATTGCTCGAGGCACGGTAGGACTATATGTGGGCCTGTTGGTATACTGGGGTCTGAGCTCTGCGTGCAACTTGTATTATTATTATTATTGTTACAAGCCCCTTGGCCAGTCTAGCTATAATGAAACGGTGTGTCTCAATCCCACTGTGCAGGGGTAATCTGTTAAATTCTCTGTACCAACGCAGCGAAGAGTTTTTTCTCTCTTTTTCATTACCTGTGATCCTGTGTGTTATTGAGCTGTTCAATGCCATTCGTGTCTGCAGGTGTAGACTGAGTGTATCTATTTATTCTCATTGTACGTGGCCACCAATAATTGTGACTGGGCCTAATCACTAGGTTGAATTTTGGCTACTTTGTACTTGTGAGCTTGTAAGCGTATTTTGTGAACCCATTGTGTTCTTAATGAAAGTTATTTATTTATTATAATCTTATAGCCTGATTTTGATAGGAACAAAATATTTTCAAAATATTTATAGCCTGATAAACCGACAGAAGAGTAATTAACAGAGAGCGATCTGCTGAGCTTTGAAATCAAAGATGGCGACAGTGTTTTTATAACATTTTTATGTAATCTAGTTTTTTCTCATAAACAGGAATACAGTGATTCTAACCGTTAATTAAAGTGACGATAAAAAAGTATTTCTGTCGACTTGTTCATCATTTGAAAACACTGTACAGGATGAATTCAGTATTTATAGGTTCTGTTTACTAAATTTGAATGAAGCAGCATGTCAAAAAAAAAAGACATGCTTTATCTTTCAGTGTCTCGCGCTTGCTGCAGCTGCTTCTATCAAATTAGTTTGACTGAACACGTTACGATGAGGGACGTGTGAACACGGCGAAAGACCAGTTCTCTGTTCGTTGTCTGAGAGAGTGAAAACTACTTTTGTTCCTATTCCTGTAGGCGAGTAATTTGGTTCGTCGTGTCCACTGCTAGTAATCTGGTTCATCGTATCAATCGCTTGTAAACTGGTCTATCGTGCCCATTGCTATTGAATTGGTTTATCGTGACCATTGCTAGTAAATTTGTTCATCGTCTGCACTGTTCACTTCATCATAGCAGGAAAAGAAAACTCAATAACTGCAGGAAAACATATTAGATAGTAAGTCTCACGTAAAGAGCATGAAACTTCAACACTATTATCTGAAAATATCCTAATATCTACCTTAGGCGCTTTCGCTAGCGCACGTTTTAAAGATAAGGGCAAACTTGACTCCGAGTGCAGTTTGAACACACTAAGCAATTCTGAGTGGAACTTACTATCTGCAAATCAATCACTTAAGGAGGTTGTGTTTGTATGCACAGTAGTTTCTGTGAGCAACGTTTTTACTCTTCGAATCAATAAAAAATAGTTTTTATTGGTCACAGTAGCTCATATACGTCTGATTATAATTTTTAGCTACAAATGGTAAGCGAAAACCGGCAGAAATTGTTAATGGCTATTGAAAATTCTATAAAGCAAACACAAGTTAAGAATTTCACTTTGGCTTTGATATTAGCAAACATTATGCCGGTATTTAAAGCGACGATCAATTTAATTATAGAAGAAGTGCCCGTTTCAAAACATTTATTTATGCATCGATATTATGTAACCCTAGCAAAATCTGTGTCATCCCAGAAGGTAAAACAGTATATCAGCTTCTGGTATATAAAAAAATGTGCTAGCGAAATTCAAACAGACGTGGATACAACTGTTTCCATTTGGTCCAAGTTTGCAGAGTCGGTTTCCACAACCCCAGCTCAGTGCGAAGTCTATCAAGCACGATGCTCGCGATGGCCGAGACTCTTCGCGTGAAGAAGTCTCTCAGAGTGTTCATGTTCCTCCAGGCTTGTTCCATGAAACCCCACATGCTTCCTAGCATCACGATGGCCGAACCTAGGAAAGTGGTCATGATGGACAGCGTGGTAATAGTTCTGGTGCCACCACCCGCCATGTTTCTGGACCGGGTGGGCATTGTACCCAGGATGTCCAACACCAACTCTGTCACGGATCTCGCCAGACGTGACCCAGTAGGTAGGCCTGCCATGTCCTCTCGGGTCTGAAGTGCGTCCATCATTTCTATCTCCTGGACTGGCAGGTTTACCGCCTGCAGTCAACGCTTCTTCGTCATGGTGCTGCCCTTCAAAAAGACGAGGGTGGGAGCCTTCCTCTTCCTGCGTATGATGATCCTGAAGTTTCCCAAGATGATGAGCATGATGAAGTGGATAATGGTGATCCGCGTGATCGTTATCTGTCAGAGTACCGTGGTGAGGATACCTATGCCTGGTGTAGCTCTTACCGTGGGTGTGAAAATGTGCCTTACGACCATCGTGCTCTTCGGAAGGTCCGCGAGAAGAACCGTGGTCGAAGTGCGGGTGATCTCCATGACCATCCAAACCATGTAAATCAGAGAAGTGTCGACGATGGCTATGGTGGTGGTTCCACTCCCGACTGTGTGCCTCGCTAGCGTCTTCATCGGAACCTGACCCGCTGTGTGCCTCTTCTGAGGATTCGCGGCTCTTGCTTAGTTCTTCGCTGCTGCCGAAACCATGGAAATGGAAGAGACTTTCGTCGCTGTCGAAGAAGTGGCCGTGGCTGATCATATCCTCTATGTGATGTTTTGGTATAACCAGGTGATAGTGATGGTGCAATGTCTTATGAACATCTTGATCTTCATCATGGTGATGATGGTCATGGTAGTGACTGTACCGAGGGGCAGAGTGGTGATGATGGCGGTGTTGGTGATGGTACTCAGAGCTGGAGCTCTCATTGCTTCCTTCATCCCTGCCATATTCATCACTACGACTCGTGCTGTCGGATCTGGCGCTCTCATAACTGCCGCTCTCTTCACTTCTCTCCTCACTGCTGTCGCCACGGCTGGAAGATTCTCCACTCTCCACACTTCGACTCCTCGAATCTTCATCACTTCCACTCTGGTCGCTGCTGCTCTCCTCACCAGACCAGTCGTGGGAGCCACCATGATATTTATTATAGTACCTGTGATGGTAGGCGTCGTGGCCATGCTCCTCACTACTACCGTGCTTACCATGCAGAAACTGGTGATATTCGAGGGGTCCGTGATCGTAATGATCGTCGTAGTAGCTGTACTCGGGCTTGATCCTGTGATCTCCGTCGGTTACACGAACTCTGTATAGCGGATCTTCGTCTCCAAGCTCATCCTCGTCTGTAGCGCTGAACTCCAGCGCCCCAGCAGCCGGCGCGCCCTCTGCATCCGCGCGATGTTGATGGGGGACATCGGTGGGCTCCTCGTGTCCTATGATGACGTCATCAGGTGGGTGGGTGTCGGAGGTGATGAGATCCTGTGGAGCAGCTGCCACCATGCAAGCCACCACCAGAGGAACAATTCGCAGCTGCCCAAAAACATAATAATAAGTATCAGTTTTAATCAAGTTTTCGTGTATCCCTATGAAACATTATGGCTGGAGAACTGCAGTGGTACACATGCTTATGAAACAGACTGAGCGTAATACACATTATTACCTACACCAAGGAGGTTTTGTTTTGTTCTGTTTGTTTCTCTGTCTGTCTTTCTATCTGTCTGTTTGTCTGTCTTTCTGCCTGTCTGTTTGTCTGTCCCCAAAATAACTCAAAAAGTTATGAACTGATCTTTGCTAAATTTACAGGGATTGTTAGGCATGTTAACAGTAACAGATGATTAACCTTTGGTGAAAATCCGCCCATCCGTCTGTTCCTTTGTCTGTCTGCCATTTTTTCTTGGTATCATAACATATCTCAAAAAGTTATAGACGAATTTTCATGAAATTTACATTAATTGTTAGGCATAGTATGAAAAGCAAATGGCGGAATTTTTGCTATGATCGGTTTGTTCGTTTGTTTGTTGCAGTGTTTGATTTGGTGCTTTTTAGCACAAAAACTCAGAAAATTATAAATGGATCTTTACGAAATCTACAGGAATTGTTATTAATGTTAGAAGATATAAATGATTAAATTTTGGTGATGATCGGTTGCTCCGGTTGGGTGTTTGACTTATGTTTGTCGTAATGTTTGTAAGTAACGTAACTCGAAAACTTATAAACGGATCATCAAAAAAATTACAGAATACTGTCATAAAGCACAAATGATTCGGTTTTAGTGTTCATAGGCAGAAAATAATGGTTTCAGAATCAATTTGAATTTTTCTTTCCCGTTGCCTTGAATGGCGGAGGCATGCGCTCTCAGGGTGCTCTCTAGTTTCATACGTAATTGAACAATGTTGCAACTATCGTTAAATGAATTTATCCTTTCAGCCTTAGCAATGCAACAGTTATCCAGCAATTTTACATCCGGCGATACCGTCAGTTGCTTTCGACACTTGTTTATGAACTATATCTCAGCTAACACACGACGTAGAATCAACGTTGTGGGCTGTGGCTCATCGGGCTATGCACGATGATCTGTGGATTCCGGATAACGTTGTTAGCCCGTCGTATCACAACGTACTAACTACGTGTTGGGCACGTTCTTAGCACCTTGTGCTGGGCGGTCCCATAGCACGTTGTGATACAACGCGCTTGACACGTCCCTATAGCACGTTATAATGCGACGTGCTAAGGACATACCCAGTACTCTGTCAGCACGTTGTGATACGACGTGCTAACAACGTTATCTGGAACTGAACTGACATGGTCAGGCAGTTATGGAGGTTGCCATAACGTTGTCAGCGCGTTGACTCTCAATCGGTTACTGCTAAGACTTCCATAAAATTAATCTTGCTCCTTGCCATGGAGTTTAGAGCTTGCTCATCATGATCGTTTTTCTTTTCACACTTGCAATACGTTCCACAGTGACAAATCCAAAGCTTCTGACAAAAGATTAGTTTCAGATATGTCAAGCCTCAAAATCTTAACTTCTACGCCTCCGATCGAATACGCCCCTATAGTAGTATGGTAGAACTTCGGTAAACGTCGTTCTAGGGGATAAGAAATGTTTTATCGCATATTCTGGTGCCATATTAGGTCCCCAAATACAGGTGCAGAGGAAGACAAGTTGCCATCCTTAAGAGAAATTCTTAACATGCAGAAGTTAAAAAAAAAATCCCATCCAAAACACTATTTTATTTTTCTATTGATTATAGCAGTATTTGCTTTCAAATGCTGCAGTAAGTATGCGTCCAGTAAAATTTTAAATTTCACAGTCCCTGTACCGGTGACATTTCGGATGTGACATGGCATTTTGTTGAATAATCTCGCCCCTCGGACCACGAAACTATTAGAATACTTTGTGGCCATTGCGTCACCACCAGTTTTGATCGGAATTCGCACGTCACAAGTGCGACCAATACGGTCTGAGTGTCTGGCCTGGATTCGTCCATTGACGT
>LQNS02020120.1:3899428-3913255 GCA_001587735.2 Parhyale hawaiensis | reverse complement strand
ATTATGGTTGTGATTATAGTAGAACAACCATGATTATGGTCGAGACTTTGGTTGTTTATCATCGAAATATCCTCCATATTCAACCATTTATGGGGTGCAGTATGGTAGAGATATGTCGCAACCTTCGACCATATTATCAACCCTAATTCCCAACCATAAATACCCAATTACAACTATAAAGGCTTTAGCTGCACAACCATGATTTACCATAGTGAACCGTGAAAAACACAATTCACAACCAAAATCGACTGTGTTCAGCGAATGATAGAACTATGTTCTACCGAGATAAACTTTTTTCACTGATGACATATTATGCAGTCGATGCCAGCTTTGTTTGCTGATGATTGGTTGCTTATAATAATATTAGTTTAATTATTACGTGCGTGTAAGGCCTGCAGCTCAGAATGGTCTAAGGCTCTAAACTTCAGAACGATGCTAGAGCAGGAGCTTGAACCAGTCGGTGCAGTTAACGCCCGTTTATAATTATGTAACTTCTTCAAGTCGGAACAGAGCTACTCTACCCAGTTTTCGAGGAAGTCACTTCTCTGGTGGAAATTTTCAGGCCTACCCGTTTTCAGGGTACGAGTACGAAAGGTTAAATACCTCATAAAACTCTACATCTTCCACATAAAGCTAACGGGAATAATTTCTTGATGAATCTTTACAGATATAAGCTGAATGAACAGAAAAATGGATGGCAATATTTGATCAAGGATTGTAATACTATTCAGCAAGGGATACAACAAATAAAAATTAAAATAAAGGGTAACTACGCTTAAGTGGCTAAGCGTAAAAAAAATCGGTAAACAATAAATAAAAATAACGTTAAGGCCGTTAGTGTCCATATATACCCTGCAAGTTTTACATTTCATCGACAGGAAAGAAAACACTGAAAATATGCACAATTTTTGCCCTATGATATGAATTTTTAGATGTTTCGCATTCAAACTTATAGTCGTACAGTATTATTTTGGTCGATAATGTTGGGAATTCTAGCCATATTATTAAAATCCATGGCAATCCATGCATATTCTGCCCCATATAATGGGAGGAATTCCATTCATGATCGTACGAACAGAAATCGGTTTGATAAGCTACCATAGTTATGCCCTAGCATATGCTCTACCATATATAGTCTTTAAACATCCTTGTACAACCATCTGCCATATATAGGCGTCAAACATCCATGAACTACCATAGACCTTCATTTCCTGACCAACCTTAAACAACCAATATCGCCTCCACCAATAGCGGCCTAAATATACTAAAATCAACGTTATGTTATGGTCGACATATCTACCATATTGTTTCCTCATCCATAATCGACTTTAATCTCTCATACACCACTATATTCTACTATAATAACAACCATAATTTCCGACTGGGCAGACGCAGCTCGGCGATTCAGGAGTGAGAGCAAATTGAATGAATCTGGTCATTGAGTACACTTGTATTTTAACATCGCGGAGATTTGGCTATTACCAGAACCAAAGGTCAATGTTTACATTAGGGGCTTCTGTATTTTGGCTATTTAAAGCTAAATCTTTAGTAGGATTTTCATCTAGGAATATTTATAAGCATATTTAAAGGTGCGGAAATTTTTTTTCTGAGGTTAGGTTAGGTACCTAGCTTAACCTAACCTAATCACAGAAATGGTGTACCACACCTTTAAATATGTTTAAAAAACATCCCTAACCTAAAAACCTCAGAAATGATTTTTCGAACCTTTAAATAGGTTATAAACATCCCTAAATGAAAATTTCACTGACAATTTTGTTGTAAATAGCCAAAATACAGAAGCCCCTAATGTAAGCATTGACAGAAACAAATGGGAAATATTATTATCTCATGCTGGAAATTGTTCACTTTTCGGATGCAAATAATTATGATACACGAAATCATGTGGTACAAAATTGCATTAACGGACAGGATAAAAAAAAATTTTTGGAACAGTATTTTCACTGCCCTTTATGGATTTGGAAACAGATACTGTTTCATTAGATATCTCGTGACGAACACTTGAACATAGAAAAACACCCATTTCTATCAAAATAATCATAAATTGACTGGCCTGGTGATCAGCAAAAGTCACTCTCTCGCCTGCGCCCAATTACTTCACAAAGCTACGCTCCACGTGACGTCAGACAAGGAGATGCACAGGACCATCTCACAACCGTTTGGTGATGAGTTAACCCGTAAAGTTATTCAACCATGAATACGCCAGCCGCGATATATTCCTATATATATAGAGGGCTCTTGGTAAGATTTAATGCACCCCTTGTAGGTAGTTATAATGGGCTTACTAATAAAGATAAATTCAAATTGCAAAATACACATTGAAAAAAGGGGGAAATTTTTCATTGCTCTTGCAATTTCAAACAGAAGTGGCAATAAAAAAAATCTAAGATCTTTAGAAATGTGCCAAGATCTTTGAAAATATCACAATGAGTGACAACCTTAGGCGAATTTCGTTTTTGAACCGAGAAGCACAATAAGATGGTTATGTACGTGTCTTTGGTGTGCCGAGGTTTTAAAACTTTGCCCTTCTGCGCTCCCAAAAGACTAGCGCGCTCGGGGCGCTGAAGTGTATGGGGCGCAGATGCCAGCTTTGCTCATTCCATTAATTGATCGTGAACGTATTTGAAATTTTATTGGTATCCTATTATACTCCTGCCTCAGTTTGGCGCCTCCTATAGATGGTGCGCCCGGGCCATATGTTTTCGTTGCGCCCCCCCCCCAGCTAAGGCTCTGATATAGACGGAAGGCTCGATGGACAACTGCGGCCAATGCTCCAGAGAGGATGAATGACAGATATGCTGATGCCACATTTCTCAGCATCAAGAATATTCGCCATGGCTCAAGATTGGAACGTCTGACCAGCAGATAATGAGACAGTTAGTAAACTTAACCACTCGCTACTGTGGAGATGGGCCAGCTAAGTATTACTCTAACTCTGCTTGCATTCGCGTGCTAGGTTGCTAAAAATTACATAACGATATTAGACTTGGAAACCCCTTGATGACTTAACACTGATGCACACGAGAGTCGAAACGGCGACAACTCATTATTCCCTACTCTTTCACTTACGTAGCAGCCATTCGTGCAATATTCCAATGTCCAGAAAAGTTATTTAAAAGTTCAGCCTTCACTGTGGGCACACTATCGGAAAATTTGCTCAGTCACGTAACTTTTCCCTTCGGCCGTCAAGTTGTCGTGACTACTATGTACTCATATGCTTAAATGTCATGCTAAAACAATTCGCCATGCAACTTTAAACTAACACAGAAGTAGGAGGTATTCTCAAACCATCACCATTGCTGCTTCTTATGCAAGAAACGACTCATACCTTAGATATTCTTTTCAGTGGCATAGCAATGTCCAAGCCGAAGCATAGGACGCTGCAGTGTTATCGAGTACAAAGTTCCGTTGCAATGTAACTTTTGTGTACGTGTGCCCGCGCTCTAATGCCGAGTTCACATTAGGAACTTTCGTTGCGCTTAAGCCTATCAGTCGTTCAGTGAACATGTTGTTGACAGGCTCGTGGGGCTTCACATGTGACTGGGGGCGTGAACGGTGCACTGCTATTGCGTAGAACGTTTTCCACACCAAATTAACAGAAAACAATAGATTCGCAACGCAAATTGGTTGAAACTATACGAGTGTACTTGCATCAACTAGGTACTTACACTTTTATTGATAATATTGTTTATATCGAACTTCATAAAAAAGTTTTTTGATACCACTTGTTGTCGACAGGCAAGGTAACAACAGTGCGTGAGAAGTTATTCCGGTAGTACGAATTGTTCACTCTGGTTATTTATTATACGTACTGCATTCATTCAATAAAAGTAGAAAAAACAAAGTACAGTACACAGCTTTAACTAATGAATAAATACAAATCTTTCACTGTCAGTTAAGTGCCATTAGATATCTTGCTGCGTTCATTAAGAAAACAAAAACATGGTAGGTTATAGGTTCACTTTATAGAATGTCTGAACTATGAGATTTTGATATAAGATTTGGATAAAAAAACAGTGAGAATATGCTTATATAAGCACTTCTTTTGCTTGTATAAATTATTAGTTTGGGCAACGTGTCTTAATATGTCAATATTTTTTTGTAGCTTGTAGCAATTAGCAGACCCAGACTGGCACACTGGTCATAAAATGTTTACCTATGTTAGTAGCCGTGACACCATGGCTGAAGCGTGATGCATGGTTTTCCGTAAATTTGTTTGATACCTGGAACACGTTCGCTTTTCTTTCGTTAATGTTTCTTTATATAGGAAAAAACACTGTTTTATGCCCAAATTATGTATCAAAAAGCAATTGATTCTAACATTTCATATAATGAAGCTCATCCGAAGATCGCGTTCACGGCGTTGAAAATACAACTTACCCGAACAGCAACCAATTTTTAACGCAGTTATGGAGCCTGTGCTTGTACATCATTTGAGATGCTAATTTTAGAAAACTCTCACGAAAAATGCATTGGTTTAAAACAGAACTGCTGACCAAACCTTAAAGTTGCGCGAATGAACAAAAAGCGTTGCTTCTCTAGACACAAAAAGGTGTTAGCCCAAGCAAGAAAGTTGTACTACCAGACAGAAGGTCGTTTGGTCAAAAAGCAAAATCAGTCCGGGAATACGAATGACTTGCTTGCTCAAAGAAGGAAAAATTGCTTGTACAGAGCGGGTATTTACAATTGCTTGGTCTGACAATTGGAAACAAAAACGTTTCTTGGTTAGACAAAGAAGCGAGAAGGCCATCGGAAAAACCTGATAGTTTCAATGTAAAATATAGGAGGAAATTTGTGTATCAAGAACATATATTCACATTTATAAAAAAGTAAATGTAGTAATTGACGCAGAGTGCATCACACTATTACATAATACATATTGTGCATAAATTGAGTGACATATGGGCCTTGATCAGCCGCAGGGGTTATAAGTGAATTATAGAAGACTTTTGTGTCCACAGAGCAAGGGAATGACTGTGCATCTGTACGTTAAATTAAGAGCAATGTCTTTGTGTATAAAAACTGAGTATCTTACGAAAAACCATGGTAAGTTGAACCATCCAACCACCCCTCCCCCATCCTCAGGAAGTCAATTTAGGAAAACAGTATCTTTGCAGTGCCAACAATAGCAATGAGACAGAGCGTCAGACAGTATATTGGCTATTTGTCTAAGGCATTTTGGTTATTGGCTTTAAGTGCCTAAAAATTTTTGGCTATAGGCTTGGCTATATCCTTAAGATTTTTGGCTGTTGGCTGAGTGACACCTTACATTTTTTGGCTATTGGTATGGCAATTTTTAAGACACTTTGGCTATTGGTTTGGCTATTTTTGTAGGAGTTTTGGTTATTGGCTTGGCTATTCGCCTAAGATTATTCCAATCAATTGGTTTTAGTGTAAGCTCACCCAATACTGAGAGGGAAGCAGTGCATGGTTGGACAAAGTACTACTTTCCTGATAGGAACTCTTAATTAATAAAATGAGTGGCATGTCCATGTAACCTCAGGAGACTGCTGCAGGAGAGGGCAACGTTGGTACTCATTCGTCAACTCCTGAACTACAACGCGCAGCCGGGCTTATGGGCACGTGAGACTAGACGCCAAAATTAAACCTTTGAGGCTTAACTTGTGCGAAACTTCAAGCAGGAGCTTTGGTTTTGTTTCTCAGAATCGCGCTGCAGGCGTTAAAAGCAACCCGATTACGCTGAATCGGCTGCAAACTCGATTTTACGGAGCATGATTGAATTTCTGAAAGTCTCAGGAGTAACCAATTGAAAGTCAATGCCTGAAACCCAACTCAGCGGGCACAAGCCAGCGCATCTGCGTAAAGTCCCGAACAAGTGAAGCCTCAAAGGTTTAATTTCAGCGCCCAGTCGAACATGCCTTGAATTTTCCCACTTGCATTAAAATAATCTTATCTGCTTAACTTCAACTTGTCCGAACCTTTAAATCTGTGCGACGGATTGATTACATTGGATTAAGTTTCACGAGGTAATCGCTAGCCGATTGCGCCTGAGACACTCTCAAACTTAAACATACTGCCTGAGGTGCAACACTTACCATCTTGTGTCCACTGGCAGAGCTGTCAGACCGCCGCCAGAGCTCAGCACAAGTGTTCCAGCTCTTCTGGTAGACCCAATCTTATAACCTCTCACCGCCATCTTCTTCAGACCCTCCTATGTCAGCAGACCATTGAGGTCCTCTGGTGAGGCACACATCCTGCCTTATGTCCTATTGTACCTACTGGGGCACAGTTCCTGCCGCGGTGTATAGCGTTACTGCGACTAATTGATGTTTTTTTTGTAGTATTTCATATAATGACTAGAGCCTGGATTCCTTGCATTTATCCTATTATTGCTATAACGACTATAAAAAATTGCATTTATTTTAAAATGCTATTTTGCTAGAAGCGCAATTTTGACTGAGAAAAGCTAGTCATTCTTGTATGAATGACCATAAAAACTACGCAAAGTACTAACTCTATTACAATATTATTTGAAAATAAGAATAGATAAATGGCTTTGCTATGACTAAGTAATTAATGTACCTAAGCATGCCGTTCTTCAAACTTTTTCTGAATTTGACCTTGTAGCAAACGTAGCAAACTAGTCCCTTTGGTGAAATTTAGCATAAAACAGAAGAATGCACCTGCTCATCCTTCAAACTTCAGACAACAAAGGACACAACATAAAAAAAATATCGGTTGAGCAGATCCTTGATCTCCATATATTTCATAATTATGCATTATGGACGTGTGCGTACATAGGTTTGCATTCCTAATACCTTTTGCAAGTCATTGTTAGACCGGTGCTTGCTCCCTAAGCATCTATCTACTTGGTTATCAGTAGAGCCCGGTTCTCTAGCATTTATTCGATTAATGAAGAAAGATCCCACTTTCGCCATATTCTACAATCTAGACATTGATCTCCATTAAAATGCAAGCTAATTACAAAATCTATAATCTGGCCTATTTTCCGCCTATTTCTTTAGGAGGAAGACACGACACATAAAAATATTCGCCGAGTTTTTCATGCGTAATGACGAAAATCAAGTCCTTGCAGACGCGACTGTTGAACAACACACGTACTACAGGTTTGTCGACGACATCTATGTTGTTGTACGAAAAGAACAACATCTAATCCAGCTGAAAGAATGGATGCAAGCTAAGTTTATTTAACTTAAGCAGGGCTCACACTGCTGCCAACACGTGTTCGCAACAGTGTTGCCAACACCTGTTGGCGAGACAGTCGAAAACACCGTTGCTGTCGGCTTCCGTGAAGGAGGTGTTGTCAACACTGTTGGCAACACGTGTTCTGAACACTGCCAGTCGAACTACACTCACACTGTCTGCTGGAAGAATGGTTGGGGTGTTCGAGAGAAAATTGCTTCAGATCAATTCGTAACTTTGCACCGGAAGAAGGTGCTTTATATTTTGATTGCCCAGCATCGTTGATTTGCTATTACATATACTTAGAATAATTTGTGTATTTAACAAACAATTTTGAGTCTTCGCCTATATTAATAATTACTCTATTTTGTCACATTTTACAGGAAATTGATTAAATTGTTCATTGTCCTGTGAAAAAAATGGCGTGTTACCGTATGGAATAGGTAGTCTATGAACAATTGTGTGTGTAGATCTGAAAAAGATCCTGCTCTATATGCCCCGTCATGCAAAACTATAAATGTTTCAAAATGAGGCCGGTAATTTACCGACAAATTGCAAAAAATCTGGGAAATGAATGGAACGCTGAGCTGGTAAACGAGTGGTTCTCAAAAATTCAGGTTGCATCCTCATGTATATTTTGAATAATTCGGGGTCTTCATTAAAGACATCTTCAACAAGATTCCTTAATTCCCCTCTCTCCTTAAGAGATGAGGGGTGCACCCAGCAGCGGGGCCGGTGGGTCTTTGACGTCGCTTCGACGTGGCAACCGCATTTGAAGCAGCACACAAAAGAAGAAAATTCTTCACGTCCATTCGTTACGACTGTGCGTGTTTCATTGATTGCATCCCATGTAGGTAACAGCCTCGCGAACACCCAAGCCTGTTTTCAAGAACAGGTGGGTGTTGCCAACAGTTTTCAAAAACACCATGGTTGTTCGCAACAGTGTTGGTAACACTGTTGCCAACACTGTTGTGAACACGTGTTGGCAGCAGAGTGAGCCCTGCTTTACAATTTACTTACAAAACCAGTGACGGTGGAAAACTAGCCTTCCTCGATGTAGCCATTTCCACCAACATGGATAGTTACAAAATAACTGTTGGTAGAAAGCCTACTGATGTTGGAAATTGTCTCCATTATGACAGTGAGTGCCCTAGTAGGTATAAAAGTAGCGTAATTCGTGCTTCAAGAAATAGAGCAAAGAAATTTACCCATCTCCTGAAAAGCTGAAAGGCGAATTTAAAAACTGCAAACAAATAATAGTGAACAATGACGACCCGAATTCTCTCGTAGTTAACGAAATGACGAAGCACCTCAACCAAAACGTTCTTGCAGCCAACAACACTGGCGAAAATTTAATCGTTTATCACGAAAACCAAATGAGTGAATCTCATCGCGTCGATGAAAGAATTTTTCAGAACATCGTACCACTCAACGTCTCGAGCAGAAATAACGATGATCGCCTGACACTCCAAATTTACATTTCAATATATGTATAAACAAATAAACAGGCGACAAGGTTATATTTTATAAAATTATTTGAGTTTTATTATGGACCTTTACTTCTAATATTTCTATTTTGCTACGCATTTGGGCCCTTTGCTAATGTTGCTAATGTTATATGAATTTATGCTTAAGTGAAGCAGTAATTACGGAATTAGACACAAAAAAAAAACTACCTTCAATTCCAACTTTGCTACCCATCTGGACTCATCGTATATCGTGCAACTCCTTTCCTGCAAAACGTTATCATAGAAAGGGATGCCTAAAAGTTTAGGTTTAAAGAAACAAATACCTCCACGCGTTGGAGAAATAAATGATTTTATTCATTATATATATATATAGGATGGCGTCTACGGTGGAGCTTCTTCACCGTCATCAAAGCACTCCATGATCTTCCTTGATGAGATCCGCAGCTCTTTCTCCAATCATCATCGCCGGTGCGTTGGTTCCCACTGAAATAAAGTTTAATAAATAAGAATAATATACTAGTGTGTACAAGCAGTGTTTTATATTCGACCGCTTGGAACGAGAGTGTAAAACTTTCCCTAACATTTTCGGAATTTCAATAATGGAGCGTTGGATCCAGTCTCTTGTGTCGGTCTATAGTATTAGGTGGCCATCACGAAGAAATCGTGTTTGTTTTGGTCGGCTTAATGCTGATTCTACCAAGGTACCGTAATTGGCTTGAGCGTAGCTTCTGATGCCACAGTACGGAACCCAAAGCGCCTTAATGCTTGGAAAAATCAATTGGAATATACATAGGGTGAATAAAATATGGTGAGTCATCTACGAAGATAGATATACGGCGAGGTGGAATGTTTCAGTTAACGGAAACGATAGGCAATATTTAATGTTTTTGCTCCCTAATACTTCTGATAGCTAAATAGCTAGTAAAATATTATAACGTTGATTCTTCACAAACCCTGAATCTACCCGCTGTACCGACATCACTGGCAACTTTTAATCGGTAACTATTCAACTAAGTGACCCATTTACATTATATATAGGGTACATATATACAATACCTCGAATATATTGAGGTGACGAAATCATCGTTTGTTTCGCCTCATGATCCATATATGATACAGCCACTTAGCGCTTGAAATCGCTATGAGTTGAAAATTAACGGTAGGGTAGATAGTTCCGTTCTTGCTGTGACGTTTCTTTGTGAAAAATTAACGACGCAAAGTTTATTCGGAAAGAAAGTACCGCTGTTTTGTAAGTATTTATTCACTATACTTCGAAGAATAATATAAACTAGAGCGTATACCTCCACACAGCAAGTCAACGGGAATGGGAATTTCGAATTGGTTGTGGAACCGTGACTCTCTTCGGCTCAAAACCACAATCTAATTATTTATGCCTTCTCATAGTATTGGCAATTTTTGTAACTTTCTTGAAGATCCGTTCACACCTTTTTTGAATTGCGCTGCTGACAAACATTAGTCAAACACCCAAACGGATCTACCAACAATGAGTAAAACTGAATAATTTATGTCTTTTAACATTACAACAACACCTGAAAACTTCAAAAAGAAACATCCATAACTCTTTGAGTTATTGTGCTAACAGTCATGAAATAAAACACAGCTACCAATAAGCAAACAGATCATCACAAAACTTTAGTCATTTGCTCTTCGAATTATACCTAACAACTCATGTAAATTTCATGAAAATCGGCCCATTACTTTTTTCAGTTAGGCCCTAAAAAAATCGGAAGACAAACAAAGAAGCAAACAGAAGAACGGATTTTCACCAAAAGTTACACCCTTACACCTTTATCGTTTTCAATAACATTCACAATTCATTACTCTTCACAACCTAGAACAGAAATGAATGAATTATAATGCATAAAAGCTTTGTCACTTATTAGGCAAATGGCTTCATTAGTCTTTATTTTGAATTACTCATAAATGCCTAAATTTCCGTTTGAAACGTAAATCTGTCATAGGTTGAACAAGATTGTTAGGCAACTGGTTAAAATTTTTCACGCTTTGAAAAACCGTAAAAACGTTTCTCTGCATCTAACCTTACTGCAGGCAAATTACAACGTTCATTTGTTGTGTAATGATGGCCCATTGGTATCAAATGACTGAAATAACTATCAAAACACTATATCTCTCCAGATATTGTAGACCGTATGGTACTGTTAACTTGCCAAACAATCCCTGTAAATTTCGTAAGGATCCATTCATAACTTTTTCAGTAATCATAGTGACCGACAAACACTCAAACACTAAACAGGCAGACAAACACTGTACAGAAAATGGGTTTAAGCAATTAGCCAAAAACAGGACGGGTTATCGAGGGGTTTCTGGGGTTTGCTCTCTTCACAAATTCTGTGCTTAGCCGCAGTAGAAAAAGGACAACTATACTTCGGGATTTCCCTGGGCCGGGCAGGCAGACTCATCTGTCTCCACACACGACACGCGCATATGGGCTTACTCTCGCGGTGTACCTTGCTGGGCACATACTAACGCCCTTGTAGCGTTTCTTCATCTTTCATCATCACCAGTACGAGGGTGTGACTGACGGAGAGGGGGGCCCCCCATGACGGAGCTGCAGCTGCACCAGTAGTGGATCACCTACTGTGGACTACGCCTAAGGTAATTGTTCTTCGAATTCACGGCCAATCTGGAGGCAATTTTCCACACCATTCTTCAGATCTACTGATCAGGAACCCGAACAGTAATCCCTAGAACTCCTCTTAACCCGATCCTAGGCTATTTGCCTTCTCACAAATTTTCTCTATTATTGTACGTTATAATAAGTATAATTTCTAAGTTTGCCATTTCGATTATCTCTGAAAATTTGCCATTTCGATTAGCTCTGAAAATTTGCCATTTCGACTATCCCTGAAAATTTGCCATTTCGATTATCTCTAAAATTTGCTGTCAGAGATAAATCTGATTGAAGCTTCAACTTTCCAATTCCAGGACTTGAACTAAATTCTCTAGATTTATGAACTAAACTAATTTCAAAGTCCAGTGCTTCAATTTCTAGCGACTGGATATTAAATTGGTCAGTAATAGGAAATCTTCAATGCTCGTTCCTATTTTCACGACTGACTTTATGTGGAAAAATTCCTGTTCAAGGTTTTGACATGAACGACGAGTGGACGGCCGGGAGCTGGGCTGGAACGAAGATAAAGCAACCTTGCTCAGTTTTTAATAAACTAATTTTCCATTCGCCATTATTATATTTACTTTCTTGCCTAAACACGACAGAAGCATAAATTCCTTGGCAGAGGTAGTAAGTACGGTAATCCTGAACTTAGGCCACTGACTTATTTCTAGATAATAAATGTAAGCATTCACTAATTGTAACAGGGAAGATACAGTACTTTTTGTTCTTTCTCTTTCAATTTTCCGTGTGTTCACAAACTTTACAAAATAGAACCATTCGTTACCACAAACGTTGAATCAGAGAGGGTTTTGCGCAATAATTTGCATATACAAATCTTGGAATAAATATGCTATAGGAACGCACTTCACCAATTCCTAACGGAGGCTGTGTACTTCTTTACCTGTATATTTGTCTTGTAGTGGAAGGGGGAGAAGATGCGAGGCATCGACCTCATGTTCTTCAACGGTCTTGACTGTACATACGGTCCGCGTCAACTAAATTTCAGAGTTTCAATTCTCCAGAAAAGGCAACGCAAATAGCACTTGGTATCCTGTTTACCAGTTCCTTTAAATTTCTATTACATCTTGAACGTTCATTTTTTCTTCGAAGTAAAAACTTGCATCGAGCTTTTGCTGCAGATTCCGCGAGCTAGCTTGTGCTGATGGGAAGGGGGCCGGCTATATAACAGCATCGTAAAACTGGATGTAAGCCAGTCAGATGCACGCCAGGTTGACTACCGGTGCTAGAGGTATTAAGAGTGGAGTTCAAGCCACAGACTGATGAAAACACAGACGGACAGCTTCTAAATGCAGCTCAGGCCGCTGCTCAGCGATACCTCGAATTTCCTGTGACGTCATCATGAAGCCATCAGAGTTGCATCATGAATCATTTTATTTAACGAGAATGATATTTAGACTATGCAGAACGAGACAATCTTAACTAACTTACGGTAAGAATATACATTGCATAAACTTAGCGTCTTAGAAAGTAAAACGGCTCTTGCGATTTTTGTTAGAGCTGGCATATATAATTAAAAAAAAAAAAACGACTGGGCTCAGAATATTGTAGTCAAGCCACGTCGACAAAATTTCCAGCGACTGGAGCTATGCGGATGAAACTCGTATCCTGTAAACCACCTCGCAATGAAAACAACAAAATGTGACGCCATCATCAAGCCAATATTAATATTTCCTCGCAAAAATACTGAAGAACTGCTAATCTGTGTCTTCCTTAGTCTGTGGTTCAAGCCTCAACGGAAGGCAAGCTCTGCCATAAACGAGGACCGGAGGGTCCCTCCAGTAAAATATCTACTCCAAGATACGCATAATATAAGCAATGGGAAAGTGTTATAAGAAAATTCACCTCTATGCCACCGGCCGTTATTCACTACATGCCCAGTGGCGACCGTATCGAGCACTGAAGCGTGATGTAATCAAAATCTTTGGGTTAGCGGTACTACACCGAAAACTCGACATTCACAAATTGATTCGCAATCATAACCTAAAAAGTGGTAACGACGATTGAGACACGAGTTATACGGTGAACTATATAATCACCGAGAAACATCTATTTAAAAAATTACGACCGAAAAAAATCATTCAAATAAATAACGAGTAAATTCAGTAGCCCAGTCAGTAAATAAGTGTACCGTACATATTTCAAACCTTGTCAACGCAATTACGATTGTTGCAGAGGTTCATTTCTATTAGGTTTCCACTGATTGTCGACAGATGACGCTCTCACAACCACACTTCAGGTTACAGTTAGTTGGCCAACTGGGCTGTTATTGCAACACGCCTCAACGCGCCATAATTGCAACACGCCTCAACGCGCCATAATTGCAACACGCCTCAACTCGCCATAATTGCTACAAGCCTCAACTCGTCATAATTGCTACAAGCCTCAACTCGTCATAATTGCTACACGCCTCAACTCGTCATAATTGCTACACGCCTCAACTCGTCATAATTGCAACACGCCTCAACGCGCCATAATTGCAACACGCCTCAACGCGCCATA
>LQNS02020120.1:3872924-3886637 GCA_001587735.2 Parhyale hawaiensis | reverse complement strand
ATTCTACTAACATAATGGCAATAGCTCATAGAGGATCGGGGTGTAAGTCCCGGTGTCTTTTTGGGAATGGGCCTTTTGGTTCGTCTACTGCCGCCTATCTAATCTAATCTAATCTAATATGCGGCTCGAAAGTAAGCTTCTCATCAAAGACAACACCAAGATCGAATCTCCAAGGAGCTAGACTTCTAAAGCAGAGTGCCATCTATCTCCAGTTGAGGATGCCGCGGTACAAGTGTCCGAGACCGACTGATAATCATCGACTTGGTCTTACCAGCACTCAGCTTCCTACTCCAGGCCGAGCACCATGCACTAATGCGTGACAAATCTCTATTCAGAGACTGAGCTATAGCATCACGCAGGCGAGGAGCAGGTATCACTGCCATTGAATTGGAATCTTCTTCATAGTTGATCAACGTGTTTTCAAGCGAAGAGCACATGTCACTAGTATAGAGAACGAACAACAGCGGGCCAAGCACACTACCCTGAGGGACGCCAGACACCACCTCAACTGAGGCGCTCAAAACGCTGTCAACAGACACACTCTGCGTCCGCTCAGATACAAAATCACGAATGATTGACAAAACCCTACCACCCACACCAAAGGACTCCAACTTGTATAACAGACCCCTGTGGTTAGCCCTGTCAAACGCAGCGCTAATGTCCAACTGGAAAAGGCGTGCCTCCGACCCACAATCCAGTGCAGACTGTAAATGGTGTGACACCGACAAGAGAGCGTCACAACAACCCAAGCCAATTCTGTACGCAAACTGACCAGCAGGCAGCAACCCCGTAACCTCAGCAAAACGACCAAGTTACCAGCAATCAACTTCTCGAACACCTTCGATAAAATGGGCGTCAGTGTGATGGGTCAATAGTTGGCCACATAGGGTGACACCGGAACCCTGGGAATAGGAGTAATATTCCCAGTTCGCCAACAACGAGGAAAATTTCCTAACCGTATTACTCCTTGTATTGTTCTCCTATATTTATGCATGCCTTTCTAAGCTCTGTTTTTCAAAGCCTACATATAATTTAACCGATTATAATCTTGCCTGTTTCAATTTTCTTGTTAGCGTGTCCGATTTTTTTTTTTTTTTTTTGCACGATTACGGGAGCCTTGGATTTTAATCAGCAGACCGCCCTTTTCCTGCTCTCTCTTTGATGCTATAGCTATAGGCTTCAACAAACAGAGTCGGCCAATTGCTTCACTCAGATCATCCTAACCCTCTGTTCTCCAGATGCCATTGTTTTTCCTGAGATATTGGACATTCGCTGGAAAGAATACTTTAGAGGCGATGTGTCCAATACTACCCGTTCTTTTCTCCTGCAGCGTATCCTATCTACATATCTGTCTGGCCTTGTTTAAGAACGTCGAGCGCTACAAGCAAAGCGAACATAAAATGTGAGAGAAATTAAAAACGGTAGAGAAGATACGAGTGAAATGGTCTTCATGTCTTTGCTTTGAAAGCGACTGAAATCAGAGCATCTTGCAAGTACGAACGGATGGAGCTTCAAGCAGAATTATAACATAGATTTGTCAGCGAATCCAATTTTCACAGTATTAGTGGCCCGTGGATACTGAACGGGAGCTCATCATTTTTCTATTTTCTTTGATGCGATAGTTGTAGATCGGAATACAAGTACCTCAACCAATTCTTCAATAACAACAGCGTAACCCCTGTTCTCTACGCACTTGCGCTTCAAGAACTACTTCAGCCGAGATGTGATCCCATGCAGTGGTCTACCTAACACCTGAAAGCCGTAGCAGCTTAAATTTGAAGCTACGCCTTCTCCCAGGGATCCCTTTCCAGGCTTGTAGCAAGGATACCTCAAGGATACCCTTATGTTTCCCTATCTAATACTAATGAAAGCGTCACGGACGTACTAGCTACCTAGCTATTTAAGTAACTAATAGAGGAACAAGAAGAATTATAATATAGATTTAAATAATAAGCTCATTCTGATGATATAATCAAAGAAGCCACAACCAGTTTGCTATAAAATAGTAACTTGTAACGTGAAAACCATAGTTACAATATTTCAGGTAAATTGGTCATGTTTCTTTGACTCTTTACCGATGCAAGCTCTTCGGCGCGATATAGACAGTGGTGTGCCACTCAAGCGTTAGTAAAAATTTCTGCTGCTACTATCCGATGCAAGCGCTAAAACAATATAGAACACATCAATGTTATATAATAACAGAACACATCAATATAGAGCACATCAATGTTACATAAGATGTCCTAAGTAAAAGGTTTCCTAACATTTTGAGCAGATCTCATGCGGCCCATTAGGACTCGGCAACAAAAACGCCCTGGTATAAATATGGAAACAAAAAGTGGACCGTTCAGGTGGACCGCCCTGGTATAAATATAGAAAGTGGACCGACCAGGTGGACCGCCCTGGTATAAATATAGAAAGTGGACCGACCAGGTGGACCGCCCTGGTATAAATATAGAAAGTGGACCGACCAGGTGGACCCCCTGGTATAAATATAGAAAGTGGACCGTCCAGGTGGACCGCCCTGGTATAAATATAGAAAGTGGACCGTCCAGGTGGACCGCCCTGGTAAAAATATAAAATTTGGACCATCCAGGTGGACCGCCCTAGTAGTGTAGAAGACGACGAGATCTTCGTTTGTGAGGGTAGGTTCCCTTCGCGCCGCCGGGTCATCGCGCCGCCCCTCCCGGTTTCTCAGGCCCCCGCCCACTTCGGTTTGCGTCCCCCCCCCTGACCCCCGCAAAACCAGTAGTGCATTGGCCGTTATAAACCGGAAGCTTACGCGCGAGGGGAGCCGCGGGGGTAGGTTACCCTCAAACAAAGAAGATCTCGTCGCCTTATACACTACTCGCCCTGGTATAAATATAAAAATTGGACCGTCCAGGTGGACCGCCCAGGGATAATATAGTCTATAGCTTGCTTAATTCGAAAATCCCCTGGGATGAGCGCACCCCATTTCTCTTGCTTGTTACTTACTTGAGTCTGGGGGAGACAACAGCAGTTTTATCAGATCTGGGACCCATTTTGCAGGTACCACTGTAATGGTATCCTGTCGTTACCAACGAGCGGGCAAAGCACTCGTAATAGGCGTGGGAGTGGAGCTCATGGTCTTCACAGCCTGGGAGGTGCTGTGGAAAGAATATGACTAGGATAAAGTCTTTTCGTGTTTCATGGTAATATATTCTTACTTAGATTTCAACTAACCAAACTAAGATATGATGGGCAAGATAATGAGTGCCAGGGGTTCTTTGACTAAATGATCCAATATTTAAAGAACGCCATGAGTTAGGCTTGACGTGCTTACATCTGATGCCTGATAGGTATTTTTTGATGATTTACTGTGTGCTACTAAAGGCAATAGGTATGTATGATAAAATCTTCTACGATACACATTGTATTGGTTCCGGGCTTTGTTGGCAGGTTGATCTTCCCGTCCACATATGAAGGATTAAACAGGAAAAATGTTATCTAGTGAACGCCAAAGTGATATAATATTGGATGAAATTCAAATTTCAAATTGAAATCAAATACGTTCCTTGAATATTAGATTAGATAGGCGGCAGTAGACGAACCAAGAGGCCCATTCCTAATGAGACCCCGGGACTTACACCCCGGCCCTCTATGAGCTATTGTCGTTATGTTAGTGGGATATAGAGGACTGGGGAAACTAGAGGCGAAAAACGGAAAAAGAAAGAGAAAAAAGAAAGAGAAAAGAAAAAAAGAGGGGGAGAAGAATCTCCGCCAAAGAGACAGTCGTGAATGCCCGCACGCATGATCGATAGCCGCTGATATACGGAGCTTAAATATATAGATGGAGCGGAAGTACAAAGAAGTCAGCTTAAAATGGCCTCGGAAGCTTTGGCCATTAAGAGCTTGCGACTCGTGGAGTAGGAGTTCTAATCTGTGGAGGATATCTCTCCCAGTGTATGTCTAGACGATTTTTAAACGAATTGACCGACTCCGCACCAACAACGTCGGAAGGTAGTCTATTCCAAATGCTGACTATGAAGTAGGGAAAAAACTGCTGAGTTAAGGTTGTTCTTCGAGCTTTATGCTTGAGTTTTTGATCGTTGTTTCGCAAGCGATTATTAAGGTCTCTTTCAAAGAGTCCTGTTATAGGCACGTCGTTGAAGCCATTCAAGTACTACAATGTTTCTATTAGTTGCCCCCTAAGTCGACCTTACTCTAGAGAGATCATACCCAGTTCTTCTAGGCGACGTTTATACGACTTGTTTCTCAGCTGAGGTATCAATTTCGTTGCTCTACGTTGGACTCTTTCCATCTTATCGATATCTTTACAAAGATGCGACGACCAGAACTGAACAGCAAATTCTGAGTGTGGCCTCACTAATGCCTTGTACAAGGGAACGATGATGTCCTTGGAGTTGTATTCGAAGTTTCTGGTGATGAATCCGAGTACTCTGTTTGCCATTTTCACACTCTTGTCAACTTGCTGACTGTGTTGTGGTTTGTTTGTAATAGTGATTCCTGAGTCACGTTGTTGGGTGACAGTAGCCAATTCCATCCCATTCATTTTCAATGGGGAGGAAGAGTTCACCAGCCCTACTTGCATTACTGAACATTTGTCGACATTAAAGTTCATCTGCCACGTTGCGCTCCATTCCATGAGGTGGTCAAGGTCTTGTTGGAGATCGGCTCTTTTCCTTGTAGGATGACATAGTTTTATATCATCCGCAAATTTACTGATTTTACAACGGATATTAAGATCGAGATCATTGATGTAAATTGAGAACAGAAGTGGGCCAAAGACGGTACCTTGTGGAAACCCTGATGGAACCTGTGTCCACTCGCTCGACTCTCCTTCAAGCTTTAGTCGCTGCTGCCGTCCCGTAAGCCATGCCTTGATCCATCGTAAATTAGTCGCCCTGGATGCCATGGGCTTCCAATTTTTTCATTAGCCGGTGATACGGAACTTTATCAAAAGCCTTTTGAAAGTCTAGATACACAAGGTTAAAAAATGCACTTTCTGATGCCACATTGCATTAAAAAAAACGCTGCTACATGCTTCTTGACGCCTTTTTCTTGAAGTTAAAAAATGATACACTTCTCGTAAGTACATCGCCTGATGCTCCCGATACGTTGTACAGTTGTAGAAGTAGCAGTAGTAGCAGCACATCAAAGTGAGACATTGACACATTCTTTCCAACATTAAGATTTCGCTCGTGGGACTGACTATACAGGCGCGGTTGTGATTCTCACACATCGTTCCGATCCATAGGCAAAGCCGGCAGCATAGCTACGATAGCATGAAGGATGTACGAGCCCCCAATCCTCGCATGAAGCTGGGCTTGCGGATGCATAGTGTAGCTTCAACATAAGAGTGCCTCAATTCTTCCTCCAGGTAGCGGTGACGTCATCACTATCTCATGTCTCGCTGAGCGATCAGCATTATTGCTATTGACAAAAACCACAGTCTCAGCCATTCCTCTAAAGCAAAGTTATATGGTGACTCAGTACATAGAACAGAAAAACGCACCAACAACCTAAAGATTCACTTGATTATTTTTCTCTACTCTCCGTTTCTGAGCAGATACGGATGCTGAAAAGTTAATCCGAAATGAATGCTCTCAATGTTTATGACTTGCAGATTTTGAGCCAGTAAAAAATACCAACAATATGTGGCATCGCTAGAGATGCCCTTTTCATAATAGTGGTCTTGTTACTAACTTGCAGTTCTGTCTAAACTCTCCGTTCAACGATTGTTTGAGAGCTCAAAGGATTTCTAGGTCTTTTCCTTTGCTTGATGTATAAAGAGCTGAACGGTACCTAGTTTATTATAGGTAATATCATTTATCTCCATAAAATTAGCATGATATTAGCTTTCCGAGACTGAAAACCTTTTATTATTAGTTAATGAATACATCGCCCGTTTCTTGTTCGTCATGGACCGGGTCATGCTTCGCTCTCAAGAGGCGAGATGGAAGACATAAGACTAGTAACTAAATTTACTAGCATTTTTTACTTTCAGAAATATTGATATTTCTTTTGTCCTGTGTCTTATCACAGCTTAATCGTGCAGGTTGGCTTCTAAGTATTTTTTATAACGTCTTTCACCGAGCAGTTTGCCGCTGTGACACTTGCAGAATGCATTGCCCCATATGCGGCATCGACATGAACGAATTTTGTCTTCGCTCGACCAAGGCACTCCATGAACTTTCAGGGCACAATTAATATAAGTACAGGAAATAATGCATTACAGCGAGTTCCGGCAGCTTTAATGGCTAATTCTAGCTGCGTGGAAAAGACACTGCTGACTCGGGCACGAAAAGCTCCATTAATGTCCATCATCGGTGAGGGATACTATCTATAGTTGCCTCATGGGAACAAGGCCTTAGATATGAATGCTTTATCAACACGGGAGGCCAGTGACACTATGTAAATAAATACATAGCCTTACTTCTCCAGACGAGGAGGCTGCGAAACAATGTTATAGAATATCCCTCAACAAATTAAAGGTACTGATTGGGAACAATATCCTTACTCTGTCTAGTGGTTCAGCCCTCAAACGATGACGAAATGCCGTCGTGTTAGCGATGACATGCGCGAACTTGATACCTGAGGAGGAGGAAAGATAACTGGAATTAAAATATGGTAGGGGCATTAGCGGCGATTACACGGTATCTTAGCTATGCGATATATTAAATCTTACTTTTATCTGCAGCACCTTGTCTGACGTACGATTTGTAATGGGCCTCGTCTTGACTTACGACCCTCATATACTCAGCACAAATTGCCTACCCATAAATACCACGTCTGCTTTGAAGGACCTAGTCTACCCTAATACACCTAGTCTACCATAATGCACCTTCACAAAAACCAGTACGCCTATGGAGTACGTACTAACACGACGCAAGATGCTCTTCTAAGCATCACTGAAGCTACGTACCGGAATATGGATCATAGCCGTTTCACTCTTCTCCTACTACTTGATCTATCCAAAGCATCCAAAGCAAAATACTCTAGGTGAATTCTGCTAAAATACTAAAAGTGAAGGAAGCATACTCTGCTGTCCGCAATAGAAACGTCAATAACTAGTATCTTCTACACTTGCTCTTTTTTCCTTCAGAACCAAAATATAATGCTACTAGATACACAGGTTGCGTACCATACAGGGAATTTGTAAATGTACTGTATTTCATTTGATGTGTAATTTCCTATTTATTAATGTACTATATTTCTTTTGATGTATAACTTTATGCAGTCTGTCATAGTCACAGAGTCACTGTTGCGTAACATGCAGTCCATTAGTAGACCTACCATATTTATATTGATGTGTAAATTGATTCAGTCTTTGTCATAAGAGGCATAAAAATTGGACGCTACATCTCATATGTGCATCGTGTATATCAAATTGTTTCGTGTATTTTTTTTCTAGTCTAAATTTTTTATTCAGGCCTCAAAGTGGATTTTGGCGGACCCCTTTCCCAGCCAAAATATTATTTGGGCCTCACGAACCCTCCTGCCTTCTCCGCAGGAGATGTTGCAGCTTGCCGCAGTTCCTGCTGACGAGGTTAGTTTTGTAAAGTTACGTAGGCTTTCAATACTTCCCCTTCTGTTTCGGGAGGTAGGCCAATGATCGAGATGGCCGACCTACACCGCCAAGCTTTTACCTTCTCCCGTGCGGAGAACCATGGGAGACACTACCTGCTCGGGCGTATAGCTAGCAATCGAATTGGGTAATCGAAGATAGAATGAAAACGTTAAACAAAACCTGGCGATTATTGACGCTTTTTCTTTGTTTCTTTTGTTACACTCTATAGTTTGTCTAGTTTTAGTTCAACATTTTCTCTTTTTAATCATATCAAAATGTGCACTATAATTCTAACTGCATTGTCTTTAGACTTTATTCTTTATTTCCTGTAATAAATGTCCGCTTCTCTTTCCCTCTTGAAAAGGGCTAGCTGGTCTATATCTTCTAAATATCACATCCCACTTCTCTCCCTATTTGAAAATCCCTGCAATCGTATGAAGTGTTAACTACGTAGTTCGCTACACCCAGCCTTAGCCCACTGTTTTCTACACGCTACCAGTCATGCTTTCAATAAAAAAAAAACTTTTCTCGATTCTCTAGAGAGTCGGCATAAAAACAAATATAGTAGTCTCACTCTTCGTAGGTATTTTTTCATTACTTTTCTACTACATGTACACGCCTTCCTGAACCTTTGTTTCACATCGTTTGAAGGTACCTCACATAATTTGAACTTCCACACTTTTAATATTGTTTTCTGCAAACGGTACTTCAAACTCCCAAGAAACCTATTTTACTTTAACTCTGTGTAGCCTACGTTTCTCTTATCATCTCATTCACAATGTGTAGGCATTGTACCAGTGGCTCTCAGCAGACCATAATTATGCATAACTCTCTGATGCTAGTGTTTAGTATTACAGTATTCTTAATTTAGTTTTAATCATGAAAACCTCAGGTGCTGTGCCATAATCTTGTTGGACACAGTACCATATTAGAACAATAAATGTTTTTTCTTTCTTCTTTCTAGTCTACAATAGCACACCTAGTCTACCTTAACAATCCTAGTCTAACCCAATGGCACCTAGTCAACCCAAATGCACCTAGTCTACCCTATCACACATGGTCTCCCCTAACGCACCGAGTCTACCCGAACGCACTTCGTCCAGTATAAGACAGCAGAGTAGGGCTCGAAGAGGTTAATTGATAAATGACCACAAACTCTTAGACCAGATAAGAGGCAGTAAACGAACCAATAGAACCAATCTCAAAAAGAAACCGGAACTTATGCACCGGCCTTCTATGAGCTATTGCCATTATGTTAGCAGCATATAGAGGACTGAGAAAAAAGAAAAAAACAGTGGGAAGAAAGAGAGATCATCATGAATTCAAGCAAGCACGATCAATAGCCGCTGATATGCGAAGAAAAAATGGATTAAGGTGGCCTCGGAAGCATTGGTCGTTAAAAATTAGCGACTCCTGGAGCAGGAGTTCTTAGCTGTGGAGGATGTCTCCCCCACACTATGTGACGACAGTTTTCAAGTGGGTTGACTCTCTGCACCGACAACGTTGGAAGAGAATCTAGTCCAAATGATCACTACGAAACACGGAAAGAACTGCTGACTTAAGGTTGTTCTTCCAGCTTTTTGCTTGAATTTTTTACCCTTGTTTCGCAAGCGATCATTAACTTTTCCTTGAAAGAGACCCGTAGTAGGTGCGTCGTTGAAGCCACTCAAAAACTTGAATGCTTCTATAAGTTGCCCCCTGAGTCCTTTTGTTCGAGAGAGATCAGGCCTAGTTCTTTTAGGCGACAACGAAATTTATACCTCAGCTGCGAAACAAGCCGTCTGAAAAGGATGACGTAGGCCGCTAAACCACGCCCTCCGGCCACTACTTCTCATCAAAATGACAGTATATGGTCTGATGGCAAAGGATTGGGTTTAATTGAGGCGTCCAGAGTCAGAGGGGCGAACCGACCACTTTGATCGGTTTAAAGTTAGCTACGGATCACGAAGAGCCTAACCCTCCTCTCTATGTGTATACAAGTTACAACACGAAAAGCGATCTTATAGAAGAGTAATAGAAGGTTTTGTTTGGGTTACTTTTTCGCGTCTGGCCTGCCGACCAACTCCGATTTCGTAGAAACAGAGAGGCGAACCTCCTCCCGACCGATTAACGGGTACAAATTTAGTATTTTAGATTTAGAATTGAATAATAAAGCGTTTACATACAAAAATACGATAGAATTAATGTTGCAAAACTTTGACCGCGTTATTCTCCCACTTTTTGTTTTGGTCGGTTCGCCCCTCTGACTCAGGACGCCTCAATTATGAAGAGCAAGAAGTCTCCGATAAAACGCTAATAATGCCAACATATGCTGGGAAGGCAGCGCCGTATGTATACATACTAAAAGAGCTTATGAACTAAGGTAGTGAGTCAATCTGAGCCCCTTTGTCTGAGCTCAGTGAGTCACCCGATAGGAATCGCCGACGAGACACAAAATTACTCACCTTTTGCTAGGAGATCTGCGTCGTACGGATGCTGCAGATACTTGGGATCTATCACTGGATGGTCCATAGGGTTAGTGGATTTGAGCTTGACGAAGCCTCGGCTCTTGGGTTGCATGATTAAAACGTTAATAGTGAAGCCTTCTCTTCCTTCGTAGTGGCGGTAGTAGTTTTTATAGAGCTGCAAGAGGTAAATAATATATTAAAACTGTACTTTCTTATATAACTGACTCATTTCATCATTCAAGATCTAATTCTAGGCAAAATAGCTAGCAGAGCGTTTAAATTCGAAACGGTTGAAAACTCCAGCAGTTATTGTAGTTATTGCAAGCTGCTATTTTCGATTGAACTGGGTGAATCAACCCCAACCAATTACATAGAGGGTACCAGAGTATACTACTATCTACACAGCACTTCTAACCCTATACGAAATTTACGGCCGAAACATCAATATATATGGATGAAAGAGTTGTACTAAATAAAGTTGACTTTGGGTGATTTTTCAGACGAGACTCGTGCCCTGGATTTAGAGGTCTGCTTGTGCTTACGCTCGTAAGGTATTGTGTCTGGGCAGAAAGAAAATGACTGCCCATGTTGTAAGCTGATAACGTTTCGAGTCTGTGGCTTGTTAAGGAACTTTTATTTGTTTTCAGTGTATCGTAGTTCGTCTGCTGATGATAGGGTTTTTGATTGTATTTTCAAAGGTTCCGAGGCCACCTCAATCCGTCTTTTTCTCCCTCCCGCTCCATCTATACAGTTTGACGTCTCTAAGCACCGCCTGTCAACGGCTCTTGATCGTGCTTGCGTGCATTCATGATCGTCTCTTTGGCAGGAACTCTTCCCCCCCCCCTTTTTCTCTTTTCTCCAGTCCTCTATATTCTACTAACATAATGACAATAGTTCATAGAGGGCCGGGGCGCAAGTTTCGGTGTCTCTTTGGGAACTGCTGACCTCCGCGTATCATTGGACCCGTGGAATATTTATAGGCCTATAAGCTAGCAGCACCCGTGAAGCTTTCACGGTCTAGCTTAAGGCGCTTCAGATAGATCAGTGAAACCTTCGCATTGTACCATGTCAATTCCCCGTCAACATCACAAACAACACCGAGATTCCATGTATAACATCTTACACGACCAGCCTTTTGCTGATAATAATTACTGAAGCTGTCCATGTTTAAGTGGCCCGTGGATTATATTTATAATTTGCTCTGTCTCTCTGGACCCGTGGAATTCCTTTGGCAGTAAACCACGGTACAGGTTTCCCAAAATTTATTCTCCAAAATTTCGGGCGTATAAACAACTAGAGCACTCTGAGAGCGCATACCTCCGCCAAGCAAAAATTCAAATTGGCTCTGAAACCATAATTTTCTTTGAATAAACTCCAATATCTAATCGTTTGTGCCTTTTTATAATAATAACAGCTTGTTCAAGTTTTTTGAAGATCCGTTCATTACTTTTTGAGTTATACTGTTAACAAACGTTATGACAAATATGAGTCAAACATACAAACGAACCAACCGATCTGCACTAAAATTTGATCATTTATGTCTTTTATTAATGCTAACAACTCCTATAAATTTCATAAAGATCCATTCATTATTTTTTTTTTAGTTATTGTGCTAACAAGCCTAAAATTTAAAACAGTGACAAACGAACGAACGGATCATTACCAAAATTTGATCATCTACTTTTTGTTATATACCTAGCAACTCATGTTAATTTCATTAAAATCCATCCATTACTTTTTGAATTATGGCATCGAAAAAAATACGCAGACAAACAAACAAACAAACAAACAAACGGCTGGACATATCTTCACCAAAAGTTAATCATCTGTTCCTCCTAACATTCCAAACAATCCCTGTAAATTTTATCCAAATCGGTTCATAACTTTTTGAGTTATCTTGGTGACAGACAGACAAACAAACAGACAGACAGACAAACACGACGAAAACATAACCTCCTTGGCGGAGGTAATTAAAAAGACCTGGCCTGTGGCCGAGAGATTAGTCACCAGCCGTATCACAGATACGCCAGCTTCCTGAACTCAATAAAGCACAAAATAATGAAGAATGAACAACGAAAATTACCAATATATTTGCCTCTCGCGTTAGCTGTAGCACAGATACCGGATTCTGCATGTAAGGCCAAATGCGAGTTGAACACATTGAATTCAGGCGTAACACACGAAGGAAAGAAGGAAGGAACGAAGAAACAACGCTATTAATATTATAGATGGCTGCATTGATTTTTATGTTACTCGAAACGCTCAACGATGACGAGGGACCATCAAATTCATTAACCTCTTGACCAAACGAGCGACCCGAATCTTCAATGGAAATCACTCGGTGCCGGTGACTTTCGAACAGATACAAACCAAATATCTCACATGAAACTGTGGGGCCTTAAACGTCTACGAGTACTTACTGATTTTTTCAGTCCCCGTAACGGTGCACCCATGAGACCATAGTCGGCCCAAAGTGCTCCGGGGGAAAGCTGGTACCACACGTCCGCGTATTGGGCGTCACCACCTCCAACGTTGGCATAAATCTTGCCCCCTATTGAGAAATAGCTGAACGTGCCTGAAATAATTAGAAATTTTTAGAGTATTCCATGCCCGTGGTAGTATAGATTGTTCTTCAGCCCATCCTTCCATGAATTAAAAAGCTTAACTCGTAGGCTCATTTCGAGTTGATATGCTGCAGATCAAGCAGCAAAGAGGTAATGCGAGGACTCACGAAACCCCAGCATCAAAAAGTGACGTCATCAAAGGCGTCATATCGAAGAACCGTACAATCGAAAAGCCATCAGTATTGTATATAATCTAGCCAAAAGGAGTAAATTACGAACTTTAAGTAAATAAATACATACATAAATAAATATAACATATATGAGGCAAGCACTGAGTATAATAACAGAAAATTGCAAAGAAGGCTGGCGAAGGCTTGCGCAGCATCAAATGCGAACTTTGGGCTGCGATGGCACCCTGGTGTAACTCCATTGAAGTGAAGCCTTATTTGCACTTCATATTGAATTCAGACTGCCCTTTACATATGATTGCTTTGACATGACACGATTAACACTGTATACTCAAACAAAATGCATTCAACCTCCTCCTACTCCTAGGTAGCCACTTACAAGAGGTGTACCGTGTACAAAACACGATAATCGGCCAAAAAAACATCGCTTTTTAGCGTATCACCGAAAGAAAGCTTCGTGTTGTTCAGACTTGCTCGCTTATCTGTACGGCTCCCAAATTTAAGTTGGCAGTTGCGCAGCATCCTACACAAGGAAGTTAATAAGAGCTTTACATGTATAGAAGGGAGCTCAACCGTCTACCCTAAATAGTTTATAACCTGAGAAACCATACAGTGGATCTTCCGTCAACACGCGGTAGCTACTACCCAGGCAGGGAGCTCTCATTTATGCACCTAAGGCTCTGCTTTAATACCTTTCCGATGATGCTACGGGCAAAACAAGACGGGTCACACAATTTCTTCGCTGTCATTATTGACAGTGTCGGCACTCTAGTCTTGTAATATGACACTTTCTTCATATAGATCCTACCGTAATGTACTAAACGCAGTAATTCGATTGCAGAAGCAGATTTACCATCATGAACAATTGTCAAGAGTTTCGGGTGATGCTAAGAAAACATGGAAGGTTGTTAATGAACTGCTCGGCCGCAGGAGGCACTCAATTGTTGATAGTGTTGTGGTGA
>LQNS02020120.1:3854613-3871554 GCA_001587735.2 Parhyale hawaiensis | reverse complement strand
CAATATGAGAGACCAGAGATTCGTTTTACCGCGTGTCAGGATTGAAGTTCAAAAACGATCGACAATATATCAATGCGTAAAGCTATATAATGGTTTGCCTAACGATCTTGTTGAACCAATGTCGGATCACACGTTGAAGTTTAAGTACAAACAACACGTCCTTGCCAATTACGAGAATTCTGCCTAAGTTGCGGTCACTCACATCAGTAGCATATATACTTTTTAGGTAAATCTTAGTCAATAGAATATATGTATTTAGATGGATTTGATCCAATAATTCCTGTTGATAGTTAATGTTTGAATAGTTTCTGTTACTATTGGTACCATAGATATTAAGTTTCACGTCAATGATATTTCGGCTAGGATAGTAACCTTAGTGCTTACTGTTAAAAACGAATTGTGTGTATCAAAATGACCTGATGACCTTCATCTGTGAACCATGTTCGTGTGTATATAGTGGAGTAACTTGATTCCTTTCAAAACGAAAGAGTTGCTCATGCACCTTGAATGTTTCACAGATTGTGCATTTTAATTGCCCCATAAGTGATTGGGGCAATTATTGTATTGTATAGAGAGAACAATAAAGGAGTATTCAAGTTGCTGGTGTCGCATCCCGATCTAAATATGGGAAAACTCGAAGCTATGATACGGTGCAAACCAAGCTGTACTGAACTGCTTCATACTGAACTGCTTGTATAAACTCCATTATTCAAATTTAAGGGCGATGTTTAAAGAAATGCACGTCAAATGGCAGAAAAAGGGATTTCAGCGACATTAATTAGTTATAAAAAATGGGCTGAGTCTGTTGTATGTTGTTGGAAAGCTATGTACAATATAATAAAGACCGATGTGTATCTATCGGTTTGTTTGTTTATTTATTTATATCTCTTTATGCATTTTCTTACACGCTTTAACAAAACAGATAGGCGAAAATTGCCCCAGGTTGGAGGCTTTGGTCGTCCTCTTAAGTTCCATTGAAAACTGATCGGTAGAAAATAGGCCGGGTTGCAGAAGATGGCAAACGCATCTTAATCAGGCACAGTTGAAATTCTAATAATGAAGACATCGCAGGCTTAGTCTGATTTGTACGAGTATTAGCCCCTCCATATTTCGAATCTGCGGCAGAGTATCGGGCGACCATATGTCTGAGTGCACTTCTTGCATTGACGAAATTGAACTCGCAGCACTGAAGATAATATTATCTGAAGCTTCCATTGGCACTCTCGTGCATCTTGTTTCGTAGTTTCTTCCCACGGGTGATTTCGTTGCTTCAGCTATTCGCCTAAATTTAATTCAATGGTCGATGAAACAGCTTTCGCTGAGAAAAAACCATTGGACCTGTATAGGCTAGCCTACCGTATCCACAATACCGAATCTGAGCTATTACCTTGAGCGTTGCTGATCGGGCTGCAATAAGCAATGTTTTTTTCTCCATTTCAGAGTTTCGATACTGAGCGTCTGTGAAGCCGTAAACGATCTTCTCAGGGTCACCACAAATTCTTCGCTGTCATTTTATAAAAGCGCGGGCCCTCTAGTCACACATGAAGTACAAACCAGTCACTGGTCCCGCTACAGAATTGAGATCATCAAATACAACAATGAAAAATGGACATATTAAAAGTGTGGAAGTTCAAATTATGTGAGGTACCTTCAAACGATTTGAAACAAAGGTTAACGAAGGCGTGTACATGTAGTAGAAAAGTAATGAAAAAATACCTCCGAAGAGTGAGACTACTATATTTGTTTTTATGCCGACTCTATGTCTCTATCATTGTATACAAAAGCAAAAATTTTGCTGGGAAAATATCTGCGACATCCCCCGGGGATAATCATAGTGCAATGATTCCCTAACTTTAGTTTTCTAGACGCCCGTGAAAACTGCTTGAAACATGCGAAACCCCTGACATTAACATTGCAATAACTTCTTAGATTATGTACTGAATGAATGCAGTATATTTCTGTTGATGGTTCTTGCGTTGAGCGTAATGTCATTTAATTAGTAATGTTGAATCAAAAGAAATTAAAAATGCCAAGCATGTATAATTTCATACGTGATATCACTGTTAAAAACATGGACTAATTTTTCACTTATTACTCTTATGAATCTATTTACAATTACCTCAAATGACTATACGCTGAATTTAGGCAATCTTATTCTGCAATCATCGTTATTGAAATATCCAACGTTTTCTATGTTGAAAACAGGGTATTAAGGGGTAACTCTATCAATATTAAACTTTCAAAATCTAAAAAGAAATGTAATAGGGGTAGGAGGATGTAATAGGGACGCAAGGATATAATAGTTCAATGAGATATATTTCTTCATCGTATGCTTTGAAAGAATTTATTAATCAGTATCATCAGTGCGATAACAGCAACAAAATATTGTTATAAAATCTTAAATCGTCATGAACCGGGCGGGGTCGATCCCTGCGTAAGCCAACAGGGGATCCGTACGGTCTCATGCACCACCATTGGGAAGCACCGAAAAGTGTCTAGATAGCTTGTGTAGGGTGACTTTAGGATGGAAGGGCTGCAACTTGGCATACGAGGGCTACGTTAAGCCCGCTGCGTACGAGTCGGAACATGGAAGCGTTTCACGTTCTTATAACAGATGTTTCTGCACGCGTAATAACGGTTAAATCTATTAAGACACATCGATTCCAAATAGGTATATAGTTACGAATTGAAACCCATTAGAAATTCAAAAAGGGAGAGTCTAAACTGAGCAAGTGGCCCTCGCATCAGCGGAATAGCTGCCGCGGCTCGGAGTTTAAGCGGTTTTTGAATACAATAATACTAGACAAGTCGAAGCTGCAAGCATACACAGCAGCGTATTGTGATGGACAGGGAGAAACGTTCCCATGCTTCAACTCTCGTATACAACAGACTTGAGGTCCGTCGTAGTTCGCAAGGATTGAGGGATAGGCGCTATTTATGGGGTAGGTTAAATTAGGTGGACGGGGTGCATTTGGTCACACTAAAGTGAGTTATAATAGCGTAGGTTAGGATTGCTCCAATTTTGAAATTTTTAAGAAAAATGATTGATTTATTGTTTATTTATTTATTACCTAACAGTGAAATTTTCACGGATCCCGCTAGTAGAGATAATCTTACGTATCAAGTGTTCGAACCATGAGGTTTATTCTCTAAACAGTATGTTTTCTTTGCCAATACTTGCTTCCTGTATTACGTCGAGATATTAATAATTTATTTATCTAGAATACCTGTTTTTGCGTCTCTATACTCCGTTACTGAGCCAAGTCCCTGTTGTAGTTGTGACTGAGGTGAAAACGATTCTGACGCCGACGTGCTGTTCATCAAAAAGGTCAATCCAACAACGTGGAGGTGGTCTTGAAGATTTTGACCCACTCCCGGGGCGTTGACGCGAGTCCGTATCTGTGAGTAAACGAAATCACAAGAAGTTGATGAAACAGGGTCATCACGTAATGCTGTTTCACAAACGTGGAAAAATGAACTTATTCAGAATTTAGCAACCATCAAGTCGGCTCTTATTTCTTGTTCATGGAAACGAGCTCAGTGCAGCCCTAACAGCGAGGATAGGTTAGATAAGCGGCAGTAGACGAACCAATAAGCCCATTCTCAAAGAGACACCGGGGCATATGTCCCGGCCCTCTATGAGCTATTGCCATTATGTTAGCGGTATATAAAGGACTGGGGAAAAGAGAAGAAAATATAGAAGAAAAATCTCTGTCAAAGAGACGATCATGCATGCACGCAAGCTCGATCAATAGCCGCTGATATGCGCACTTTAATTATATCAAACAGTGTAGTTGGAGCGGAAAGGAAAAGAAGACGTATTAAAGTGGCCTCGGAAGCTCTGACCGTTAAGAGTTTGCGACTCCTGGAGGAGGGATTCTTAGCTGTGGGGGATATCTCTCTCAATGTACGTCAATACGATTTTTAAACGCGTTAACTGATTTTGCGCTAACAACGTCCGAAGGGAGTCTAATCCAAGTGCTGACTACGAATTACAGAAAGAACTGCTGACTTATGGCTGTTCTTCGAGGTTTATACTTGAGTTATTGACCGTTGTTTCGCAAGCGATCATTAAGGTCTCTTTCAAAGAGTCCCGTTGTAGGTACGTCGTTGAAGCCATTTAAATACTTGAATGTTTCTATTAGTAGCCCCCTGAGTCGTCTTTGCTCGACAGAGATCAGACCTAGTTCTTTTAAGCGACATTCACACGGCTTGTTTCTCAGCTGAGGTATCAACTTCATTACCCTGCGTTGGACTCTTTCCATGTTGTCGATATCCGGACAAAGATGGGGCGACCAAAAATAGAACAGCAAATTCTAAGTGTTGATAGTGATAAATTCATATTCTTTAGTAGCTGCAGATCCTTTACAGAGGGGATTAAGGTGTTCCTTGATATATATGATTGAACCCCCTCCTCTGCCAGTTTCTGTGGGTCGGTCTATATTGAACAGTTTGTAGCCTTTCAATGCAACTTCTGCTTCCAAATTCTTGTTTGAAAGGTTGATCCATGTTTCATTGAGTGCGATGACATCATACGCAAGAGTGGCTGCTATAGCTTGCAGTTCATTCATCGTGTTTGTTATGCTCTGAACGTCGCCAAATAAGAATTTGACCTTAATGTTCGCATAGATTCTCCGAGTCGGTGGTACGTTTGAAGTGTCCGATTGCTGGGAGCACGTTAGGGGTGTAAGATCAGCACGAGTATCTTTATAGAAGCGGCTAGAGCGCCTACCTGAAGTTGAGCAGAGGCAATGTTTTGTATTTCGACTCTCCATCATATGCCACCAGAACGAATTTTCCCTGACTGCGCTTTAATGCTAATCCCTATAGTCGTGCTTCTGATTAACAGCAGCCCTATCAATAAAAAAAGATACTGAAAAAATTTCCTCAACGAAACCCGTTCTAGTCACACTTTTAACGGTTCTGCTCTCAGGAAATCCATCGCTCTTCTAAGGTTGAATTTCTACTGAATGGAAGCATTTTGAGGGCAAGTAAAACTTTTCCGTGGGGGTAACGTATATATACAGTGCCTAGACATAATTATTTGCACAACCCTATTTTTTATGCATTTTAAAAAAATTGGGACTACTGTAGGATAATTAGTGCAGGAAGTTTATATAACATATATATAATAGAATATTTAAGCAGAACAGTCAAATGTGCACTTATAACAAGAAAATCTAACACAAGCAAAAGTAATGAGGGATAAAAGTATTTGACCAAACAAATTATGACATTAGTACTTGGTGGCGTGACCTTTATTGGCAATAACAGCATGGGCAGTAAAGCAACCCCACACCATGATGCTGCCCCCTCCATGCTTCACGGTGGGGATGGTGTGCTTGGGGTCATAGGCAGTACCACGCTTCCTCCATACATGCCTAGCTTCGTTTCGGCCAAAAAGTTCTATTTTAGTTTCGTCAGACCATATAACCCCTTCCCAAAACTCATTTCCTTTGTCCAGGTGGTCTTTGGGTCTTGACATGTTTTTCTGTAAGAAGAGGAGTTTTACGAGGAGTAGAAAAAGGAATGTCAGTACGGTTCAATTCCCTAACAACAGTTTTCTTGCCGACATGCAGTCCCTGAGACACCAGTTCACTCTGAAGGTCAGCACAAGTTGTCTTGGGGTCATTAGTCACCTTACGTAGCATGTAGCGCCGAGAACGACCCAAGATCTTACGCGGAGCTCCAGCTCTTGGCAGGTTGGAGACCGCCCCAGTCACTTGATGCTTGCGGACTATTGCTCCAACCGTTGAAAACGGAACATTGACACGTTCTGTGACTTCAACGAGGTCTAGAGAGCTAATGATTGCGTCGGCAGTGGTTTGTTTACATTCCATTTGTTTCGAGACGTTTCGTGAACGTTCTAGAATAATTTTCAGATTAATTTATTCAAATTAAACTATTAAATATCAAAGATTCAATATCATATTTATTTTGATCAAATACTTTTGTCCCTCAATACTTTGACTTGTGTTAAATTTTCTTGTTATAAGTGCACATTTGACTGTTCTTTTTGAATATTCTATTAAATATATGTTATATAAACTTCCTGTATTAATTATTCTAAAGCAGACCCTGAATTTTTAAAAATATATATAAAAAATAGAGTTGTGCAAATACTTATGTCTAAGCACTGTATATATATTCTGTTCTTCCTCTTCTTTCCCGACTTGCTGTTCCCATGCGCGTTGATCCTGTGTGGTGGGAACACCTTCGTGCATGGGTTCCCCGTTTCTCTTGGCATACTATATGTCCTTTGCTCTTTCCTCTGTGACATCGTTCTCCTCGGAAACAGAGGCTTAAACTTCCTAACTATAACTATATATATATATATCTAAACCAGTAAAAGGGAGAAAGAGAGGGCTCGCTAAGAAAAGCATATAATGACAGCTAACCAACAATGAGCTCTTATGACGAGAACCCTGTAGGTTAGAAGGCCAGGACTGGTTCTTCCAACATTCAAAAGTACGTTTTAAAACACTTTAAAACACCTAAAATACAGTACACTAGACGAAACAGTCCGTGCCTACCTAACCACAAGGTTCTCGGAATAAGTGCTCATTCGAAAGGCCTTCTTCCCTAGGGTGCATGATGGTAGTGGGTAGCAGCATCTAAGCGCGCATTTGCTATCGAGAAGACGGCGGAACGGTCCGTAGATTTTATTTCAAGTCCTTTTTACGTAGCGATAGATACCCCTATGCAGGGAGAGGACATGTACTCATTTTCGCCGTTGTGAAGATGTCCCCTTCTAAGAACGTAATATATACATAAATGTGCTTTTCTTATTCCAACTACGGGAATACCACAATTACCATAATACCACAATTAATACCACGTACTCACAGGAATTTCAGGCGCCGTCAGAGATTAGATGTTAAAAATTTGGCAGGGCGGCGCCCTCTGTGCTCTTCATTTGAAGAAATTTCCCTAATCTAAACCTTCATTTCGGGAAGCATAGACTGTCTAATCAAGCAAGACAGCACGTATGCAACCGGCAAATTGCAAAGTGTTAGGTTTCATAAAAATCACTCAAAAAATATTTGAAACCCTTTGTTTAAGTATATTATTCGAGCTTCAAAAACATTAATCCAAATGAGAATAGTTTGTGTGAGAGCTATTCCAAAAACAAATTTTTAGTTGGAATGCGTGTTAGGTAAGGAAGTCTTCAGTGAGGAAGTTTATGATTTTTCGGACGAAGTCCAGGTGACGTTATTCACACCGCCCATTTTGTGCAGAGGTGATGCTGCATTCCCTGACCAACGAGTAGGTTAGTAGCGAGTTATATCAATATGCGTTTTTGTCTACTTTGCCAGGCAGTGTACATTTCTCATTTTCATTTGTTGAAATGCCGCTACATTCGCTCGGGAGATTGAACTAACATACAAAAGCAAGAGAAGCACTTCGAGAGCACATACTTCTGTTAGGCCCCGCAATGTTACCGAAAAACTATGTTAGTCCTGAAACTAGAACTACTATTGGATCTTCTTTAAAAGTTGGTCATTTGTGCCTCTAAACATTTCTTACAGCTCCTTTAATTTTTGAAGATCTGTCTATCTATATTCTGACGAACAGAATGACAAACAAAAAGTCAAACAAACAAACAAACAAACGAACGAACGAACCGATCTTCAATAAAATTTGGTTAACCGTGTCTTTCATATTTCTTACAGTTCTGGCAAATTCCATGGAGGCTCATAGCATTTTACGTTATGTTACTTATAAACATAGAGTCAAGCACACAAAAGACAAGTGGGCATACGAACAAACAGATCATCCCAAACATTTGATCATTAATTTGCTCCTTGCAACATTCCTAACAAATCGTGCACTACTAGCAACATACCTAACAAATCGCGCACTACTCGTAACATTCCTAACAAATCGCGCACTACTCACAACATTCCTAACAAATCGCGCACTACTCGCAACATTCCTAACAAATCGCGCACTACTCGCAACATTCCTAACAAATCGTGCAAATTTCATGGAGATCTTGGTGACAAGCTAAGAAAAAAATAGACAAACGGAACAAAAATATAACCTCTTTGACTGAGTTTCAGTTTTTACCATTAAAGTATGATAATGAATTTCGAACATATTACTATCAATAATTTTCATTAAAATAATTTTCTTTTCAAATAAATGTTTTTAGGATGTTTATTTAGAATAACTGTTTAGAAATAAATTTTGGGCGAATCGAGCAGCTATACAGTTAACTGGGTTTGTAACCGTGTGAGATAAAATGATAACTCTTTCCCAAAGGAATGGGGTGGTAATCGTGGGTGGTAACCCTTTCCCATATGAAATTGGTCGTAACCGTGGATGGTAACCCTTTCCCAAAGAAATTGATGGACTCCGGACGCAGCTCGCGTGTTTCATCCAAAGATCGTGACTAGGAACAGAGGAGTCTACCAAGTGGCTTCCAGTATTGAATATATTGTAGAACATGCGGGCGCGAGCAAGCCTCCGTCTAAGAGACAATTCCGCCAAATCACTGTGGCACACAAGCGGCTGGCGGTCTAGCCGTGGCAGAGCAAGCGAAGAGGACTATCGGCAGCCGAACCCTACACAAGTTAACAAAACTCTAACAAAGGAAGCAAAACAGCGTAAGAACATCTCCGAGTTACTCCAAATTCAACAAATACAAAGTTAACCTTACTCAAAATTCCAACCTAATAACAAGAAGCACGAGATACCAGACGCCTAATGTGCGTCTCCAACATCGGCTTTTCAACAAGATGGACTGCAGGTAAGTCAGGAAACGCTTAGCTCAGCAGAATAGTGCTACCTAGATCGAGTGGGGGATGCAGAGTTGACCGAGTACAAGACCGACTGACATTCAGAGACTTCGTTTTATCTGAATTCAGTTTCATTCTCCATGAGGAATATCATGCTTGAATCCGCCCTAAGTCTCTGTTTACAAACGGGCAACGTCGTCACGCAAACAAGGAGCCGGCATTGCCGCAGCCAAGATGCAATCGTCGTCATAATCCACCGTAGTGTTTTTCACGGAAGAAAGCGTATCGCTAGGGTAAACACTCTGTAAACAACAAGAAACCCAGAATACTACCTTGAGGAACACCCAAAACCACGAACTGCGTACTTTCCGAAATCAAATCCCTAATGATGGCAACGCTCTACGCAATAGGCCTCTATGGATGACTGTTAAACGCCGCACTGAAGTTCAACTGAACGAGGCGCGCTTCACAACGGTAGAACATTATAGCGACCCAAGTACGCATATCTACCAATAGTGCACCCCAGTCCTGTCACCAATGCGACTCAACTTGCATGCCACAAATTTTTCATACACCTTTGACAAAATTGGTGACAAAAACATAGGTGGGTAATTGCCTACACGACATGACGTTCAGAAATGGGTGTAATATTTCCACTACGTCACTAACAAGGGAACCTTTCCGATCGTATCAGGTACCTGAAAATTACGCTGAGCTAAGGAGCCAGAAGACTACCAAGTTTCGCATAAACTAGAGTGAAAATAGCGACACCATATGGATCAATGTCCTTCAAAAGTGCTCGCGCAATACCTATCGGATCAAGATGAAACTGAAGCCGAATCTCAAGAAGCTGAAACATTGTAACTGGGGTTGAAGTTTTCTGTGTTTGAAGAAATGATGTGCAACAATCCATGCTGTGGTCTCACCCGTACTCTCGCATCCTAATCAAGTTATGATTTTCAGTTCAGTTGCCGCTTGAAAAAAAAAAACACCTGCTTGCTTTATAGTGAATATTAACTGAAGAGGAGAGCGACGTTAATAATTATTCACCTCGGAGGAGCAGAATAGTTGGCGCCTATTGGCAGAACGATGAGTGAAGAATATTATATCAACCTTCAGCCTGGCCAATTGCAAACCTGGAAATCTCCGCGTGTGCGTCGCTTGTCCACTCCGCCTCTAGTGACCACGGGAAACTATAAAACTCAAGTATTGGAAACTACTGAAGCGATTTTAACATACATGGTCTCTTCGGATACAGAAATTAGTTTTCTAACAAACCATTATGATGTTTTTAAATTTTAAATATCTGCATATAGAAAACAACAATGCGCCAAGAAGTGCAAATGAGCTTCCTCCGAAATCCGAAAACGCCGCTAAAATATTAGTCACTAAGTAATTTGACCTTTGTTAGCTAAATCTGGTACGATTGGATATTATTATTTACAGTGAAAACGAATTCTAACTTAAATTTGTAATAATATTATACGAAAAAACACTAAAACTGCTTCACTTGACGTCCATGTCCTTGCAAACACTGGTGTAATTGTGACCATGTTTTTTCTCGTTGCATCGCCCTTCCTACCATCGACCTGTTATTTTTAAGAACTTAGAAGTCGTGTTCAATTCTCTCCCATAGCTAGATCGGCTAGGGCCGGCTAGGCTATTTGGTCGAATGACAAAAATAATTCTAACAGACCCATAGGGAAAAAAATCGCACGAGTAGTGGGTAGTGGACCGAGATACTACTTTTTGAAGGCAGGTTCCCCTTGCAGCTCACGGGGTGTAGCGGGGATCAGGAGGGGGGGGGGGCGAATCGGAAGTGGGCGGGACCTGGGAAATCGGAAGTAGGCGGAGACTGGAAGTGACCATGGAGAAGTAGTATCTCGGTGCACTGCACACTACTGCCTTCAACATCGCGTCTTATGGCAATGACTCTCGTGTGAAATGTATTCTGCAAGTAATTCCATATGATAACTGGTCGATGACAAGGTATTCCGTCGTAGATCTGCCAATTGCTATAACAACAATTTCTGTATTCTCGCTGAAGTTTAAATTGTGCATTATTTTTTCGTCATGAATGCAATTACTCATTTTAAGAGAGACTTTTCGAACTATGGTTGAAATGAACTTCGAATTGTCGGTGCATTGTTGATTTTATAACGGCAACAATTTTATAGTTTCCAAACATTTAATAATTTTGGTAAAGAAAACTAATTTCTGTATCTGAAGAGACCAAGTGTGCTAAATCGGTTCAATGGTTTTCATTGTATCAACATTTAAAAGTGAGGTATACAATTTTTTGGATCTCCCTTTATAGAGCAACGCGTCGAGAGCACAAACTGCGAATTAAGGCAATGCTAAAGAAAATTTCATCATAGTCCAGACTGTAGTTTTATTGTATCGTCACCTCGGCAGTTTAATCCTCTGTCTATCTAGGTGTTGACAGTTACTATGAATCCATGGAGATCCTTCCATTTCCTTCTGAGTTATGTCGGTGAAAGACAGAAAGTTAGACAGACTAATATAAGGTCAGATCTTCACCAAACGTTAACCAGTAGTTCCTCATGGCGTTCCTAACAATTCCTGGGACTTTCATGAAAATCCCAACACAGGGCAAAATGTTACCTTCCTGACGGAGTTCATGAGGTTCCTACAACGGTGACAATACAATGGACAGATAAACGAATAAATACATAAACAAATATTAGTCTATCTTAAAGTATATAATGCTCACCCCAAGTTCCTTGAGATGTTTCTCTGGTCCAATACCGGACAGCATAAGCAGTTTAGGGGTGTTGAGGCCTCCGGCACTGACAATCACTTCTTTCCGAGCGTAGACTTTTTTCATCTGTAATGTGTGTATATAATCACCTTCTTTTCACCTGTAATGTGTGTATATTATCACGTTCTGTTCATCTGTAATGTGTGTATATTTTCACGTTCTTTTCATCTGTAATGTGTGTATATTATCACCTACTTTTCATCAGTAATGTGTGTAGATTATCACCTTAACCACTACTTCTAACCAGGGACCATCATATATACATCATTTTCCAAAAAGCCACACTCGCTTAATTCGGACTGTGTGCTAGTTAGTACAGTAGAACTCAGGAAGATGGAATGTGTCGAAATTTTGTTGATTATATATCCGCCTGACTTGACACGTTCCGTCGCACGGCGCTGACAGCCGGCACGAACGTTTTGATAAAGTGAAGTAACCTAAAAAAAAATACTTCAATTTCTACTGGTGAAATTCATGGGACGCGTCTTGTTGCTTAGATTTGCAATAAATCGACAAAGTATAATTACAGAATAATACGTCGTTAGTAACGTGCCAGAAGCATATGATCGATAATGATGCATAATGAAATAGATCATAGCACTGTAAGAATGTTATTACCAACTTAATAACCTTTGGGAACTCTCTTACAGCACAGGCATTTCTCACTCTTCAACTTTCTCAACAAAGTTCATCAGTAATATTTTGGTATGTATCAATTTGATTGATGTGCTCTCCATCTCGCATGTTTGTATTAAATATTCAACACTTATTAATGGTTCTTTCAAACTGCTATGATGATTTGAACTGAGACAGGCAGGACCTGGTTGCCCAAACAGTTAACAAAATCAAGGACATGTAGATTGCACAGTTTAGGGAAGATGCACCAGTGCCACAGTTCAGATATTTTTCCTATTATGTATTGACTTGATTCAAATAATTATTAGTAGAAATTACCTTAACTCTGAAAAAGTTAAATTTTAGATGCAGCAAAGAGACTAAAGTTGTAAATTGACGTGGAAACCTATCAAGCATTGACCATTTATCAAAGCACACCCAAGGAAAAATAGCAGAGTAGAATTTGTGAAGATAGCTTTCTAATTGATAGCAATTTAATTTCTAAATTGATGTATTACTTTGTATTAGGTTATACGGAGTTCGTCAGAGTTTAATGATGGGCGCTGGTATATATAGCTCTGGTGCGTTCAGTTAACAAGTCGGTTCAGTTAACAAGTCAAAGTTGAAATAGCGTAAAGTAGGGCTGCTACACTTTAGAAAGCAAAATCAGTAATTATCTGAAAAACTTCAGTAGGTTCTGCAATCAATTATTATAGTAGAGCCCGGATTTCTAGTCTTAAAAAAGTGGTCAAAATAGCGTGGTCAGTTAAAGGATAAAAAGCAAACTTCGGATTTGAGTAGAGTAGTATATAAATGAGAATGTCAAAATTGTGATTAAGTATATACTGGAGAGGCTGGTCGAAATGTTGGAACAAGAATTAATGAACACAAAGCAAATGTTGAAAAATAATAAATGAACTCATTAGTTTATCATCATGTCCGGGACACTGGCCATTCAATTGATTGGAAAGATTTCAAGGTACTAGAGCAATGTAAACAAAACCAGCAGAGGCGTTTTTTTAGAATCAAGCTTTCCGTCATTAGATCAAAAGTGTTATAAGAGGTACTAACATATCTCCAAAATTTACAGGCCACTTTTAAATTCATTATAGTGAGACAAATTTTCGACCAATCGCTCTAATTATGTTGAACGAAATTGAATTGAGTATCTTTGATACACTTCAGCTGCATTTAAGAATTCCCGGGATAAAAGTTTCTTGCCTTGAAAACGACTTGGCCAAAAAATTATAAAATCCAGAAGGAGTCTTAGTGAGAAAAAAACCTAATAAATTATGTAACCTGGATGTCCATTATTTTCATCAATATAGTTCATTTACTACAGATAGTTATGCCAAGCAATAGACTGGCAGCACCTGCAGTTGCAGCAAAGTGACATCACAAAAATGCATCAGCCAATAGCGTCATTCCTTAAAACCTCCTTGGGGCATCCTGAGTAACGCCAAGACAGAGGCATCGTTGGTAGTTTCCAAGGAGCTTCTAATTGGAGGAGTAAGCGCAAGACTTCTCTGGGCAAGTAAATACATCGCTTTGTCACGTGGCTTGGAGCTGGCGTTCGGAGTTCTTCAACTGGCTGTCAGTGGCTGACAATTTGACAAAGCTGAAAGCCTCTCAGACTCTCAGTTGGCCGACGGCCGTGGTACGAGGAAGTTGTATGAATTATGTGCTGTAGTGTGGTTGGTATCTTTTTATTGCTTTAAACAGACTGGGCGTTGTTTAACCAAGTTCAACCAAAACTGCCCCGCATTTTGAATGCATTGAACTGTAATTTTGGCCCATAGACTTTTGAATAATCAATTTGCCGTGGATAGCACTTTCAGACTAGGCAGTAATACCACAATAAACTGTGGTAATACGTTGATGTCTCTGCAGGAGCGATTTTGCACAACCACCACGTCTAATATCCACGCAGGCAATGTCGCAGCAGCTCCATAGCCGCTCTCTGATCGGACACGCCACTCAGCCAGTTATAGGGGAATGTTTACTCACAACGCTCCGGGTAAATAGGGTGCGCTCCTCTCTATTAGAACCTCCTTGGTAGTTTCATATATGGCGTCCTGCGCGCGAGAAGTTCAGTGTGTGTCCCGATTATTTATTACACAAACATTGGTAAAATTGTTCACTTGCAGTTTATTGTGCTTTTCATGAGTGCATAGCAATCTCTTTATAACTTGTTGAAATGCAAAGTTTTCTTGGTGAACGAAAGTCGTCTAATTTTTTCTTTTTGAACCAATGCGAATCATTCAATTCCGCGTAAAACATTCGCTTCAACTTAGGCAAACATTTTCAGATGATTTTCTCAGTTCTTTTTATGGCGCTGAAAATAAAGATGCAATGAAATACATCATATCTATGGTCTATTATTTTCTTTTACTTATGTAATTGAACTATTACGGTGCGGAAAAAACCTCTCCCTTACTGAATCTACGTTCTACAAGACGAAAGATGGGAGCGAAATCGAGAGAAAGCAAATTTTAAGAGATCTAGGGGTGAGAATACAAGATAATGCCACTTTTGAAGATCACGTGGCTCGAGTTGTTACTATAGGCAAGAAGTGGAGCGGATAGGTGCTTCGAACTTTCTCTTCACGAGAGGCAGACACAATGCTCACATTATGGAAACTGTGCCGTCAACACATGTGGCATGGTGCAAGCACAGCCCCGACTTTCGCCGAGAGTTAATAAAAGAGCTAGCTGAGATGGAAAGAGCGCTCATTCTTGTCTAGCAATCGTTTTAGTCAGTCACTATAAACTACGTACAATCTGACGATAGATCGCCACCCAGCAGAGCTTTTTCTTAAGTATAGACATATCAGAACTCGAGTATAATTGCACCTGGCGTTTCAGCCGAAAATTGAGAGTCATCGAAAACTGAGTTGATTATAGAACCCGCTTGAGTTTGCGTAGAGCATTGCCAGCAACTGGAAGATATAATGAGAAACCCATAGGGTGCATAAAACAACTAATACTACCGAGGATTGAATACCGTTGACCTCTTTGGATGCCAAACAAACGAAAAGACTTAGAGCGCCTAGAGGCTATCCAGCGATCGTTTACTGCCAAAATCCGGGGCATGCAAGATTTAAACTATCATGAAAGACTTGTTCAACTTCAAATGTACTCCATTCAAAGGAGATTGGAGCGCTTTATGATCATATATGTCTGGAAATTCTAGAAGGCCTTACTGTCAACGTCAATGGACGAATCCAGGCCAGACACTCAGACCGTATTGGTCGCACTTGTGACGTGTGAATTCCGATCAAAACTGGTGGTGACGCAATGGCCACAAAGTATTCTAATATTTTCGCGATTCGGGGGGCGAGATTATTCAACAAAAAGCCACGTCACATACGAAATGTCACCGGTACAGAGACTGTGAAATTTAAAAACTTACTGGACGCATACTTACTGAAAGTGCCAGATAAACCTGTTGTAAGCGGCTACGTGAACTGTTAGGATAACTCGCTACTAGCCATCCCGCTTGTCACGGATTGCAACATCACCTCTGCGCAAGATGGATTGCGTGCATAACGCCACCTGGACCTCGTCCGAAGTATCATTAAGGTATCAAGGTAAGGTAAGGTAATTAAGTATATGATCAGCCAGTATTGGTAGTTCCAATGTGAGGTAATAAATGATAAACAATTGGCGGGAAAGCCTTTCCGGTATATTGTAGCAGGAGCTGCCGCTCGCCGCCTCATTTGTTTACACCAGCAGAGTGACGTGGCAGTCACCCATTGGCTGAATTTGAGGCCAGTCACGGCGGTCACTGATTGGCTGAGTTGGTGTCACGGCGGGTCGCCGATTTGCTACATTGGGCGAAAGGGTGTTCCCTTAGGATAAACTTAACTATCTGTAGTTAAATGAACTGTGTAGTTAACTCAGTCGTCAGAGTAGCGGCGTCGTTCGTTGGCCGACGGGCTTTGACGGCAACGAAAGTTCCTAACCTGAACTCGGCTTTACATTTATTTATTTATTTATTTATTGAACATTTATTTCTCCACAAGCGGGAGGTGTTCTTGGATTATTATATTACAGCTTACATTAAAAAAATTGTGTGTACATTAATTTGTTAGAAATATTACAGCTATATATTCACAACCTAATCGACATGGCTCAGTGCCATCACATACCAAATGAGTTATCTGGACTGGCTCCGCAATAGAGCTACCTAACAATCACCCTCGCGCGAGAAGCAAAATAAGATATAATTGTTTCTACTAATATTAACATTACTGCTTGTTCACTTAAGGTATGGAAAAAGCAGTAATTGCTTCCCGAGGAAAGATCTGCATGGCTTAATACTATTTCACCTGATTGCCTAAATACTATTACATACAATTACATACATCCAATAGGTATGGCGGTACATACAGCATGACCTACAGTACAAACATGTAAATTTGATATTATATATTTATATCTCATAATATGACGGCTTTCATCAGTTAGATCATAATTTCCGCCAAAGGGCGATCCGAACAGTGATATTAATCGGCCAGGAGGCGCAATTAGAAATATCCTATCGCGACATTAGCTCTACTCCGCCATAGACATGTATGTAGTAGAAGTTGGCACAGTGTACCACCACTGGCAGGAGAAGGGCGCAAAGAATAGAGAAAGACACTCGAGTGGACGGCCCCTTCCATGGCCTACCACACGAGAAAGACTAGAGGTGCCCCGCGTACGAGATCAGTTATCTCGATCAACGGTTCACCTCACGGAACAGAAAGGGGGATAAATAGGTAGAGAACCTACGTAACTGAACAAAACTAACCATTTCAGC
>LQNS02020120.1:3806250-3817165 GCA_001587735.2 Parhyale hawaiensis | reverse complement strand
GCAAGTGATAGAATTTCTACAGCGGACCGACATGCTCCACAAGATATAAGCGACACCAGCCAAAGCATGCTCATAAACGGCCTTAATATCGGTTTCCGGGGATAGGCCGAAATCAACAACAACAACAAACATAGCTGTGACCGCACGTAGCAAATTTACATCACATCGACGAGTCGAAGTGTTTTAGGTGTGGGGCCTCAGACCTTCGTACATTGTTTGCTTGAACATATCATCGTATATTTCCGATTTATTTCATTCAGTCTTCCGCTCATGACTGGCCAGCTACTTGAGCTGCAAAATATGGAAAAATGTTGTCGCCAAGTACAGAAAGTTCGGGCAATAGGCTAACTGTAACTGTGGTTTCTCTCGCGTACAGAATTGGCTATAATGGGGCTTATATTTGTTGGTAAGGAATATAAATATTCTGTGAAGAGTACTGTGAAGTGAATATGAAGTGTAAATTAGGCTTCAATCGAGAAAAAGAAGTTAAATTGAGTCGGCGAAAGGGAACAAATTCGGCGCTAGTGTTGTGAAAGTTTCCACCAACATGCAATTTATCTTCATTTATTTATACGCAAGAGATGAATTTTGCAATTTAAGACGGTTTTTCTGGTGAAATTAGTTGAAATACTCCTAGGCTGCTCAGCCATGGATTTTTCGATGATGACGTCACTTTTTGGTGCTAATTTTTCGTGAGTCCTCCCGTTACGGTCTTTGCTCCTCGGACGAGATGCAGCAGCAACGTGCGTAGTGTGTGCCTAAGTACGTTCCGAAATCTTGAACGGCAGTGTGATGTTTAATTCGCAGACGTTCAAAATATAAGCGGACAAAATTACGAAACTGCAGTTTTTGAAAGCTAACGAGCGACGAAGTAATGTATTGATGACACTAATTATTGGCATATACATAAGCAAAACGGTAAAATTTTACTTTCACTTACACATGTTTTTTTTTAATTTTTGTTGTTTTCACTATGTAAATTGGGTCAATTTAAGACAATTTACATGAATGACGTTTTTGTCGCAAATGCTTAGTTTTTGAGATATTAGACTTTGAAGTTCCCATTCTTTTCCTATGGCAGAAAATAGCCGATGTCCTCACAGGACTGCTAACAACGTAAAAGGAACCAAACCTAACCTTGCTTAACCTTACTTTACCTAACCTTACTTAACCTAACATAACCTAACCTTACTTAACCTAACTTTACCTAACCTTACCTAATCCTACCTAACCTTACCTTACCTAACCTAACCTTACCTAACATAAGCTAACCTTATCTAACCCAACCTTACCTGACCCAACCCTAATTTCACTTGTATGGGATCGCTCGGTATTTTCTCCCATAGAAAAACAATGGGAACTTCAAAGTCATATATCTCGAAAACTAAGCCTTTGCGACGAAAACGTTATTCATGTAAATTGTCTTAGATTAACCCAATTTACATACTGAACACAATAAAAAATCATGAAAATCATGTGTAAGTGAAAGTAAAATAATACCAGCAAAACAGATATTGACATTTTAACAAGTTGGCGAGATTTAGCCCATGCGCTTTTGTAGGCTAACAACCCTATACCTCACGATAGTACTGCGCATGCGTGTTGCGAGTTCTAATTATTCATCAAAGCTTTCATTTGTAATAAAAAAAACAGCTTTGGCTGATATCAAGAATAGAGTGTTTACTCGTTAACGATAAAACTGATGAAAAGGCAACGATCAGTACGAAATAGTCTGTATTTTTGTGATTCCAATAAAACAAAGAACGTAAGAACAAGTTCAACCCCGTTATAGAGACATAGATGGAGTATTTCATTCAATTAATACCACAAATTGTTCACCATGGTAAAAAGTACGCATCATTTCCTATTGTAATGTAACTATAAGTTGTATCAAATTAATTAATTCGCCAAAAACAAAGCTTTCACTCGATACATATTATCTTTGGGATGTGCACGCGAACCGCACGACCATTCTCATATTGGAAGCGACACGCTGATTGGTGAGTCATTTTCACGTCGAAGTTCCCCACTACCGCAATCTCGGTCGACTCACTACGGAGAGATTTCAATTATTTTCGGGAAAAATGGAACCATTTGGCAATATATGTGTGTAAATTCGTATCATTGCTCAAGTAAGACTAAAAACCAGGGAACAAAACAAAATAAAGTTGTCTTAAGTTGCCAAGTAGCCTTTTTGTTTATTCATGTACATACTGTGCACTCTACAGACATTTGCGGCATTTTATTTGCAGAAATTTTTGTAAAGTAGGCGCTAAAGTTCACAATATAAATCAAATGCTATTCAGCATTCATCTGAGAGTGACTCGGGGAGTACCGTCGACGATTAGATGTTTAGCTCATAGAATTTAAAAATGGAATGAAGTTTCCAGGATGATGAACGCAACTTGTCATACTTGCGGACAAAATATAACTACTTGTCAACAAATGTTTAGATACATTTGCATTTTCTGATGCCTATTGCCTAATCAGAATCGTTTCTGACGCTTGACAATACACTTATTGCAAATTAATACCATGAGGGCTGCAGGAGTTATTGAAAGCGCATTAAGAATTTCATGGAAAAGTTAACACTTGTGATTGAATAATTGAGGGTGTGGCGGCTCTTGGCATCTATCCATAGGGCGAAGTTACCAACGCCTGTTAATTTGACTGTTATAGAATCCAAGATTAAAACTTTCTTGTTGTTGAGAACGTAAATACTCACAGGGAAATGGGAAAAATTATCTATATACATATAAGCCAAATAGGACTGTTTCTCATATGAGCATATAATATTCCTCATACTCGTATACGTAGAGCAAAAATGCCTGGTTTTTCTAAGGTAAAACACGAGTGTCAACTACATATCGGGCCACATTTAAATACCATGTTTTCGTAAGAATAGTGTTCTCCTGCCATTCGAAGAAAATAATAATAAAATACACCAATGAAACCCCACAGATAGCAGGCTAGTTATATTAAAATGGAATTCAGCTCAGTCTGTGTATCGATGTAGGCTAGAGCTGAAGCTGTCAAGAGATGTTTCCGATCGATCACTAATTTTGAACGGTATTTTTGGCCAATGATTTTAGATCAACTAGATGCTCTCTATTTTTGTAGGTACAAAAAAAAAAAAAAAAATAAAGGCAACAATTATTGATTGATGCCTCCTGATTACAGCCACGTCAGACTTCATAGCATCACATTTTTTGCAAATCGCACGAAAATTTGTAGCAAGCAGCGTTGGAAGATAATAAGGAGTCGGAGTCAGCGTTGGAAGACGGTGCGACATGCGATCTGTACGACCACTTGATAGCAGTTCTCGAAATTACATTTTTTTCAAGCAACGAATTTGTTGCGTTGCATGTCGCTTGCTGCGTCAATGTGTTCCCGGCCAAAGTTGTCAGGTGTAGCGCATGCAGGCATCCTTCAGATGTGTGTTGTTAAGCAACTATGATAAATGAAGAAGGGTCATCACAAATTCCTCGCTGGAATATTTGACAGCGTGGCTCTCTGGTTATTATATAGCACTGATAACCGTAGTCACAGTACTGTTAACCGTAGCACTGATAAGTGTAGGATTGATAACCGTAGTCACAGTACTGTTAACCGTAGCACTGATAAGTGTAGGATTGATAACCGTAGTCAAAGTACTGTTAACCGTAGCACTGATAAGTGTAGGATTGATAACCGTAGTTAATGGGTCATTGGAGCGTGTAAGCACAGCTTTTGCTGCTGTCTGCCATCGTACTTAAAACGGCGATAGTTTTTGGTGATGGTTGCCACCAGAACCCATTCTAAGGTAAATTTCAATAATCAATACAAGGTGACAAATAAACATTACCTCTTCGGGATAAACAAAAATCCCACTATCAGAACTACGGCAAAAATGCAAACCTACAACCTAAAATTAACCCTTTGCCTCCTGAAATTCAGATTTTTTTTTACTTTTTTTGTTAAATTTTTGAAAAATAGGTTAGTTTAACATATATATGAGAAAAATTTTAGTTTTACTTGCAAACACAGTATTTTTTGCATCGGCTACTACAGATGCCGTCAGTGTCTTGGGTAATTTACATGATGCATAGCTTTTGTATAGGGAAAATAGAGAGTGGCAGCTGATGATGCCGTCAGGAGGCAAAGGGTTAAAATGTCTTTCATTTCCTATTGAGGGGAGCATGCGTGTGATCAAGGGGGAGTGAAAGAAGCGAATGAACTGAGCTGCGTGGAGGAGTTAGGTGTCAGCTCCTGTACAGTCGACTGAAGTGGAGCTAATCAAGGGTTGTATGAAGCGGTACAGCTGAGGTCATAATGTTGAGGCTAGGTCTTATTCTGTGGATGTAGAGGGATTCTAATGTTTTGAGCTCTATTGTATTAGATACGTCAATGATTTTGGTTTTGTTTATCTCGAAACGTTAAATTTTATTTGTACACCTTGTATTTATTATTCGAAACTATTCTATGCTTGCCTAATATTAAATAGTCCTTAAATGCATCTCTTTCAACCCTACTCTAACCTAGCGTACCTTGCCTATCCCCAACATTCTCAGGCTAATACAAACAAATCATCTTTTCTAACCCTGCAGCGTTTCTAACATTCATCGTCAAAACGATCATTTTTGTATGTAACGTCTGTCTATCCCGCTTTCTCATCAGAGTTCCTGTCATGGTGATCCGGTACTCTTACCAGTAAGGTTTCAGAGATTTATACTACATAGTGAACCACTACCTCAATGATTGCTTTCGAAACAACGGTCAAAAACTCAAGCATAAAGCTCGAAGAACGACCTTATGTCAGCAGCTCTTTGCGTATTTCATTGTCAGTATTTGGAATAGACTCTTTTCCGATGTTGTTAGTGCGGAGTCAGTTAACTCGTTTAAAAATCGTCTTGACATACATTGGGAGGCATATCCTCCACAGCTAAGAACTCCTGCTCAAGGAGTCGCACACTTTTAACGGTCAAAGGTTTTGAGGCCACCAGAATCCGTCTTCTTCTCTCTCCCGCTCCAGCTACACAGTTTGACATCTCCAAGCTCCGCATATCACCGGCTCTTGGTCGTGCTTGCGTGCATTCATGATCGTCTCTTTGGCAGGGACTCTTACCCCTTTTTTCTCTTTTTTCCAGTCCTCTATATCCTGCTAACATAATGGCAATAGCTCATAGAGGGCCGGGGCGTAAGATCCGGTGTCTCTTTGGGAATGGGCCTATTGGTTCATCTACTGCCGCCTATCTAATCTAATCTAATAACACGGGCATTCAGAATAACTACATCATTGACTAAACTCTATGTATTGCTGCTTTGACTTTTTTGAAGGAAAGTAATAGGTTTTAATTATTCTACATAATTTACTAGTGACTGAAAGCAATTTGGAGACGCAACTTGGATATCCGTTAGGCAGAAGTTAAATAAGAGGCATGTATCAGCTCCGTATGGGGAAACAGCGAGAAGTATTCGATAATATCGGAAAAATACTAAGGAATTTCTGATTGGGGGAAAGGTTCAGAGGAGGTGTGTATCGGTATGTGTGGCGAGGCCACTCATACGCTCACACGAGCTACTGGAAGTGAAGAGCCTGAGTCCACAGTTTATTTACTACAGATAGTTATGTCAAGCAATAGAGTGGCAGCACTTGCAGTTGCAGCAGAGTGACGTCACAGTGGTGACGTCACAAAAATGTATCTGCCAATAGCGTCTCTCCATTTGCAGCAGGGCATCCTGGGTAATGCCAAGACAGAGGCATCTTGGGTACTTTTCAATATGGCATCGTGTGTGCGAGACGTCGAGTGAATATCACGATTATTTATAACATAAACGTTGGTAAAATTGTTCAATTACAGTTTATTGTGCTTTTCTTGTGTGTATGACATCTACTTTATAAATTGTTGTAATGCAAAGTTTTCATGGTGTACGAAAATCGTCTAATTTTGTCTTTTTAAACTCTTGCGAATCATTCTATTCCCCGCAAAGCATTCGCTTCGACTTGGGCAAACATTTTCAGATGATTTGCTCAGTTCTTTTTATGGCGCTGAGAATCAAGATGCAGTATAATACATGAAATCTATGGTCTATTATTTCCTTTACTTACATGTAAGTAATTAAGTGTATGGCCAGTATTGGTAGTTCCAATTTGAGGTAATAAATGATAAACAATTGGCGGGAAAGCCTTTCTGGTATACTGCAGTACAAGGAGCAGCCGCTCGCATCCTCATTTTTTACCAGCAGAGTGACGTGGCAGTCGCCCATTGGCTAAAATTGATACCAGTCACGGCAGTCGCTGATGGCTGAGAGTGGGCGAAAGGGTGTTCCCTTTGGGCTAACGTAACTATCTGTAGTTAAATTAACTTTGATGACTCGCTTACACGCGTCGTCTTGCAATAATTATAGTTCAACTCGGTGTCATAGATACGGTAGCATGAACGACCTGTGAGCTGCTCATCCCCATATGACTTTGGACCTACGATTGTATAGTGTGGCCCCGGCATTTATTGAAGTATAGGCCTGCATCTGCGTTCCAAAACGGTTCGATTACGCACAGCCCTGGACAAATTAGACGCAGCCTGATAATTTGGTACCAACCTTTTTTTCATATTTCTATCTTATCTGTATAAAAAACGCAAACCATCGTAAATTTTAAGTTTCTAGTAGTTGCATTAAAGTTTTCTATCCAAGTTAGCTCAAAATATGCAAAGAAGGCACCAAAATATCACACTGTACCTAATAATTACATTTTATTTGACATCTGTTCGTGATCAGACCATTTTTGGGCACCCAGGACCAGGTCTGCTTTATATAGGAGGCCTTGGCTGTCGCCTGTTTAGCGATTCCAGAGGGCCTTCTGAAGGAAGTGTCTTACTTTATTTTGAAGCCGTACAATTTTTCTTATTTTAGGGAGGAAATGAATGAGAATCGCAACCAAAATATATTTTGGTCTTGCCATTAATTCGCTGTAAATATTGTTGTCGTGTTAATTTCAATGACAAAAACAAAAATATTGTATCAAGGTGGAAATGTAGGTGCCATTATATGTTACTCTACCTTCTTTTTCAAGGACATTTGCTCCTTGCATTTACCAACTATAGTTAGTTTCTTTACGACAGCTTTGCTCGCTTTGTACACAAGTTTAATTACAACATACAACGCCACCAAATAAAGCAAAAGAACATCCAAACAAAAGTACTGCAGCAATGTCAGCTTCCTTGTGTAAGGCTTGAGGTGGGGAGCCCCTCTGTGTCGGGCGACGTACTCCGTCCAGTAGACGGCCCGGTCCAGCGGGGTCGCACTCTTGTCCCTGAACTTGCGAGACATCTTTGACATAGTCTCCGCGTACCTGAAAATTATGCATGTCTCTTAGATAGTCTCCCCTAGCAGAAAATTGCACATATATTTGGTACAGTCTCAGCTGTTAGTAACAGGCCTCAAAAAGACATTTGAAGATTCACCGCGGCTACTACAATTCTCTGTGAAACTAATGACGCAAGCTTCCGATAATATGACAGTGTTCGTAATACAAAAAATAAATAGAGTGGATTCTACTGTACGATAAGACTGGGTTCTACTGTACGATAAGAGTAGTTCTATTGCACTATTGTTATAAGAGGTTATAAGAGTACTGTAAGAGTGGCTCAAGGTACTGCCGACTTGACTCCACAGACCCAACTTGGTAACTCGTACTGAGTGGCTCGTGGTGCAGATAAATGCAGCTTAGGCCCAAAGGAGAGTAGGCTGCATGGGGACAAATATTACTCGGGGGTCGGCTAGGTATTGACAGAATACCCGATAGATAACTGCCCCCACGACCCTACGGCCTGTGACCCTCCCCCACACTAAGGCCAATGCCTCCCCCGGCCCAAAGGTCAGTGAACCCACACGATAAGGCCAGTCCCCTTTCCAACCCTGAGACCAATGCACCCCCGCCCCTAAGGGTTAGTCCTACCTTCGGACCATAAAGCCAGTGCTCTCCACCCTAAGGCTAGTGTTTCTTTGACCTTATGGCCAGCTCCCTCCTCGGACCCTACAGCCTTTCTATCCGACCCTGAGGACAGTGCCTCCCCATGACCCTAAGACCAGTCCCCCCTAGTGACTACAATTCAAAAAAATTACTGATGCTTGGAATACGTTCACGAGCGTCAGGACTTTCCCGGTATGGGCTCTAACCTTCGACGTCTCGGTAATGAGTGATAGTCACCAACCCTCGAAGTGCAGGTCTGAAGGTCTATAGGACCAAACCAGTGCCTCCCTCGACCCTGGCATCTCGTCTATAGGACCAAACTAGTGCCTCCCTCCACCCTGGCATCTCGTCTATAGGACCAAACTAGTGCCTCCCTCGACCCTGGCATCTCGTCTATAGGACCANCTATAGGACCAAACCAGTGCCTCCCTCGACCCTGGTATCTCGTCTATAGGACCAAACCAGTGCCTCCCTCGACCCTGGTATCTCGTCTATAGGACCAAACTAGTGCCTCCCTCGACCCTGGCATCTCGTCTATAGGACCAAACCAGTGCCTCCCTCGACCCTGGTATCTCGTCTATAGGACCAAACTAGTGCCTCCCTCGACCCTGGCATCTCGTCTATAGGACCAAACTAGTGCCTCCCTCGACCCTGGCATCTCGTCTATAGGACCAAACCAGTGCCTCCCTCGACCCTGGCATCTCGTCTATAGGACCAAACTAGTGCCTCCCTCGACCCTGGCATCTCGTCTATAGGACCAAACCAGTGCCTCCCTTGACCCTGGCATCTCGTCTATAGGACCAAACCAGTGCCTCCCTCGACCCTGGTATCTCGTCTATAGGACCAAACTAGTGCCTCCCTCGACCCTGGTATCTCGTCTATAGGACCAAACCAGTGCCTCCCTCGACACTGGTATCTCGTCTATAGGACCAAACCAGTGCCTCCCTCGACCCTGGTATCTCGTCTATAGGACCAAACCAGTGCCTCCTCGACCCTGCCATATCTAGAAAATTATTCATAGGTTGTCACACCCTCCACAAAATTAATAAAGTACATCTCTGAAACAGCATCTGAATCGGGACTTGAACTTTTGAATCGTCAACTCAACTACCGCAAGCCTATCTCTGCTGGAAAAACTTGAAGGAGAGTAAAAGAATATAAAAAGTTGACTGAAGAGAGGGGCTCTCAGCGACGGACGCGACAATCACATTAAATCATATCTAGGAAGAGTTTAGTAAGGGATTTATCACTTAAAGCGGCAGCATCATGATTTTGTGAAAATCCATAAAACTAAAGTCCACCAGGAATGGTATCTGCGAATATAATTTTATTGTAGGTATTTTAAATGGAAAATTCCGCAATACGAGTATACTTACACAGAAATACAGATATTTGTAGTTAAATTTGAAGATTACATGTATTCAAACGCTTGACTCTATTGGTAGCGTCTGACGTGCCACTGTCACAAGAAACATACCCTGTCCCGAAATAAAGAACTTACCTAGGGTTCTCTATCACTTCCGAAATAGCCTTCGCTAGAGCGTTGCCCAAGAGCTCCGGCCAGCGTACCAGAGTGGCTGCCCCTGCGTTTTCGAGAATAGTCGCCAGCGAGTTGTGCTCCATATTGATGGGCATCGCTACCATAGGGACTGCGAAGTGAACAGCTTCAAACACGCTGCCCAGACCCGCATGGCTCACGAAGCCTTTCACGTTAGGATGATCTGAAATTCACAGCAAAAATGAACGCAATATACGCTTTGTTTACGTCACATTTAATATCGTAGAGTACGTCCTGGCTCAGAGAGGGGCCAAATATGGGTTGGAACCTCCAATAACTTCGCACTCCAAGAGGCCTAAGTCGACAGTTGCACAAATTGCCTGTTTTATACACTTCTGATAGAAAGTTTATAACCAATTGAAAAGGTAAAAAACTAACAGCGATTTCGCCATAAGCAAATAAACAAACTTCTTCGACTAGCGATCAGCAATTCCCAAGAGAAGGTGACAAACACGAAAATTACCTGCTGTAACAATTTATTTACCCTAACAATTTATTTACCCTAACTGTTTATTTACCCTAACAATTTATCTACTTTTTACCCTATCACTCACGGCCTCAACCATCTCTTTGGTGCGAACAGGTTGAGGTCTCCCACCACTTTTTGGATAATACTCAGAAATGCCACGTTCGGCAAATCTATTGACTACATGACGGACTTTCGATGATGGGTACAGCCTTTTCAAGAGCTGAAAGATGTAAGAATCTGTTCTACCCGCGCAATGGGGTTTGATGACATCTGCTCGTCCATTCATTGTTTTTAAAATCATAAATTTATAAATATACCTAGAAATTAGGTTTCAATAATTGTGAGTATATAAAGATGAGTGGTTTCTTTAGCGATAAAAAACAACGTTTAATGACATTTGTATTAGAATTTAAGAGCAAATCCAAGGATTTTCTGCTCGTCCTGTAGAGCAGAAAAAAACACATAGTATTTTTTCAAGTTGTTAGAAAATTGCTTAATCGCTTAATCATTGTTTCAAAGCCTCAAGGTGTTAATAGAAGAAAACTAATGTCTACAGTAATCCACATCCCGCAGCATAGCATAACCTCATACGATATGAGTATGGTAGAGACTGAGCCAAACCCTCGAGGACACATATCGGCTGAGGTTCGACGCACTTTGCAGACCCAGTAATGGTACTAATGGTACTGCTACACTACAGCACGCTGTACTAATGGTACTATTATCTAAACGGTCTCACTTCTGCTACACTACAGCACGCTGTACTAATGGTACTATTATCTAAACGGTCTCACATCTGCTACACTACAGCACGCTGTACTAATGGTACTATTATCTAAACGGTCTCACTTCTGCTACACTACAGCACGCTGTACTAATGGTACTATTATCTAAACGGTCTCACTTCTGCTACACTACAGCACGCTGTACTAATGGT
>LQNS02020120.1:3769611-3781225 GCA_001587735.2 Parhyale hawaiensis | reverse complement strand
CTTGAATCCACGCCGGGACTAAACGCCTTCAAAAGTGAGCGGAGTGCACTAGAAGACAGAATTGAAAGATTGGAAACAAAAGTGCGGGACGTCGATATGGTACAGTTCGAGGCAGTGCAGGCTCGAACATTGGAGGCCTTTGATCGGCGCGAGAAAACGGAAGAAACGGCAGTGGCAGAATTTGTTGGGCGTTTCGAGGAGTTCGCTAGACTTGTTGCAGAGGTTCACGCAAGGACACGGAGATTCTCTGGTATCGATAATACGGAGATTGGATCAGTCACGGTTCAGACAAGACTGCCTCAACAAGCTGTGACGCCATAGAGCGCTTCAAAGGTTGAAAGCGATACCTTGGTTGGAACTGGGGACGACCAAGAATGGCGTAGATCAGAGACAAGCTCGAATTTGGACAGCCGTTCCGTGACACCGGAGACTGCAGAATCCTCATGAGCTGCGAGACTATCAGAAAACACAAGGGGGGGGGGGTGTCGTCGGAAACAAAGAGGACCTTGTGCTGGAAACGAAACGGGACGCAACCAGACGGTTCCCACTGAGGAATCGAGTGAAAATCCGCTTCAAATTCCTCGAAGTAATTATGATGATCAAAAAGTGTGCTACTCGGAGATTTTAAAGGAAGGGAACAGGAGCAGGAATTTTGACTGCGATGTCTAGAGAAGAGAAAAGTTCTCTGCCTTCCTGGGGGATGGTTGAGCAACTGGTCAGCGAGCTTCACCAGGCAAACTCATTCAATAGGGACACGCATTTGGTCACTGCCATGGGATCCAGTTTCATGTTTCGTTTAAGCCGATTGCATCTAGTTCTTCAACGCACACTACTGCCCTCAACTCATCCATTTTCTTAGCCAGCGACTCTGCGTTACAAAACATAACACGTAGATCATCCACGGATCCAGGACGACCCGCTCGGGGGGTCTCGAAAGCACTGAGTGACCAAAACCGTGTCCTATTGAATGAGTTTGCCTGGCGAAGCTCGCTGGCCAGTTGCTTCAGAGATGAGGTATCAATACCTGGCTACGGGCATGTGCCCCAGCTGACAGGCTAACTGCATTTGCGCTCCAACACCACCTGGTGCAGTCAGTGCTGGAGCCCATTAGAGGCGACAATATCTTGGACCGGGTCCTCTGCACTGAGGGCTCTGTGCTTGGAGACGAGTTGGAAGTAGGACCTGCCCTGGGAGCACCTGATCAAAGAACGATAAAATTTACCATTCATTGCCGAAAGATCAGAATGCTGCCCCTGTTACTAAATACTGCTCGCAGAAGGGGACATTGACTTGCTAAGGGGATTGGCAGCTGGCGTGACACTTGACTCTGTACAGGACGTGATCACCAACGACAAAAATCTGAATACACAACTGGCTAACTTTACTGAGATGGCAATACCGAAAATAGTATTATATAGAGGCAGAAAGAAGTCGCAGCCATCGTGGTGGACAGTCCAGGTTCAACGATCGCTCACTGAGCGGCAGCAGAAGTATTGATTAGCGAGAGACCGGCGCGATGCCGCTAGCATAGCAGCGCATTTAGAGCGTGCCGAGAAGCAGCACGGCAGCAGGTGTGGCAAGCTAAGCGTGCAAAGGAGGAACCTGTCGCCAGAAATGCCAAGCTGAATCTTAAGGCGTTCTTCAGTTATATCAACGAGAAGCGAATTGCCAGAGAAAAAAATCAGTCCTCTTTTGAACCAAGACGGAAACTTGGTTTAGATGATGCAGGTATTGCAGATACTCTGAACGTCTACTTCACCTCAGTATTCACGATTGAGAATATGGCCGATGTCTCAAACCCGGAATCAGTAGCTAATGCGACTGGACTTTATGATGTTGCCTTCTTGTCGGACCAATATGAACGGGAGCTGAAACAAGTGGACCCTTCGAAGTCTGTGGGTCCGGATGAAGTCCATCCCAGAGTGTTGAGAGAAGTCTACTCAGAGCGGAGCACAGCGCTCTGTGAGATCTTTATTATGTCAATGGCCGCAGGCACCGTGTCCGATGTATGGAAGCTGACAAAATTAATGTGGTGGCCATCCGCAATAATGGCGATCAACGGCTAGCTAAAACTTATTGACCAATTAGTATGACGTCAGTAGCGTGTAAAATAATGGAGAGGCTCATGGAAAATGTGCTAGTCGACTACCTAGAAAATGAAAATTTTTTGTTGAACTCTCAGCATGGGTTTAGACGGCCAGGAGTTGTCTAACTAATCTCCTAGATTTTTTTTAATCTTGTCTACAAACGGCATGTCGATTGAAAGGCTTTAGATCTCGTCTACCTCGATTTCAGAACGGCGTTCGACACGATGCCGCACGAAAGACTGCTGAGAACAGTGGCAGCTTACGGCATCGGCGGTAGACTGCTGATGTGGGTCAGGGCATGGCTCGCTGGGCGAAGGCAGCGTGTCTGCGTAGGTTGCGAGGACTGGGTGCCCGTGACATTCGACGTACCTCAAGGTAGCGTACTGGGCCCGGTTCTGTTTCTGGTGTACGTCTACGATATGGACGAAGCCGTGCTATGCCGAATCTAGAAATTTGCTGACGAAATCAAATCGCTAGGAAGAAATGTGAACTCTGCAATCTGACCTGGACAGACTGGCCAACTAGGCCGAGAGGTGGCAGATGAGGTTCAGTGTCGATAAGTGTACTGTGATTCACCACCTCGGACACAATAACCCATGCAACATCTACAGTATGAGCGGGTCAGCAATGAAGGAGGTCACATCGCAGCGGGATTTTGGTATTACAATGAAGGATGATTTCAAGTGGAACTGCCAGGTCCAGAAGAGCTGCAAGAAGGCCAAGAATGTACTGGGGCTGATTGCGCGTAGCTTTGAACATAAATCCAGCGACGTAATTATACCGCTCAACAAGTCTATGTTTGGACCCCAGCTCGAGTACGCCATCCAGTTTGGGTTCGCCACCCACCAGAAAAATATCAAGACGATGGAAAGGATCCAAAGACGGGCTACGAAACTGATCCCGATGATGAGGAACATGGCGTTTGAACGGAAACGCGAGGTACTCGGACTGACCACCTTGGAAATACGACGCACCAGGGGACAGCTTAGTGAAGTCTTCAAATACTTATAACCAGTTAATGGATTGGGGCAAGGACAGTTATTGAGACCCAACCAAGCAGAAAGAACTCGGAGCAATGACCGGAAACTGCTTGGGAGGTGTCGCACAAGGATAGCGTCGGATTTTTTCTCAATCGAGTAGTGCGGACGTGGAACAGTTTGCCGGCTTGGGTTGTAAGCGCAGAGTCCGTCAGTACTTCAACGCCCGACTGGGCAGGCACTGGGTGACCGGATGTGAGAATGTTCAGCAGAACTCCTAAAACTGTCAACCGTATGGGTGATATTGGCGCCTTAGCACGATAGCGAATGTGATTTATACTGCAACCAATTGAACTGTGCTCATACTGTGTTTGTATTGGCGCGCACTGTATTTTATTAGATGTAATATGATGTAACTGCTTTGTATATTTGAATATTTTAGGTAGACATATGTGTCTCTCTTCCTGCGTGAGCCCCTGAGGTTCTACTACTGCTGCTGCTGAATGCGAGCGATCAGGTCCTTGATTATATTTTAGTCTAATAATTGACTTGTCGAATTGTATAGGATTTAGATCAGACTAGCTATGGCATGGTCAAGCTATGTATTTTAGGAGCAGCCCTAGACCTTGGCGGTCGTGGCTACTACCAGGTTTATTCTATGTGAATGTTGGCTTTATTGGCAGTTGATAATGATATATTATGAATTTCCGGCACTTTTGGTTTATTGCGCTGGATATCCTGTTATTATGATTTTAACAATTTGTGATACTAATATTTACAGTAAAGAGTTAGAGGGATAAGAGAGAAAGCTTCCCGATATGATACGTGTTAGCGGTGGTCGAAGGATACACCAAATGACCTAGCTCATATTAATGTTTACGGGAAATATAAAGTTGAAATAGAGTTGTTGGTAGTCACTCACCGTATCATACAGTTCCAGAGGACCAATAATATGATAACAAGTCATGAAGACCAAAGTCCAGAAAACATTTTTGCACCGACTGACAAAGTTGTAAGGTCGCTGATACTCGCCGACAGGTTGTGGCACGTGGGAAGGATTTGGAAAATTGCCAAAGGATGAGCTCACGGCAGTCCACTCACGGAATGCACCAGTCACTGCAAAAACTGTCTCGTGTCCAAAGGGGAACACGACCTGAAAGGGGGGAGAAACTGATTGAGATTGGCTAATAATGGGCTGGAAAACTGGCTAAGACCTGTATAGGGGAATTACCCTTTTGCCGAACTAACCCTATTTCCTAAGAAACAATCATTATTTGATAGGTTTGTGCATGGCTGAACTACATAACGTAGTTCAGCCATGGGTTTGTGTAATAAACCGATCAAATAATGATATTTGTTTTGAAATAGGGTTAGTTCAGAAATTTAGTATTTCCACTCTAATGGTAGTGAACGTCCTATTCAGAAAGAAATTGGCTGAAACTGTTTGCTGTACGTGGGAAGTAGAGGCTTCATTGTCATAACCCTAATAAAAACATCGTAATCTCTCAATCTTCCAATATTGCAAAATAAAAGACGTTTAAGTAAATTCCAAAAGTAAGCAAGTCTATCAAGCTAGTATATTTTGGAGAAAAAAAACTCGAGTCCCTGAGGTTTATGCTAAATGCACAATTTGTCTTAAATATATGGTAGCTCTAAAGTAATTGTATGTCTTCGTACCACGTACCAGATTTAAACACAACGGCTTAGTACCAAGACATGGTATCGCACAGCCGTCCTCTCCCCTGTCGACCACCCCTACCCCTCTGAGTCGCCCTCCGCTCCGCTAATTTCTTTGTCCTTAGGCGGTTCGATTACTGCTTGAAAAGGATGCCAGTTATTACCAGAAATATAATCTTTTAGGCAAAATAGCAGAAGTTTGGGTGACAATAATGTAAGATGGTGACATGTATTCGCAGTTGTAAGGAAAGAGTTGTTCAAAATGTTCGTGGATAATGGAATGTCGTAAGTAAAATAGACGTCTTTGTCTGCACCCACCAAGCTATGGGTAACACGGAATGTAGGCGGCAGTCAGTGTGTGGCAGCCGTAGAGTCAGTGCGGCTGCGGGAGCACTACATATTTTGCGGCCCCGGTCTTGGCGTTTGAGGTGAAGTGTTTCGTAAATTCTCTTGTGAAATTTTAAATATACCACGTCCATTGAAACCGGGTTTCCTTTGAAGACCCCTACGATCCTTTGATTTCCCGGCGCGTAGGTCATGGGCCGACGAAATAACAAGGCTCATGACATCATAACCAAGCGGATTGCCCCATTGTTTTATGTAAATTAAAGCAAGGAAAACTTATTTAAGTTTAGCAAGGTAGTAGAAGCACGAGACAAATGGCATCTACCATCCTTTTATGCAGAAGTCCCTAAGCTTTTCACACCAACGATCCTTTCATAAAATATGCGAAAAAAGACGAAACTTCGTTTCCCTTTTCTTACAAAATGCACAGTGATGGGCATCAAATACATACAATACACGGTAGCTGCGGACATTGCGCGCTGCACCTTTATGTCGAGGTACCCGGGATCAATCCCCACACCAGGCGCAGTCTTTTCTCAAGGCACTCGGCGCGCTGAATCAGCGCATTTGCTTGGGCGCATAGCTACGGTGGGGGTGCCTGCCCTAGAATAGGGGGGTGGCTGGTGGTTGAACTTTCTGATTCGGCGCCATTTTTCTTAGCGACCAGTCATCGGCTGCAGCTGCACTTACTCCTCTGGGGCCAAATGGTCTATGTCTGCCGCACGAACCAGTGCTAGTGGATTTCCCGGTGGAGGTGCAAAGTTAACTTTACCTTTCGCTTTAAATGTTTTATACTAAACACATCATCGAAATCAACAAAAATAGTTATTCGATTTTTCTAATGGATATAAATACTTATTACGAAATACACCCAACGTACAGTATATTAATACCTTGGTTAAATTAAAGGAAAATTTGCGATCCAAATATATTTAGCTAAGTCTTGTGCATCCCGGTCCAGAGGTCTAACTTCACTGCACCTCAAATAAGCTAACTTAACCAAGCCTAATATAAGCTAGCCTACAGCTTATCTTCATCTAAGCTAATTTAACTGGACGTAACCATAGCGATTATTTGTTCTCACGCTAATTATTTTTCCAGTATACAGTAGTTTTCATTTCCCTTCTGCGGGAATGGCTTCTTAAACACACGGCCGGATATCCTGCAGTTTAAGGGGGAAAAATAGAAGGCCAAACTTATTGATCGTGCGCGTATCAGGGGTACGATCGAGTTCGGCGCGACCGCGTCTTTTGGCTACTTTAAAAAGGATCAAAATTCAATTTAGTGTGTTGGATAATGGAAGCCTTTTCACTTATATAACTCATTTTATCCGTGCTATGTCTTCAGAAAGTTGATTTAATAAGAAAGCATCTCTTATTATCTCCGCCAAGGAGGTTATGTTTTCGTCGTGTCTGTCTGTCTCCAAGATAACTCAAAAAGTTATGAGCCAATTTGGACGAAATTTACAGGGATTGTTAGGTATGGTAGGAGGAACAGACGATTAACTGTTAGTGAAGATATGTCCATCCGTTTGTTTGTTTGTTGGTCTGCCTCATTTTCTTCAACCCACAATTCTCAAAAAAATATGGATGGATTTTTATGAAATTAACATGAGTTCTTAGGTATATAACAAAGAGTAGACGACCAAATTTTGGTGATGATCCTATGTTCATTCGGCCATTTGTCACTGTTCTTAATTTTATGCTTGTCAGCACAATAACTCAAAAAATAATGAATGGATCTTTATGAAATTTATACGGGTTTTTTGTAATGTTAAAAGACATAAACGATTGAATTTTGGTGTAGATCGGTTTGTTCGGTTGTATGTTTGACTCATATTTGTCGTAGCGTTTGTTAGTAGTATAACTCATAAGTTATGAACGGATCTTCAAGAAAATTGTACAAGCTGTTATTACTATCAAGAGGCACAAATGATTAGGTTTTAGAACTAGAACTAAAAGAAGAAAACTATGGCAAAGAAAACTATGGTTTCAGAGCTAATTTGAATTTTTAGCTACCGTTGCCTCGCTTGGCGGAGGTATGCGGTCTCAGGGTGCTGTAGTTTGGTTATGTGACATCGCTAAAAACATATTTCGGCCATAGTTGACGTCTCTTACACAATATTTTCAGTTAAGTCTGAGGAGCCTGTAATTGTATAACTTCCGGAAAGAATATCCCTATAAATATCTTATTTCGCAGCCAGTAAATGTTTCCAAATGTTCTCTACAGGCACGAATGTTTCAAGTATCGTTTTCCCAGCTTCTGTCGCAATCAAAGCAGAGGTCCTAATCAGTTCTGATGTGGCCTCTAATGAGGCAAATCCTCGTGAGACAAAATCATTCAATGATTCTGAGACTTTTTTGAGGCCACCACGTGATAACGTACGTAGCTACCAGTCATAGCACATGGATCGTCTGCCGAATAGAGTTGGTCGGCGCAGCATCCCGTGCAGGGCTTCTCCACTTTGCGGACAACGTATCCAGCATTGAAATAGGATATTTCCCTCCAATCTTCTCTCAGACAGATAGTCTTGTCCTCTATCCTGGTTCGCACTGATGGCTGTAGAGCGTGCATATCATTCGTAGAATCAATGTCAGACTTAAGTGAAATGTTTATATCGATTCACGAAAAGAAGAGCCGCCCCTCAGACATCTGACGGTATTGTCCGTGCCTTCGTACTAGGGCGTCGCTCTGGAAGCGGGCGGTTAAAACAAAATAAAAATCTTAGGACAACAGATCCTCAATTAGAGCAGCTTGACACACGACAGTTCGCCTTAGTGCGTGACTAGTCTGAGCTGATAATGTAAAGCTATCAACATTTCGTATTTCATATCGTCCCATTTCTCTCCCCACTCAGCTAAACCCCTGAGAAATTGGGGCTTGTTATCACCAGGACGGGCAGCAGCTCCGAGATGGTGGCGTGAATTTGAAGGCCTTTTTGCATTTGATGTGGTCCGCCAGGTGTATATTAGGTTAACACATTCGGCGGCATTGGTTTTCTCTGGAAAATATTTCTTGATGGCAGCAGAAATTGTTGGGTGGAAAAGTGCCAGTGCAACTGGAACAGACTATTTATAGTCTCCGGGATGCAGTATCTTTGCAGTCAGTTTAGGCGCTGCTTTCAGATTTGCTTGCATTTTCTGATCTTGTTGATGAACATCATGAAGGGCTCACCACGATATTCCTCCACCGCTAACGCTCACTTAATCGTACAACTCTTGGAATGAAAATTCAGGAAAAATGAATCGTTTTCTACTCAGCAAATTATTTTTCATATTTTTCAGGGGATGAACTACGTCGAAAAACATACAAATTATCCACCCGTTCAAGGTGATACACAAACTTCATTACTCTCACCACACAGCGAGAGAAGTTTCTCATAGGCTGACACGTTAGAAGAAAGGTCGTCGCACACAGCTCCCCTCACACCAAAGCCATTTTCTTGCAGGATTTGTATACAGTTAATCAGATCGTCCTTCTGCCATTTTCCGCTAAATGTATTTTCTGGTACAGATCTAGCAGAATATGGTACAGATCTAACAACATATGGTACAGATCTAACGACATATGGTTCAGATCTAACAACATATGGTTCAGATCCAACAACATATGGTACAGATCCAACAACCTATGGTACAGATCCAACAACATATGGTACAGATACCAAAACATATGGTACAGATCCAACAACATATGGTTCAGATCCAACAACATATGGTACAGATCCTACAACATATGGTACAGATCCAACAACATATGGTACAGATCCAACAACCTATGGTGCAGATCCCACAACATATGGTACAGATCCAACAACATATGGTTCAGATCCAACAACATATGGTACAGATCCTACAACATATGGTACAGATCCAACAACATATGGTACAGATCCAACAACATATGGTACAGATCCAACAACATATGATACAGATCCAAAAAAATATGGTACAGATCCAATAACATATGGTAAAGGATCCAACAACATATGGTACAGATCCAACAACATATGATACAGATCCAACAACATATGGTACAGATCCAACACTATATGGTACAGATCAAACAACATATGGTACAGATCCAACACTATATGGTACAGATCAGACAACATATGGTACAGATCCAAAAACACATGGTACACTGTTTTACAGCCTTACAATCACACAGCGCATCATACCCTTGTAACAGATGCCATTTTCGTCTGCCCCCCTCATCCCAACTGTCTCTCCGGATGATATTCATCATTGTTTTGAACATATATTTTATTAAGTATTTAAATAAGATCGTCAGCAATATTACCATTAGATTTGAGCAATTAAACTGATTTCATTGGGTCTATCTCTCCTTTAGTAATTTTCTTGTGTAAGCTAATGGAAGGCATTCTAAATTGCTCCAATATTAATTTGAAGGCAGGCAAAAATGAGTATCTCATCTGCAAAGCATAGCGCAATAAATTTGCCGAATATACGGGACTCTTCTGAAATTTCAGACGCTGTAGCTCTTCCAAAGTAAATTCATGGCTCTCTGCTTCTTGCGTCATATAGGAGGAAAATTTCTGAAGTGTGGAACGATTTGTAAGTTTTGCAGTTCGTGCGCTTCTATAGCAAAGAGGTAGAGTAAGTGGCGATCCTTTATGGAATAAGTAGTGGACCCGTGCGTGAAAAAAATCATGCAAAGATAGATGTATAAATTTGCTTAATATAGGCAGGTGCGGAATCTTCTCGTCTTTGACTTGCTTCCTCTTCATCACAAGAAATTTGTGCTTACATTTAATACATATGGAGGAAAGCGCTACGACGGTCAAGTCAAATTAGCGTAAGAGATACGTGCTTTATACTGAGCCGTACACTTCAATTCATCTTCAGCACACTCCTTCCCTCTCTTACATAACTTGCAAAAAAAAGGAAAACTTCATTAGTAAGCGCTGAAGCATCACTGAATTTTATTTCCGCTGTCTGTCCAGAATACACAGTGAGATAGCTTCAGCATAGCAAAATTTTCGCGTCCAAGAAGTTGGAATAAATAATTACTACGTCTACTGTACAGGAAAAAAAAGGATTTCTCTACGCTTCGCTGATAAGCTACAAAATGTGTACATCGTAAACCAAAATCCACTATATAATAAAACACAGTTGTTGGTCGTTCGCTCCAATTTTGGACCGTCTCTCCGTCACGCAGTTAAGAGTTTAATTGGAGAAAATTCATGTACTGTATAGAACACGTTGATATACCGTACAATTTCATCGCTTGGCGTACCGGTGACAAAAATAGCTCTGGATCCCCGGCCTCTGGATCCATGGTTCTGGATCCCCAGCTTCTGGATCCTTAGCCTATGGATCCCCGCTTTCATTACTGAACGATATCGAAGTAGTTGAATCATCACGCTGAGCAAACGCCTTTTTATATTAAACTAGCTGGACCCGTGAAACTTTCGCGGGCTTGTAAGGCCTTTCAGACAGACCCGTGAAACTCTCATACTTTAGCATGATAATACCACACCAGTTCTTCAACACTGGGACTTGATGTGTGATGTATTAAGTCCATCCTCTTGGTTGATAATAATATCCATAATTCCCTGCAGTGGAGTAGCCAGGAGAGGATCGTGGGGGACACTCTCCCTCCCCAAAAAGTTACACACACCCTTCTCTGGAAATGAGGCCTCGAAAAAAATACACTGCATAGGACCTAGCTTTTGTGTTTCGCTGCCCCCCCCCCCCCTTTTGAATTTTGCTAGCACTCCTAGTGCCCACTCCCACATGGAAATTTTCCAGGTCCTAACTCGTTCATTCAGAAGAGCCCAGGTATAAAATTATTAAAAAGACCTTGGCCAGCTGCATAGAACTGCGTATCATTTGACCCATGCAATATTTATAGGCCTATAAGCTAGCAGCACCCGTGAAGCTTTCACGGTCTGGCTTAAGGCGCTTCAGATAAATCAGTGAAACCTTCGCATTGTACCATGGCAATTCCTCGTCAACATCACAAACAACACCGAGATTCCATGTATGATTTCTTATACGACCAGCCCTTTGCTGATAATTAACTGAAGCTGCCCATGTCTAAGTGGCCCGTGGATTATATTTATAAGCTTAATTCCTCTGTCTAACTGGACCCGTGGAATTCCTTTGGCAGCAAACCACGGAACAGGTTCCCCAAGATTTATTCTTAAAATTTTCGGGCGTATAAACAATTAAAAAGACATGGCCTGTGGCCGAGAGATTAGTCGCCAGCCGTATCACAGATACACCAGCTTCCTGAACTGAACGAAGGGCAAAACAAAGAAGAATGAAGGACGAAAATCGCTAATATATTTGCCTCTCGCGTTAGCTGTAGCACAGATACCGGATTTCGCATTAAGGCCAAATGCGAGTTGAACATTGAATTCAGGCGTAACCAAGGAGCTTCTGAGGATGCAGCATCTCATAGCAGACACTCAGCATGGCTTCCGAAATGGAAGAAGCTGCTTAACAAACCTACTGGACTTTTTCTCAAAAGTAACAGATATTAAAGATGAACAAAAGGGAG
>LQNS02020120.1:3550076-3565008 GCA_001587735.2 Parhyale hawaiensis | reverse complement strand
CCTGTGATATCCGTATCCCACGCAGAGATGGTGGAAAAGCTGTGGCCACAAAATATTCTAATAGCTTCGCTGTACGAAGAGCAAGATTGTTTAACAAAATGCCTCGGCATATTCGAAACGCCACTGATATCAAAACCGTAGAGTTAAAAAATTTGCTGGATTCACATTCAAGAAGAATACCAGATAGACCAGCGGTCACGTGCACTGTGGAGATAATTCGCTGCTGGCTCTCTCTTTGGTTTCAAACTGCGGCACCACAGACGACACCAAGCAGAGTGACTTCACACACGTGAGGTGATGTGAGAAACGTCACCTGGACTTCTTCCGAAGACTCTCAAGGTAATTCAAGGTAAGGTAAACTATAAACTCTTGATCGAAAATTTGAGACCGATCGAGAATGTAGAAAAATTCAACGTTTTAGGTATAAATCAGTAAACTCCTTCGAATTGGGATCAGTAGTTCCTAAAGGTGAAGGCGACAGATATAAAATATCTGCTGTAACAATTTAACAAGAAATTTACATTTTGTCAAACACTAAGCTTTTCAGTCGAGCACAATTATAGCACCACAAACAGAAATTGTAAGTCTTTTTCGACTAGGGCGTTGAGTTAAGCAAAGTTTGAACTTAGTATAAATGAGTAGTGCCTCTATTCTTGTTGATAGCATCAAAAATTCTTTGTGACATACCAGAAACGAGAGTTTCCATGATGGTTGGAGGAATGTTGTCTAAGTTTCAAATGATGGCATCACGAAGTTTGTTTACTGCCTCAAATTGTTTACCCTTTCCGTTAACATCTTTCGCCATCCATCCCCAAAGATTTTCTATGGAGTATTAATCTGGAGAGCATGCTGGGTGACGTAAATCAGGGACCCCCCTTTTCTGCAAAGGCCATAGTCTAGCGGGCAGTGTGAACTGCTGCATTGTCCTGCTAGAAACACCATTCATCGCCTCACAAACGCGTGCTGTACGTCGACAGTGATGATCTTGGTAACATGCCGATATAACCAGCAGCTGTTTCACGACTCTGCACCTCCTGAACCTTCATTGCTCTCCTGTCTTCACTGCTGTAACGCTTAGAAAACATTTTAGGAGGCAACTCTTTGTCATGCCAGTACCGTTACAAGCCATCAGGGCCATTCGCATTAAACTTTTTTCGTCAGAAAACAAAACTTGAGACCACTATTCAATGTCCCATGTTTGGTGCTCTTGAGCAAACTGTAAATGGGCCACGTTGTGAAGCAGAAACAACCAAGGACTCTTCAGACGCTTTGAATTCTTCATACCCTATTATCGTGTCATCTGATGGTTCTTGAAGTGCAATCAGCATCTGTGAGTGCCTTGATTTACCTAGAAGACCGTTCTCTGCCTTGAGTAACAACCCGTTTAATTTTCCTACTCAGTGCAGGGGAAGTTTTTGCCGGTCTATCAATAGTTTTTGTTATTCCATAATTCTCAGGGTACTTTAGCAAGTTGTAAATCACAGTTTCACTGCAGTGAATTTCAGCTGCGCTTGCACGCTGCAACAAGTCTTGCTTATGCAGTTCTGTTCGACCATGTGGTAATTCGGAGAGTTTACTTGCTTTGGGCCTAGTGCCATCAGTACAAGCCTGTAACTGATCCGAAACGCCAGAAATAACTCTAGAACTAAGCATTTATTACCCTGGTCTAATAATTTTTTATCAACTGATGACCTCATTATTTGACAAAAATATATATTTCTTGACAAATTATTAGACAGGTATTTTTCGTCTTTCTCACCTTTTACTTTTAGGTTTTACTCATCCCTAGTCGAAGGAGTTTTTTTTTTATTTATCACTAAAACGTTCTTATTGTTTAAGTTTCAAGTGGTCTTGAACTTTTGATCAGGAGTGTATGTTATTTAGTTAAGAGGGTAGAATCATAAGCACAATACAATACGCCAACAAGATGATTTCCAAAGTGATATCACCGCGAATAACATATAGTAATTTTTCATATTTAGCTCTCTTGAAACTTTCATTTGACTTGCATTGATTAGTAGAAATACCAAAGGTAGGGGTGCAAACTTTTTTTGTTGGTTCCGAATTAGAATCTTTGCCGGTTTTGGGTTCCGAACCTCTGAACAGCGAAGCCGATTTTCAAAATTTCGGTGAGAACATTTATTTTGTCCGCGAACCTCCGAATCTTTGAAAAACAGCAAAGCGAATCTTAATTCTGATACCCTCCGAACATTGTCTGCTCTCTAATTCGAAAAAAGTGTTTATTTTTTAATATATCTACATTACTCAATAAACAAGTTATCACAAGAAAACAAATCAATTATACAAGACACTAGCCACCGGTGCATGCGCAGTGGCTGCACAGCCTGCGCGTCACTACCAAGCGTTTTGATTGACTGGCAGCCAGCTGCGGTCACCACATGACCGCAGATATATAGCAACGAGTTGAACACCAAGAGTATATTTCCAAGTTCAAAGGAAGGTAGTCCAGAGAGTAGTAGTACAAAAGTTTCCACTGGCAGTTTTACATTACTTTTTGCTAATAATTCTTAAACGAATTGTCGGATCGCTATGGTATCTAAGTCAACACAAAGCCTTTTACATCCCAGCCTAATTTATGGCCCATATAGCATATTGCTATATATGCTTACAGAGGAGTTTACTTGTGGATATTAAGCCTCTATTTAGCTGAAGTCAGGAAGTTGTGTCAACTACACATTTGGATGAAAGCGCCAGGGGCGTGTAGCAATCAGGCAGGACTTCGGTGTTACGTGCGATACACCGGCTTTCACTGCGACACAGGTTGGGTGACACCAAGGACAACCCTCCAAAATTGAGTTTTTATGAGTTGTGTAACAACGCCTTTGTTAACACACATTGACTCTAATACTCAACAATTGGCATTAAAAATGTATGACTGCCCTGAGGCGTGTTGCAATCAAATGCCGGTGTTACCCTCACGGTGTTACCTGGTGTCACCCCGTGTAGTGATGAATGCTACGTGCGATCTCGGCGCCCCAAGAAGTATTGCGGAATTTGCAGCAAACTCGCACCTTATCATTTATGGCGGAGTCTCATTATGGCTGTATTTTAGGATAAAATGTTGAAAAAATACGCAAAAAGTGTTTCAAATCTAGGAATTCAAGCAATATATGGCAGTCATTTTTTTTTAGAACTGGGATAGGGTAATTTTTGTACCGCCGGTATCTGTATTCGGTAGATGAAAACGGGTCATTCGGTTCGGTAATTCGGTAGTTTCTAAAAAATCTACCGAATGATTCGGTGTTATGGTTCGGTATTTTTATTAAAACTTCTCGCCCGTGCAACCATGGACAGGAAGCACAACGAAAATGAAACACTATGCAACACCGGGAAACCCGAAACGTTGCTAAAGGAAATAAAACAAAAAAAAAAAAAACATTTACAGCTGATATAAACACCTGCATGCCAACATGACCGAAAGCCGATACCGGCAATGAGTTCCAAACACTAACAGACAAGGGTACGAAGTACCGACCGAACTGCTTAGTTCGGCAACTAACATTCTATAACGTGAAAGAGTGCCCACCGACCGCAGCAGGTGTAATTCTCCTAGAGACTTTGAGGGCCGGGACAGAAGAATACGACGAATGTCCTTCATTATTGAGCACCTAATGAAACATACAGAGTTCGGTCACCCCTTCCTGTGGGACAGGTTCACTAGATCATTATCTGCGCATAGCCTGCTGGCCGAGCTAATAAGTCGGTCCAACAGATGCAAGAGACTCTCAGCAGCTTGCGTCTAAACCGGTGAGCAACACTTCAACTCAGGCAGCAAAAAACAGTAAAATTGTATGCGAACAACATCACTGTCACCAAACACAGAGTTAACCTTACGCAGGAGCCCAATCTTAGTGAAAGCGCGAGGAACCAGTCGCCTAATATGAGGCTCAAAAGTAAGTTTCTCATCAAAGACAACACCAAGAATATCCAAGGAGATAGACGCCTGAAGCAAACTGTCATCTATCTCCAGAAGTAAATGCTGCGGTACAAGTGTCCTAGACCGACTGATAATCATAGACTTGGTCTTACTGGCATTTAGCTTCATACTACAGGCCGAGCATCATGCACAATACCTGACAAATACCTATTTAGAGACTGGGCGACAGCATTGCGCATGCGGGGAGCATTTATCACTGCTATGAAAGTGGAATCGTCGGCGTAGTTGATCATCGTGTTTTCCAGGGAAGAGAACATATCACTTCTATAGAGAACGAAAAACAGCGGCCCAAGCACCCTACCCTGAAGGAAGCCAGATACCACCGCGACTGAGGTATTCAAAATGCCGTCAACAGACATACTTTGCGTTCGCTCAGAAACAAAATCTCGAAAGATTGACAGAACCTACCACCCACATTCAATGATTCACGCTTGTATAATAGATCCCTGTGGTTGACCCTGTCAAACGCCGTGCTGAAGTCAAACTGTACGAGGCGGGCTTCAGACAGACCTTCCAACGCAGACTGTTAATAGTGTGGCACCGACAACACTGCGGTACAACAACCCAAACCAGTTTTGTACACAAACTGACCAGCAGGCAGTAAACCCGTAACCAATTTTACAAGCGACTGATTTCTCGGACACTTACGACAAAATGGGCGTTAGCTTAATGGGCCGGTAGTTAGAGACGCGAGGCGACACTGGACCCTTGGGAATGGGAGTAATATTCCCAGTACGCCCACAACGTGGAAAATTTCCTAACAGTATCTATCGCCGGAAGATCACTTCTAGCTTAGAGGTAAGAACGACAGCAAGGTGCTTACAAAACAGAGAAAACATGCCTACATGTCATGTAGGATTCAAAAAACTTCTTATATGTATGTATAAAAACCTTTTAATACATTCTAGAGCCAATAGCACACTTATTTCAAGCCTTTAATCACATCACCCACTGGCAGTTCACGCTCTACTAAGCTCGTATGGACGTGACAGTTGAGTGGGCGAAACATTACGACCCACTACGCCCAATTCTCACAGCGCAACGTCTCTTCTCTTCAATGAAGTGCAATACAACACGAAAGGCTCGACTGAAAGATAATCAACGGGATTTTCCCTATGTTTTCCAGGAAGAACGGTGGTCATAGAGGGCTAACAAGCATCTTTTGTGTGAGCGGGAAATTGAAATTACACAAGAAAGTAGATCCATTCGGTATCGGTATGAAATTTAGTAAAGATACGGTATTTCGGTACATGAAACTTCCGCCGGTACTACCGATATGCCGAATTTCCTTAAGTAGTCCGAGCTCTGCATTTTTTAATAGGTACTAATGGTTAATTATCATAGTTTATACTTGTAAACCCCACGCCACTGTAGCAGCATGCTTCCGTTCTTAGCTCCTACACCTTGTATCGCTCGCACGTTCGATGCTCAGCCAGGCAGCGAGCTCTTTGCAGATCTTGGTGTGCTGACTCGGCAGTTGTGTGTGCATGCACGGCGCCGTGGCGGAACTATCTTCCTCAGAGATGAGGGAGGTGGGGGTCTCGGGTCATTTGTTCCTTCCGTCATATTGGCGCCATAGTTCTTGGTGACCCGAGCTCGATTGCAACTACACTTACTCATCTGGGGCCAGTGGGCATATACCCGCAGCACAAGCCAGTGTATGTGGGTTTCCCAGGTGAGGGTGTGGTCTAAGTTGACTTTACCTTTACCTTTAACAAAGTCAATATTACCCAGCTAATAAATATAACCCTACAATTTTGGAGGGTTGTCGTCGGTGTCACCCGGTGTTACCCAAACTGTGTTGCGTAGGAGGCCGATGTAACACATGTTACACCAAAGGCCTGAGTGCAACACGCCCATGCAAGTTGGGCCTCGTCCGTATGTGTAGACGGGACTTCCTGGCTTCAGCTTTATATAAGCTTAATATACACGAGTAAAATCCTCTCTAAACACATTATAGCAATATGCTCTGTGGGCCACGAATTAGGTGGGTGCAAGAGGCTTTGTGTTGAAATGCTGTGTATTGTGATCACACAATATTAGTTTAAGAATTATTAAAAAAAAACAGTGTAACACGGCGAGTGCAAGCTTTAGTAGTCTTTGTTTCGCATTACTACTCACTGCACTGTCACACAGGCTTGCATATCGAGCCAATTCCAAGCAGTGGTCATTTGAGACACACACACACACTTACACGCCCATATACTGAAATAGAAGTCGAGAGAAGCGATACAGTAAATCACTATATGCTAATGGTCGGCGTCTTTATAGTTTTTACAGAAACACAGGCGTTAAAACATCTGTATGCCGCGGAAAAGTTGAAAACCAATGTTTGGTCTGTCTTCGTTTTTTTCTAATTTTCCCCTGGATTTGAAGGTTCGGATCGGAAAAAAAAAAATACATTCCCAACTTGGTAGTCCGTTTTTTTTTAAGTCGATCCGAATCGGAACCTGCCAACCCAATTCTGAGATTTGGCAGGTCCTAACAAATCCGCGAATGAATGTTCGCGAATATTCAATTGTTCGGAGCGGCCAACTCTGAGAACTATTAAGCTTTTATCAATGTCAATAAAAAATCTAACATTTTTTATGACATGGACCACACGAAACCATAACTGTCCACTCTTCGCACTTGAGGATGGTAACAAATTTATAAATCCTCGATAAAATTCGTTCCATGCAACGTACCGACTTGAAGCAAGAAAAAAAAAGAGACTATTCTTGGAGACGCAAGGAATGCATTTATTGAAGAGAACCCCGCATGCTTGAACACTGGCCAACGGTAAATTGCAAATTTATCTTAGCCAATTGTAGGTCGTTTTGCTGTCTCAAGCTCCAATTATCGTCGTCCACAGTTAGTATATAGCTACGAAATTGGGTTTCTTGCTGATAAACACATTTCTTGCATCACGAAAAACCGTTTACTTTTCGTTTGAGGTCGTTCAGTTGCCTGGAAAGCATTTTTATCAAACGATAAAAGTTCAAAAGTTATGAATCATCAGGGTTCTGTGGGCCAACCAATAGGAGGTGCGTGGGTGCGCTCCGATTGTGAACCGCTGGCCCAAGTGAGAAGATTGACTGAAAAAGGTAGCAGAGGGAGCACGGAGGCTTCCAATCTTTTTGGAAAGTCTTAGACATTTAAAGTGTGTGATGCTTCGAGGCACAGCTGGATTAATTAACCCAATTAGAAATTTTTGGTGGAACTACCGAGGCGTTTGGTCTACACATGGCTGCTGCATGTCGCCTTTTTGAGCGGGGCATCCGTGAGGCTCGGGTGCTGCACGGTCGCTATGCGCGTTTTGGGGGTGGCACGGGCGACCTCGTTCCGAACATAAATCATCCATACAGGGCGCGCTTGCCCGACCGTGTTCCACGGATATTCCGCGCCTCCGCAGAAGTAGCAGTATACTGCTATTTTGGCCAAGACGTGGAATACCCGTGAAACTCGGTCGGGCAAGCGCGCCCTGTACGGGTGATTTATGTTCGGAACGAGGTCGCCCGTGCCACCCCCAAAACGCGCATAGCGACTCAAGCAGCATCCGAGCCTCACGGATGCCCCGCTCAAAAGGCGACCAGGTGTACACCATACGCCGCGTTTGTTCCACCGAAAATTTTTAATTAGCAATAGCGGTGTTAGTCACCAGGGAAAGCCCTATGTCCCCAACAGCAAGCCTAACTGCAGTAAATGACTTGTACATTTCTCTTTGCAGTGGGCTCAGGATCCGCAGGCTCCCCGGTGGCGGCTCGACTGGCAGAGAACGCAGACTGGGATGTGCTGGTTTTGGAAGCGGGTGGTCAGCCTCCACCTATCAGCCAAGTCCCTTCCTTCTCCTCATGGACACATGTGCTACCATCCTACGACTACCAGTACTTCTGTACTTCGCAGAAGTATTCACACAAGGGCTACGTTAACAACGTGAGTTCGCTTGCTATAAAGAGCGAAGGGTTTTTGTGCTTAACTTCCCATAATTGTCAGTTCACGCTGTTCCATCTTACATGCCTGAAAACAAACAGAAAACAATCGATACCACTAACTTAATAAAAACGCTTATCTGACAAATCAGTTACTCTATGACTCATTGAAATATAGTGTCAGACACCAAAGGAAGTTCAGGGGAATAGTGTTCGTTGGAAAGAATCGCGCCTGTTTTTTACACAGAAAAAATTACCTGCTTGAGCTGCTATGGGTGAGCAATAAACTGAGCAAGAATGTTGAGGTATTTTCTTTCGGAACACAGAATGGCGTGCTGGTTTAGGGGAGGCACCTAAAGAGGGAGAGGAGTTCGGCCCTCTAATAATTACCCAAACATTCGCTCAGCCCCTTCTATATTACTACCATGTAACCAATATTCATGACATTGTACCTCATGGCTTTGCGAAGCCTCTTCAAATTTTACACCACCCCTCCTCGGCTTCCCCAATGCAAAATCTTTGTGGCGCCATTCCCTGCTGGCCTTAGAAAACTCGTCATTCCGGGTGAAAAAGTTTATCAAATTTATTTTATAACCAAATAGTAACCGTACATGCGATTCATTTATCAGTATGCACCATATCACGAGGTAACGACTGATGTTGAACGGTGCTAATGGTTCTTGAGGGTAAATAACACTTTAGGAATTTGCTGATTTTACTTAGCAATACAAGATAAAACTGACAAGAGCTATGTACGTGCGGAGTTCGTTGGTTGTTACAATGGTCTAAAAGTTCAGATTATCACAAGAGATTAAGAGAACTGGCGCAATAAGATAAGGTGAGAGCGGTAGCGAGGCGCAGCTGGGTCCTTGGCTCGCGTCGAACGAAGAGATGCGAAAGACGCAGTCTCTTGTGAGCCAGGTTCTTTTTCACCTTGATGTTCTTGCTGATGTTACTCGCCTGAGTGCCTTTTTCGTATCTCCCGACTTTCTTTTCCTCTGTGTGGGAGCGCTTTCCTGCCTGGATTCCGTGCTTCTCTCCACATGCTACGACTTCCTTCCTTCTTCCTCTGGTTAGGGAACGGGGCTTTGAGATGACCAATATATTCCTAGTGCTAGAGACTGAAGTTTGTTATGCTTCCACTTTCTCTGAAGTATTTGAGAGGCACTTTGTAGAGAGTCGCAACCTTGTAGACCCCTATGGGCAATTGCCTCTGCGGTTAGTTAGGTTTCTTTTTACTTCCTTTCTTCCTAAGATTTTCCTTTGCTTTCTTGCTAGGACCTTCTCTTCTTTTTCGCAACTACTGATAGCTTTTTCTAGTTTTTTTTTAATTTGGTGCTTTCGTTTATGTAATGGCAAAGCATCCAGCTATATCACCTTGAATCCACTTTACAGCGTAACTTTACCTAGTTTGGTCCTCTATCCTCAGAATCAGATTTCTATAAATCCATTCCAATAAACTTAGCAATTTAGAGTGAACTGTCAGAGAGGATAAGAGGATACTGTTAGTTAAATAAGAAACAATTTACAGCACCGCATATATTTGTTGAATGCTAAATCAAAGACATTTTCTTATCTCAGTCAACCCACCTAACTGCCTACAAAAATTCTGATCATAGCTTACTCCTGCTGCTTCTTTTTAGGTGGACAAAGAGACACACAAACAAACAGACATACAACCGTAAACGAAAAGAGTATCACCACTCATCGCCTCGCTCCTGGGTGATAAAATCTTTTATCAAATTGCAACCTTTGTTGAATGAGTCGCTTTTGCAGCATTTAAGTTATCGACAAATTTATTGTTTGTTATGAGGTTACAATTAACTTTCTTATATCAGGTTACAATTAACTTTCTTATATCAGGTTACAATTAACTTTCTTTAGGCCGGCTGCACACTAACAACTTTCGTTGTCGCTAGCAGCCTAGACGCAACTTAGCTTATCCGACTGCGCAACCGTGGCCGTGACTTCAGTATGACGTCTATGAACCTCGTGCTGTAATTCTTAAAATACCAATCGTTGTGAACACCAACCGCTCATAATTAAGAGCGATCGTTGAAAGTTCAACATTGCCACTCGCTAGGGTGTAGAAATTGCAGTAGCGACTGAAATATTGGAAAATTTTTGAAACAGCTAATTTTGTGCAAGCTGAAGCCGTGCCGTAGCTACGTACACGGATAAGTTGAGTTGCCTCTAAGCTCCTAGCGACAACGAAAGTTGTTAGTGTGCAGCCGGCCTTATAGACGGTAAAGACCTAGCGCTTTCGCATGTGGTTGCTGTAGGGGCCATTCGCATTATACTCGCAAATAACATTCAGTTTGAAATATGCAATTATCAAGGCACTTGCAAGTTTACTAAGTGATCTGAATCAACAATAAAATTCATTTTTAAGAGTATCGCTTAGAATATAGCTGCAGAATATGCTACAATAATTTTAGAACTTCTTGAGGGCGTTTCTCAAGGCCTGTCTACACGTTAGTCTTCACTCATCCGCTCGTCCAAGTGCATTGCTGCGTCGTTGTAAACACAACTTTGTCAATGTCACAAAAAGTTATTAAAATACTCACCGCCACATCGGTTCCCTCTGCAAGCGTCACTCGCCAAGTTACGGATTGCCTTTCAATTTTGGAGTGAAATCAAACTCAAAAAACAGCGCACTTGTTAGCAGTTTCTACTGGCACATGCGGACGAGTGAATGAGTGAACGCGTGACTTTATGGTCCAAGTGGCCTTCGACGCTGGCGGCCAAAATGGGAAAAATGGGATTTTCTCAAGGGCTATTATGAACATGTCCAGACACGGTCATGCAGGCAAGCGCCCAAGTGCGTCCCCGTCGTATCCAAGATACCTTCTCCGCAAGAAAAATGTTGGGTACCTTGATATTTTTTTCTTCAGTATTAGATAGGGGAAAAGAACAGCTCGTGAGAAAATCCCATTTTTCCGTTGCCGACTTTTGGCAGCCAGCGTCAGACCTACGAGTCAAGTCCTGTTGCGGTCTATGCTACAGGACTTTGCAAGGCTACAGAACTTCGTAGGACTACAGGCTGTTGTTGTATTTGCTGTACACATTAGGACAAGCCTTCTTCGCCACAAGATCAGCAATGCTGTCCTTCTCCACCGGAACGTACTTGGTGAAGGAGTTCCATAGCTGCAAAGCGTACGTGTCCTTCATAACCTGCGCATCAAAAGACAGAATTATAGAGCGTTTGAAATATACATTGCAAGATGGGGGAGCAGTCATGTGTAATAAACGCTCTTTTCTGGGTAGCAGAGCAAACTTTGGAACATGGTTCGCAGTCTGCTGTGTGCAGCAGTTGAGAAATAGTGACAGTCTATATTCTCCAGGCATAAAAAATAATGGAGGGTCATATTAAATATAGCTTAACTAAGATGTACATGTAGTACCCAAAGAGGGTTGAGAGACTGAGGCAGCACAGCTACATTTCGCCGATCTGGCTGCGGCATTTGTTTATTTGTTTTTTTTTTATTTTTATGCCGCTCCATCTCACCAATCACAGTCTCTCGGACATTCGTGCAGCCAATCAGCGAGTCTAGTTCAGCCTCGGGAAGCATTTTAGCTTCCGATCTTCCTAGCCGTTGCCATAGATACAGGGATTTAAATCATTTTTCTAACTGACTCACGAAGTAATTAAGTTACATCGCCAGTGCGCTACCCGTGAGCGTAATCGGGACTTTGCCTAGGTAGAATCCAGCTGTCGTTTACGGGCTTCTTCCTTCGGTGAGGTCATAAATAACATCTTCTCTGAAGCAAACGGGCTCAAACGATAGTGTCGTGATTCTCATTTGATGTGAGAAAGATCTCTTTCGTATCTAAAATGCACTATGCCCATGAGGAGGGGGGGGGGAAGAAGCCCGTCGGGTACCCCTTGCCATTGTTGAAAATCGCACCACATTACATGTTTCCAATATTCAACCGGTAGTGCCCGCTTCTATCTATTGGCTCCAACCTTCCGCCTAGAGATTCAGAGGTTGTCTCCTAATCACTTGCCCTTTAGACTTCCAAAAAGTCGGTATATTAGAGTTTCCAGCCTACTGAAAGTAATCAGGTTGTCTCCAGCACGGCAAGACGTTTCGAATTAGTAATGAGAAGGCACCCTGTCAGAAGTTCTGGACTAGTCATGCTTCAAACTTCTAATTTTGCCCGCCAAGCACACTCGCACCTGTTGAAGTTGTGAACTGAGGAGGGAGTCGATTGGTCGTTAAAATCGCTTTAAACCAAGTCCACTTGAATATGACTTGCCGGAAGCTTTAGACAGAGCGCCAGCTTCGGCTCGGGGATCGACTTTTAGGTATTGGCTCTTTACTCGATTACCCAAGAGACTTCGACTTTCAGGTATTGGCTCTTTACTCGATTACCCAAGAGACTTCGACTTTCAGGTATTGGCTCTTTACTCGATTACCCAAGAGACTTCGACTTTCAGGTATTGGCTCTTTACTCGATTACAAAAGAGACTTCGACTTTCAGGTATTGGCTCTTTACTCGATTACCCAAGAGACTTCGACTTTCAGGTATTGGCTCTTTACTCGATTACCCAAGAGACTTCGACTTTCAGGCATTGACTCGTAACTCGATTACCCAAGAGACTTCGACTTTCAGGCATTGACTCTTAACTCGATTACAAAAGAGACTTTCACAAACTCAATCTTACTCCATGAAATGTAGAATTCAGTCAGCTAAACATAATCGGAGCGCTTCTAAGGACACGATCGATTGCGGGCCAAAATTTTTCCTTCGAGGCTTGACTTGTTCGAAACTTCAGGCAGGTGCGCTGGCTTCGACCACTTGGATTGAATATTAGGTATTGACTCTAGATCGTTTACCCTTGAGATTTCTAGAAAATCAATAATCGTACTCCGTTTAATGGAGTTTTGAGTAGCTCAGCGAAATGGGGTTGCTTCTAACGCTTCTAAAACAATTAGATTGGATAGGCGGCAGTAGACGGACCAAGAGGCCCATTCCCAAAGAGACACCGGAACTTACGACCCGGCCCTCTATGAGCTATTGCCATTATGTTAGTAAGATGTTTTGGATTGGAGAAAAGAAAATAAAAGGGAGAAGAATCCCTGCCAAAGAGACGATCATGAATGCACGCAAGCACGAACAAGAGCCGCTGATATGTGGAGCCTAGAGGTTTTCGACTGTGTAGTTGGAGAGGGAGAGAGAAGAAGACGGATTAAGGTGGCCTCGGAAGCTTTGGCCGTTAAGAGTTTGCGAGTTCTTATCTGTGGAGGATGTCTCTCCCAATATATATCGAGACGATTATCAAACGCATTGACTGACTCCGCACCAACAACGCCGGAAGGGAGTCTATTCCAAATGCTGACTATGAAATACGAAAAGAACTGCTGACTTAAGGTCGTAGTGGAGCTTTATGCTTCAGTTATACAAAGTGCTGAAGTCAAAGTTTCTTTCCCCAAATCTCGACTTGTTAAGTCGAGTGGCCTTAGCGTGGATCGATTCAATTGGGTCATTAAAATCGATTTAAGCCAAGCCCACTAGACCCAACTTGTTCGGAACTGTAGACAAAAAGTTTGGCCTCGTCACTTTGAATGGCGTAGCAGGTGTTAGAAGGAGCCTCGCTGTGTATTGAGCCGACTGAAAGCACCATTTCACGGAGTAAGATTGAGTTCTTAGAAACTTGCAGGTAATTAATTAAGGGTCAACGCCCGAAACTCAAATCAGCTGGTCGAAACCAGCACACCTGTCGCAAGTGTCAGCAAGGTCAAATACCGACGGCTTAATTTTACTTGCCAATCGATGATCCCAAAATCACGTCTCATAATCAGCAGGAACTTACAGTTTCAATGGGCTGATCCTTGTCAAATGCTCTTCCTTTTTCCAGAAATATGAGATAGGCAAATGTCCAGTAGACTGGGTAGAAGGCATTGGGAGGCAGGATAGTCAGAGAACAAACTGCCGCACTGCTGTTGGTGACAACATTCTGTTGTTGTTGTTGTTGTTGGTGAGCATCCTCTGTTAATCAGGAACGGAATGTTACAAAATGTAAGCACGATAACAGAGATCGTTTTGGGATGTCGCATCAGTGCCTGTAGAAAATGTTCCAACCCAGCAATCATGATAGGGTAATGAAAATGAGAATAGGCCCAGGCATAAAAAATTCATATAATTTTACAGAAATATGGAGTCATTACACATTCATTCCATGAAAAAGTACTCACACTGAACACACATTCATAACTGATGAGCAATTGTGTTTCCGTTCTGCTAATTCCATTCTAACGAACTATCCAAGTAGATTAATCCAGCATCTTTTGGTAATTATTGGTCAACAACATAACCTTCATCAAGTCAAAGTTCAAAATATTATGACCAGGGAATGAGCTCTTTTCTTATTAAATCATCATCATCATCCAACATGATGAAAGATAGGAGTTACAAATTCGAAATGAAGAAATATTCAAGAGACTTCGGAGTGGGAATGCAAGATGATGCTACTTTTTGAACCAAGTGCCTATTGTCTATTTTTGAATCATTCGAAAGAAATGGAGCTGATGGGGGCATTGAACTGTCTCGTCACGAAATCCAAAAATAATGGAAAAACTAGTGCGGCCTGCGATAGAATATACAGTACACTGTTCCTCTCTTTCGATGTCGAGCAAACAAAAACACATAGAGAGCCTCGAGATCGTTCACTGCTAAAATGCAAGGCATGTAAGAATTAAACTGTTACAAAATACCTGCCCACCTTCAAATGTACTCAATTCAATCGATTCACGATCATTAATATGCAGTATGCTTGGAAGATTCTAAAAGGAATTACTAGTTACTGTGGATGTAAATGAACAAATCTTTGCCAGATACGTGCAAAAGTTGGAGTTACATTGAGAACTGGTGGGCACGAAGTTGCAATGAAATCTTCTACTGTATATTATTAATGTGCTTGTTTTAGCCGCCACGGTAGCTGCATGCTTCCGTTCTCAGCTCTTACACCTTTTATCGCTCGTTTGATGCCCCGTGAGGCACACGAGCTCTTTGCAGATCTTGGTGTGCTGACTCGGCAGTTGTGTGTGCATGCACGGCG
>LQNS02020120.1:3484087-3499958 GCA_001587735.2 Parhyale hawaiensis | reverse complement strand
TCCTAAATCCGTTTTCTTCTCTCTTCCGCTCCAACTACACTGTCTGACATCTTTAACTCCGCATATCAGCGGCTATTGATCATAATTTCATGTATTCGTGATCGTCTCTTTAGCTGAGACTCTTCTCCCTCCTCTTTTTTTTTTTTCTTCTTCTCTTTCCCCCAGTCGTTTATATCCTACTCACTTAATGGCAATAGCTCTTAGAAGGCCGGGACGTAAGTTTCGGCGTCTCTTTGAGAATGGGCCTTTTGGTTCGTCTACTGCCGCCTATCTAATCTAATCTAATCTAATAGACAGTGACATGAGAAAATTAAGCTTTTTACTTGCTCAGAGTACTTGTAGGTCTGAATATTCTTGCGCAGCCTATTGATGCGGTTACGTACATCTCCTTCTTATGCATCTATACAAACCATTGTGGCGCACTTATACATCATAGGGTAGGAGTGGGGCCACTAGTGGTAGACGGTAAAGTTTTCATCTGTAAGAGTAAATACTATCCCATGCTATAAGCTGGGTGATGTTTACAATGAGTTGGGTGGAATGTATAATGTCTCCTAGACCTCATCCGCAAAAGTGTCAAGGTACCCAAGGTGACCCGCAGAGAGACCTCACAGTATTTAATATGATAATTCACTATGAAAATCTCTCTAATTTTTTCCGCTACTTAATAGTTCCTTCACACAGAAGGCAGTAGCAAAGTACTCCTCACTCACCGGCAAGGCGAAATGAGTAAACACAGTACTACTCACCGGCAAGGCTCCATGAGTAAGAAGATTACTACTCACCGGCAAGGCTCCATGAGTAAACCTCTGAGCGGAGGGTAGAGTTAGGAGTCTGGGTGAGTCATGGTTGGGGTCAGCCAGGATATGGGCTGCGTGGTGGGGTATGGACTTGGGACGCCCCTTCTTCGATGCGGCCCCGAAGACCCCCAGCAGCTGCGTCCCCAGCAGTAGGCAGTACAGCAGTAGCAGGCGGTGGGACATGATCTGTACGTGTTATTATGCACTTAAGGGACAGGTAAATTTTCTTAAAGTCATTTACGCTATTTACTATATGTGACTGACTACTTCGTAGAGGAAAGACCATTCTGATATACACAGCGCAATGTTGCATTTGCTCTCCAGTCGAACATTATCCTATATTATAATATAAAATAGCACTACAGCACTCTGAGACCGCATACCTCCGCCAAGCTTGGCAACGCTAACGCAAAATTCAAATTGGCGGTAAAACTATGATTTTCTTTTTTAACAGCTCCAAAGTGCGGTTATTTGTGCTTTTGACGGCAATAACAGCTGTATAGTTTTCTTGAAGGTCCATTCATAATTTTCCAAGCTATGTGGCAAACAAACATACTGACAAACATTAGTCAAACCCACTAACATACAAACAAACCGATCATTACCAAAATCTTATCATTTACTAGACGGCCCGTGACCCGTTGGGTCGTCATCACGATTGTCTTTGCTTCCAGAAAAAAACAGGTGTCATTCAACTGGTCATAGACCATGCGCTATTCAGTCGTCCTTTCCTGCTCGTACTGATCGCCATCAACAGCTTCTCTGCTTCGCTAACGAATATTCAGCACTCAGTCTGTAAGCAAATTTAATTTATATGTTACGTATTCAAGTTGTATTTTCCGTAGCAACTTTTAAATTATCGTGCCCGTTCTTGCAACCAAGGGGCAGGTTCCACGTGCGTATCACAGATACAATCGTATTAAAGAGCTAATCCATGGAAAGAAGCCCTAGTCCCTCGAGTTTCTTCCCGTCTAAAAGCGAGAAGCTGTGTCAAAAAAGACACAAATAAACAAGCAAGCAAGGTTCACAGAGTTTTAGTATAATATAGATGTCTTTCGACATTTCTAACAATTCTTGTATATTTCATAAGGATTTGTTCATAACATCTCGAATTAAGTTACTAACGAACGATAAATCAAACACAGAGACAAACAAATGACTGAATAAAGAGATCATCAGAAAATTTTAGTCATTTACTCTTCGAGATAAACTTAGCAACTCCTGTAAATTTCCTAAAATTCTGCCCCTTACTTTTTGAGTTATGGTACTAAGATAAAAGAGACAAACAAACAAACGGTTGAACGGATGTTCACCATACGGTAATCACCTGTTACTCTTAGCAAGCGCAACAATCCCTGTAAATGTCGCGGAGATCCGTCCAAATCTTTTTGAGTTATGTTAGTGACAAACTTTATGAAGCATAACCGCCAATTGGCTGAGGTAAATATGACAATAACACTCGGCCACCTGCAGTTCCCTGGACATTCATCACTGCTTTAACTCTAGATACAGCAATTACATTTGATGTTTATTCGCAGTGAAATTTTACTGACGTTAACATTTAAAATTGCATTCGACGTAACTTTTACTCGCAACACGGCCATTCTTATTGGGAATTCCCTAAATTTTAGGGGTATCACTCTAGGCTAGGGAATTTCAAGCTTGGTGAGTTGATTAAACTCCAGGTATACGACTTTGCTGTGATATACCTTATTTTTTCCAGTATTTGAGAGTTTTGAGCATTTTTCGATTGAAGGAATTTCGCATAACTTGACACCCAGGGCCAAGTAAGAGGGAGATCACAGAGTGGATGGAAAACTTATTCGACCCGCAGATGGAGGCTTGGGGGGAACTGAGAGTTGAAGGACAAAAGTTTCACATGTAAAGCGAGAGCTTAACCGTCACCATCTGATGATTTCCCAGTAGGCTGTACCTGTGTGACCTAGATTATATCTATGTATGTAGTGTAAATTGAGCAAATAATAACTCTAAACTTATTTCAGGTCTGTTGTATTAAAAATAGCCGTAAACTATTAGTAAGGCAATATTTTGCACACACCACTCGCATAAAGCGCTAGCACAGGTCGCCACTGATGTTGCGTACCTAATGTCAAGTGACTTTTACCTTCACAGTCTATTATAACAAACAATATTTCGTGTAAGAGTTGAATGTTGAGAGAATACTTGAAAATTTTTCTTCAAATTTATGACCAATAACTAAGCAAACATCGAATAAAGAGAACCATAGCCTCTAATACGCTGGATGGCGGTAGGCCCTTTGGGTGATAGATGAACGTTAATTAATAACATTATTTTTACTTCACGAAGCAACCTCAAATAAAAAGCAAATTGTTGTAGTGATGCAAGAAATGAAGACCCGCCTAAATGGCCACAGTAAGGCATTTATATACACAGGTGACAAGTACCATTCATTTGACTGTCGTGTGAGCTGGAGTTTGGACAGGCGACGACAACATGATCAGTGTTAGCTCGTACGGATTCTACATAACAACAACAACGCATGTCTATCTATTTTACAGCTCGCTGTAAAGCATCTACAGCGAGGCTATCTAGGCAACAGTGACGCTTGACTAATGAATCCTCGTCTTAGAAGCAATGTCTTTTCGAGGTTTAATATCTCTTAGAATTTCATCTTAGGGGCCGAAAGAGCTGTGAGAGTAGCGGAGGTTTCTACTTTTATTTTCATATTTAACTACTGAATAACTGTTGTAATTATCATATAATTATCGGATCGTTTCCTTCATCAGTTTTTTAACAAGATTTCACTCATGTCTAGCTGAAGTAAAAAGAAATTTAAGCCCATGTATGAAAATCTCTTGCGATATCCGTTCACCGCTGCTCGCTGGTGTGTGTTCATTCCCTAAGCCTTTCATTATGGAAATTAGGGCCTGTTTTATTACGCAGTTATAAAATTAAAATTACGAACGAAATCGTCGCGAAGGAAAACACTTTTAACTCTACTGGGATTCAAGAACAAAGCAAAAATCCTTCAAAAAACTGAAATATGTAAGTGTTTGGGACGTCGCCCATCCTCAGTACATCCAAAAATATAAAAAAAAAATAAAATATGTATAAGTGAAATTCCATTTTTGTACCTCAGTAGAGTAAAAAGTGTTTTCTCATATGACGATTCTGGAAGCTTATTTCCCCCTAATTAAGAAAATATTTTTGAAATATTGTCTTGCTAAATATCCATTTGCATTAATACTCCTCATATACCTGGAATATCTGTAACGCTGCCCTGCAGTTGGTAATCCCAAGTCTCTGTCAGGAATGACTTGCGATCGTGCCCACCAGGGGCTATATATACTTCCCGTGCACTGCACGTACTTCCTACGTGACTGCGGGACTCGTACACACGTGTATGGGGAGGAAGGGGTGAGGGTTACTTCCAGCGTCGGCCGGAGGTGTGTAGGTATGTGTGTGCGTAACTTTGTCCAGTTGTTACCCAAGATGTTTTATAGCCTGGCGTAGTACTGCTGTGTCGCAAAGGTAACTAGTTGTAGTAGCCATCAGTCAAGTACAGTACTGTTATATGTCACATGAACTGTGTTGGTTGTAGCAATTAGTGCTATTATTTTGCGATGAGCTAAGTGTTTGACCCATGTAGAAAGAATCAGATTGTGGGTAAATGACGACATGGCAGTCCAAATGAATCTGGTTGAATTGTGTGACTCCGACGAACACGAAGGTTTGAGAAAAACGTGTGACTTCGCCACGCTTGTCCCCACAGGACTGGTTCAAGCCCACGACAATTTCCCCCCAGTCATTCAGAACTCCACCCTCGGCTCCTGGCACTTAATAGTTTGGAGCAACTTCTCGTCTCAGCTCCAGTTCCTTAGGTCGACAGCGCTAGGACACGACAACCGTAGCTCTGCCCCGGGCCGAAAAATTGGAAATAATTCGATGTCTAGGAAATGGGTCTCAAAACAAAACTTGCTATTATCTCATCTAGATGCCGTACCCTACATATTAATGGTGCAGAACCCTGCAGTATTCTGCCTAAGACTAGCACGGGGAGAAAATTGACCGTTGACAGCTGTCCTGTAGATTTACAGTTTGTACACCAGTGTACAGTACACAGTGTACACCAGTGTACAGTACACAGTGTACACCAGTGTACAGTACACAGTGTACAGTACACAGTGTACAGTANGTACAGTACACAGTGTACACCAGTGTACAGTACACAGTGTACACCAGTGTACAGTAACCTTCACGACGCATAACAGTACTCGAGCTAAACCTGGATAGAGGATCATTGTGGTCTTCAGTCGGCTTCGGCTGGTTAAGCGGTGCGAACTTCGTAAGCTTTGGTAAACTTAGACAACTTATTCCGAACTGCACTTTACAAACTCCAGTGACAACTAGGGCCATGCAACGTGGGCTTGAGCCCCACCCCCCCCCNCCCCCTCCCCCTCCTCTAGAAATGAGCTAACCCCTAGTATTACCTACTGCGCTGACGTCCGCTTTAACGAAGGCGTTCGATAAATTGGTGACTCGGAGATTGCGCCGTTGAGCTGAGGTTACCATTTAACCATAATACATGTTTGCATGTATTGTGAAGCACCTCCACATTTCACTGCAGCCTCTTTAGCCCCACCCAATGCAAATAATCTGCCGCTATCACTGACAAATGTACGCTCAACTGAGGAGCGAACTTTCTGCTCGCACTTCCTTAGGATTACGCAGTAAAGTCGGTATCTAAGATACCTTTTGAATATGCTTTAGCTGACCGAATTGTGAGTTGAACTTCGGCCAAGGAGCTTCAATGGGAGGAGTACGCGCAAACCTTCCCTATGCGAGTAAACACATGGCTTTGTCACGTGACTCAAGCTGGCGTTTGGAGATCTTAAACTGGCTGAAGTGGCAATGGTCAGCACATATAGTTCAGGAAGATACAGACAGGCAGTTCTTCAGTATTTTTGCAAGACAATCGTGTCTGAAGATTTATATCCCACTGCTCACCCTGTTACTTTCATCATAAGCTAGTATACAGGATACAAGTTTCCTCTACATAGTTCCATCCGCTCGGAATTTCGTCGATGGTTAATGGCTGCAAAAATTTGAGCTCAGGACTCATTCCTACGTGAGGCAATGCCGCTCTCCGATTGGATAAGCCACTCAGCCAGTTTAAGGAAAAAGTTTACTCGCAATGCTCCCGTAGGATAAATAGATAGGGTGCACTCCTCTCTATTAGAACCTCCTTGACTTCGGCTCATACGTAGAGTGTGAGTTTGCACTGAGTAGCTCCGGCAATAGTTGAGCGAATGGCATGCACAAACTAGAGGTTATTAGGCATTACTATATGGTCCTGGCCGTCTAAAATGACTTCTGTCAATGCGCGCTTGCCTCGTTTTATGCCATTGCTCTTCAAACTTATTCTACTATGAAGGATATTCATCACGATAAACATCAGTATACTATATAATAATTCACGTCGTGTTTTTATTTATTTATTTATATATTTATATCTTTCCTGTCACGCTCTATGGGAATAAGATAGGAGATTATTCAGTTTTCAAAATGTAAAAAAAAGTGGGGTACCTTGCAATCTTTTTCTACGGCGAAAAAAAAGTTGGGTACCTTGCAAGCTTTTTCTTCAGTATAAGATAGGGGAAAAATGAGGAAGCCCAAAAGACGGCGGGGGTTTTGGTGAAGTGTTAATTTTTTGCCGTCATTTATAATGACGGCACGGGCCACTAGTATATAATATATATGTATAAAATAAGTGGCAATGAAAATATTATCAACATAAAAGAAACACCCGTTGCTATTTCGTCGATAGCAAATTTGCATAACCATCAGAAAGTTTTTATAAGTTGCACAAGACCAGCAAGTAACTGCATCGCATATTTTTTAAGGCATTATTAAAACACACTATCACAAATGTCAAAAAGGTAATTTAGTGAACTCTCAAACTACTGCTGCTGATAATCACAACATGCGCAACACATTGGCAATAAGTTACACAAGCGTTTGACTTAGACTTGCAACACTGCAGCAACTCCTGCCCCCGTTGCGGCGCGTGTGGCCATACAGAACGCGTGTCGACAGAGCTCGCGTGAAGTCCGGCCAGCTCTGCTAGGCAATCCCCTGCGCTTTCCTCGCATCCTGAAGAAAATCGGCACAATTTCCACTTCAATGACGCTCCTAAGACCCTGACAAAGTATGAACGCCTTCGATTGGGCCTTTAAAGTCGATCTAAGCCAAGCACACTTCACTTAGCTTGTCCAGACCTGCTAACAAGAACTTTGGCTTCGTTACTTTGAATCGCGTTGCAGTTCTTAGAAACAACTCGATTAAGTTGAACTGACTGAAATTTCCATTTTTGCGAAGTAAGATTGAGTTCGTTGAAGTCTCACAGGTGAGTAATTTTGAGTGAATGCCTGAAATGTGAATAAACGGGTCGCAGCCAGGGCACCCGCCTGCAGTTCCGGACAAGTTATGTGAACTGTGCTTGACCTTGACGACCCAATTGAAGGCGTTCTATGGTCTCCGTCTTGCAATGACACGTTAGCAGCACACCCCTAACTTCATGAAACGCTCTCTTTAGCTAACACCAAAGAAATAAGTGATGCCGTACGACAGTATTATATTCACTATTAATAGAGTTTCACTGCACCATTCTGCTACTACCTCCATAGAGCATCAGTTACTGCCACGATTCCCTGCAGTTGTCGCAGTGAGTTGTCCACGTTTTTGGATTTCATCCTTTTGGACAAAAAGTCGACGATTCAGACACTTTCTCATGTTCGAAAAGTTTCTGCAACCCTAACAAACCTTATTACCGCCGCGGCGCCGCCCGAAAGCTGAACTACGGTTGTGGATAGCTTCTGTAAAAGACCTGATTTTTTTTTTTTTTGTAGGGAGGAGGTGTTCTGCTGCACTCGAAGTGTCTACGAATGGCACACTGCGACAAAAGTAATTAATCCGATTGATTTCAACTGCTCCGAAGCTGCCCCTTCCACCGACGGATTCGCCACATGGGATCCAGCTGCAGGCGTTAATAGCACACCGATTACGTTTTAGAATTGGACAACCATGCAGAAGCACAATTCCGCTGATCGAGCATGAGAGACTTTGAGGTCATCTCAAACGTAAGCGGCTTGTGATTAACCCCTGAAACTTCATTCAAAATAACTTACGGGTCTGACAACAGATTGGATGCTCTGCAGGATCATCGCCGCTACGATGAGTATTAATCCAAAGAAAGTTTATTATGTAGAAACTAGACTGCTCGTGACCCAATGGGTCACTGAACACCTATCATAAATTGAATTTTTTTTTTTTTTTGTTATTCCAAACTACAGTGAGCCGAATATATTTCTGAAATTACAGTACAGGCGAAATATGCCCAGCATACAATGCTCACAGAGCTATATTAAGGATAAATTGAAATTAATCGGTTCATTAAGGGGTGATAATGAATGAAATGTATACTATGTTCATAGGACCAAATAAGGTAAGTTAATTTTTTAATGGTATGGAACTAATTCGAGATTTCACTCCCTTTAAGAGGTCTTCTGGCACCCTCAGTGAGAGAGTACCCCGATTGAGAACCTTTTGTCTACTAGAAAATGCAAGACCCTTCTAGTAGACTCAATATTCACACTCTAAACGCTTTGTACTCTTGGTGATTTTTCGAATTATAGTTGGCCGCTCCAATAACGGGTCTCCAACGTGCTGCGGTTTGTTTATTCACAATTATTTACAGTGAATTATTCAATTTGTTACAGTCAGTAGAGAAAGTAGCAAGGACTTCCTGACACACCCGCCGCCTCCAGAAGTCCGGGAAACTAGGGAAAGTTTTCCTGTTAAAAAAAGGGACCTCTGAACTGACAGTAATTACCATCAGGCACCACAGCGCGAAGCCATTCAGCCAGTCATGAACACTTTTCTTCTCACTCGGTAAGTATCAAAACTCAACATGAGTGAAGTAAAATTGTATACGGCATGGGTGTAAGTGTGAGTTATTATATCTAGCGCATGTGGTGAAAAAACGATTACGGTGAGCAGTGAAACAACGTTTGCAATCATGAGTAAAAATTTCGAGTATTGGAAGAATTTTTGCTTTATAAGAATTGCATTTGTTGATTTCATATTTTATCACGGAAGAAAAATAGCGCTACAAGCTGTTCAATAGTTATCGTTGCAACCTTTTTGTGCGTAAAAATATATAAGTAACTTTCATTAAGAACACAATAGGCTCACAATTACGTTTACAGGTGCAATGTAACCAAAGTTCAAGCTAGTGATTAGACCCAGTCTCATGAATTGGTAGCCACGCACAAGGAATATACATGGATACTCTCAGTCTTCACATACAGATATGAAGGGCATTAAAAGCAGCTCGTTCTTACTTCTGAATAAAGATAATAGAAAAGAGAGTAACAGTTTGCTGCGGTCGTACAGAGAATTTGCCGGTAACTCCAGCTTATCCCTCCTCTGTGAGATACAGACACACTGTTTCATGATAGCTAATCTGGCCAAGGGGCTTGTGACAATGATTATAATACAAATTGCAACCAGAGCTCAGTCATTATTGTACCAACAGGCTCCCATACAGTCCTACCGTACTTCGAGTGACGCATCATCAATAACCGTTAAGCGGCTAATGGAAAAGGTAGAGTAAAAGACAGTGTGAGAAGTTATTATATAATTCAGCTCTGGTCTACACGCAACCACAGGGCAGCTTAGAGAAGTAGCAGGTAATATGCACATCTGGGGTATGGCGCAATCACGCCAACTCCGGGCTGCCACAACCTGAAGAAAAGTTACCGTAACCCGTGAGAACGCCATCGGAGTAAGCTCAAAAATTTGAAAATCCTGATTGATATGAAATTTTCTCATAAAGTTCCAAGTACCTGATCAAATTTAATTATTCTGGTGTAAGGTGTTTATTTATTACGTATTTGAATGAATTTAGTGCTCTTTTTATTCAAAATAGGCGTTCGTGCTCGGTGACCTACATCGCCGCAACCCGTGTCGCCGTCGTCATATGAGCTATGATTGCGACACGGGTTGCGACTGGCTGGGTCACCGGTGTAGCACCGGTAACCGAAAAAATGCTGATTACGGCACAACCCTGCTACAGGTTATTCTGATATCCCTTGGAGCATTGAGTTATCAGACTTTTCTACTCTCATCTGCAGGCTATATGCACATTTACGAGCAAGAATATTGAGACACTCTACGTCATACGACGCAAACACATCACTAGCCCTTGTGTATCTGGGCACACCCACCAACCGCCGAAATATGTCATTGTATTCAACACGCAACTTACCCATCACAAAAATGTGGATGCTTTGAAGGCAACACTCTTGGAGGAATGGGCAAAACTCCCCCAAGCTATCATTCGTAACTCTTGCAGAGCGTCTCCACGCGTTTGCAGCAGGTTATCGATGCCGACGAAAGGCTTTTGCATAAATTATATTAAAAATAGATGAAAAAATGTAGCGGTAACTTTTAAGCAGCTCATAAGACATAGTACATTTCATTCAGTATGAGCACTGCCTACGCAACTCTATGATTTTATATATAGATATATATAAATATTATTTTATATATATTATATATAAAATTATATTATGTGTTATATATTAATAATTATTATATATATTACACAATAATTACACATATGAGAGAATATAATTATATATATATATACATTAACACTTATTGAAAGAATCGATCGATTAAGCAAATAGAACTGAATGCTTAAGAGAAACTTGAACGATGTAGAGATGACTGGGAAGCAGCTTTGTAGTGCCATGATGGAAACTGCTAGAACCGTGACGATATTCGTAAACTATCAGGCAATGAAGGGATACTATCCGATCAGTGTATGGTGTGAATTTGTGTCTACTGTGTCTAGACTGGGCCACCGATCACAATCAAAAACACCTCCCAAAGAAAGCAGTGGACACCAGTTCTACAAGTTTCTATAATCCCCAGCAGCAGAATAATTGGCTGCCCTATTAATTGATTTAGCGCTTTTAGATTCTTGTGCACTCCTCAATAATGTTAAGTAAGTGTTTCCTCTGATTTACAGGAGGCAGAAAGAAAAGTGCATGGATAAATTGATTATATAATAGGAGCTGCTGAGTAGAGACGGAAATGTTGTTGAGCCTTTGGGATGAGAAAGAGACAGAGCATTTTGTCGTCCCGAGGCGAAACTGCTCGAGAAACAGTTTTTTGTCAGGGAATTGTGCAATATTGCATAATTTGTTGTGTGATAAGGTCAATAACAAATCATTATTGTCTTCATCACGCAAACAATTATTACTTTCGAAAACGCTTCAAAAAATAGAAAAGAATATTTCAACTGCACAGCCTTCAATTCCATTTGTAAGCAAAAATCTGAACAAGGCGTTTGTTCAGGCATTAGCCCTAAATAGGTTGCTCTTGAAACTTCCAGACATTCATTGCTGCTTCTTTAATGGAGTTTTCAGCCAGCTCAACGTCATCGGGTTGTTTTTAACACCTGCAACGCGATTCAGAGTTGTAGAGCTAAAGCTAGTGTCTGGAATATCGAACGAGCCAAGCACTGAAAGCTTAATTGGGGTAAATCACCCCAGAAGGGTGATGGCCTTTAGGGTAATGGACTCATACTTTTAGGGTAATTGTCTCATACTTTTACGGTAATGGAGCCCATACTTTTAGAGTAATGGATCCATACTTTTAGGATAATTGACCAAGGCCATCTAGACAAGGCCAAAGCCCCTAGACAGACTGTCTATGGGCCTTGCTAGGAGACCTTGAATGGACCCATACTTTTAGGGTAATGAATCCATACTTTTAGAGGAATGGCCTTTCATAATTTCTGTGTGAGAAGAGGCCGCTTGACTATACTGGCTGTATGACCTGAGCAGATCATCATGTAACTACAACAAAAAAATACACACACACATTTCATCTGACGTTGCGGTGTAATTGCTCCTTGGCTCAATTCAATTGATGATCGTGGAATTGATTGTAAACCTAATCACTTCAAAGAGATTTAACACTATTTGTAGAGCACAAACTGCATAAATCCACGGATGTGTAGTCTATGCAACTAAAACATTCCTTCACTTTCGTGGTCCAGAATGACTGATGAGCTCACCTTAAAGACCCAAATATAGCTCTTATCTCTCAACCTGTTATATGGTTAAATCCGAAACTTCGTCTCTTTCATGGTAAGACTATAAGTGGCTGACTTATATGTATTTTCACTGCCGCTTTACTGGACAGTTAACCTCCTAAATCGATTATGAATAACACTTTTTCGTTTGAATGATCGTCGCCTACAGCCTCATCGGCGTGTCAATAAGTAGTCTCCCATCAAAATTCAATTTCTTATTCGTTCTTTAAAGAAAACGAGCTAAATTTAGGGCTGACTTTGGTTTTTCTATGGGTTGTTCATAGAAAACTTGCTACCAGTTGCCACATTGAACAAATGAAGATTTTCTCACAGCAAGCTGTACTACTGTTGGTATGCGTAATGGATATGAAAAATTCTCGAATCACAGCATGTCATATTGAATCTTTTATGTTCTTTATGAAAGAAATCTGTCAGATTATTCGACTGGCGCTTAGTATTATAGCGTAGAAAAAACAATAATGTACCCATTTGTTCTCTACCTACACGTTTGTAGAATTTTTGAGTGGCTTAACTTTAATCGGTTTACGATTAAAGGCCGGTTTGCACAAAGCTTTTTTCGTTGTTTCCATCAAAATAATCATCGGAACATTTGGTTGGATCTCTGTTGGAGCCCGTACACACGCTGGTCAAAAGAACTACCTAGTTTCGTTTTAAGTTTGGTTAGTTTCGACATCTCGGCGTTCGAATGCGCAGCTGTGTTCATTTATTTAAATAGAACACCTTTCTAAATAATTTTGAGTAATAACTTCCTCCAAGTAGGAAGATATGTCCGAAAGTTAAGTAACGGCACTTGCTGAGCAAACTGAACTGAGGGGTTATAATTTTTCACCGATTTTGGCACTCCCAAAGCTGTGCTGGTGGGTTTGAACAAAACATTCGAACACTAGCTCAAGAAACCCGTTCTTTTGTCTAGCGTGTGAAGAAGCTACCTATAAGTTTGTAAACACTAGCGTGTGTTTACCGAAAGAATAATTTTTGTTAAAATGTTTGCTGTCATGTCATCCGACAGAAGCAAGTTTGGATGCCTCTTCCAGTCTGCAGTGAATTAAATATCAGCTAGTTATACGCTTTTTCTGTAGTTTAAACGGGCACAAAATCGCATGCGGACGGATGCTGTCGTGGAGAACACGATCATTTGACTGTCGTGTGCAGCTAACTCGAGCATTCGAACAAGTGAAAATTGGACTATCAATGGACATGCTGCGTGAATACCTTCCTACGGGGAGAAATAAATGGGTTTTCTTTCTTTCTTTACTGGATTTCACCAATCAAATCTCTGCTGTAGATTTGCTGATGACTGTGCAAGCGTAGCGCTTACTGGATATTTTTTAAGTAAAATAAACTTATATTTGCCTATAACTTAGGTTAAGTGGCTTTTCTAGCTAAACTGAACCTATCCTATCCAGGCTCAAGCTATTTTATCATAACCTATAACCTATTCTTATCTAACCTAACATTTACCAACCTAATCCAACCTGCAATTTATTCTAACCTAATCTAACCAATTCTAACCTAATATGCTCCATCGTAACCTAACCTACCACTCTCAGGTAGGCTCACACCGTACCGGGACGAAAAATTAAATGCAATCAATATCCCTGATGTCACCGCTGACCAAATAGACTCCAAAAAGTGACCGCAGCGCCGCTGGCTGGTACAGTCTCCAAAAAAGGGCCGCAGGGCCGGTGACTGGAGAGGCTCCAACAAAGAGCCGCAGCGCCGCTGGCTGGTACAGTCTCCAAAAAAAGGCCGCAGGGCCGGTGACTGGAGAGGCTCCAACAAAGAGCCGCAGCGCCGCTGGCTCGTACAGTCTCCAAAAAAGGGCCGCAGGGCCGGTGACTGGAGAGGCTCCAACAAAGAGCCGCAGCGCCGCTGGCTCGTACAGTCTCCAAAAAAGGGCCGCAGGGCCGGTGACTGGAGAGACTCCAACAAAGAGCCGCAGCGCCGCTGGCTCGTACAGTCTCCAAAAAAGGGCCGGTGACTGGAGAGGCTCCAACAAAGAGCCGTAGCGCCGCTGACTCGTAAAATCAAAAAAAAAAAAACAAAGTGTCGCACGACCGCTCGCATTCAATATTATTTCAAAAGAGGCCGGAGGTCGGATAAGCTAGCAAAAAATGTTGTCCTGAGACCGCGCCCACGTCGGCCTGCTTGTCACTTCATTTTTCAGCACCTAACTTGGAAAAGCTGCGGTTTTCGCGGCCCTTTGCACGGCCTTCTGCGCGACTGTGTTCGGCTGTACACCGCCGCTGTAGGATAAATCTCTGTGGCTCATCGCATTTCCATATTTTGTCACCGATTTTGACCGTTCAAACGCTGAATAGCGTTTTGGGGTTTTCCAGCTTCTTTTCTTGATGCGAGTGACAGTTTAAGTTTCCCTTACGTGGAAGTTAGGGTTTCTCTCCAGCTTAAACGCGCGTTTGATTGGGCAGCGAAATTAGGCCTTTGAGGTGTGACTTGTCCGGATCCTCAAACAGGGGCCCTGGCTTCGACAGGTTGATTCAAGTTCCAGGCCCTGACTCTTAATCGAATACCTGGAAGACTTCCATGAATTTAGTCTTAAATGGAGATTTCAGTCGGCTCAAGATAATCGGATTGCGTCTATCACCTGCAACACGAAGCTAAAATTTTTGTCTGCATTTTCTAATAGGTCAAGTCATGGGTGCAAGCGACAATACAAGTGAACAAATAAAGAAACTGGGAGGTAGATTTGAGTCTCAGTACTATATAAATACACCGTCCAGGCAGCACGAACGAACACACACGCATGTACACGCCCTGTCGTAAGCTATTACTCAAAACGATGGAAGGCGCTAAATAAGACGCACAGTAGGTACATATTATGTGACAGCCCATCTCGTGTTGTGGTCTACAGACTCCGTATCCTTGATACGGCTCGGCCCGCACGCCTCCCCAGCTCCACTGGAGCATCTCGGGCCGACGTCCTTGTCTCCGCTGGATCGTGTCGAGCGTCACATGTTGTCACATGGAAATGTGGCGGTTGCATAAAAAAATGCTCCATATACAAGAGCTCATCTCACGTAACAAAAAAAAAAAACCTTTAAAAGAATTCTTTGTTGTGATTGTAAGCCGGTATTGGTCACAGACTAAAAAAAAGCATAGACTCTCTCCCAGTGTGTTCAATATCTTCGTTGACAGTATTCATACAAAGTTCAATGCAGCTGCAATATGCTGTCATATCCATTTTATGTTTGTCTACTTGCTTTCTTGTTTGCATGTTTGCACGCAGATTCTTCACTATGAGATAGGAAGAAATTCAAACGTCAATGATGGAGATACCCCCCTGGGGACGTTTTATAGTCCTACATGCAATCTATGCTATAGTCCTACATGTAATCTATGCTACATGTAATCTATGCTATCGCTTAGGTGTCAGGGCGACACGAATATTTTAAGGAGCGTCGTAACTTGGATACCTATTACTGCATCCATCGAATACACAAAAGAACTGAAATTTTGATATTTTATTCACCTGGCCAGTATCAGTAGCTAAGAAGATTGAGGAAAAACATCAATCTACTGCTTTTGAAGCTAAAAACAGTATCAGAATTCGCTATATGAAAGGAGCATCGAAGAGTTAATGTTAAGGGGGTCGTTTACAAATTTTGGAATTTTCTTTATTAGTGGTCCGATCTTACTGAAATTTTCACATAATATGTAAAATTAAAAAGAAAACCTTTTTATTCCTGTAACTTTTTCCATTTAGGCCTGAGTTTTTTATATATATGTATATACATAATATATATATATATGTATTTTAAAAGAATAGAACTGCCTCAATTTTTATGCTAGAATAAAAACAAAGACAGTTTTGGAATCCTTGAAAAATTCCCTACAACAATTACGTTTTGAAATTTTCTTTTTCTTTTTCGTTTTCTATTGA
>LQNS02020120.1:3460801-3481980 GCA_001587735.2 Parhyale hawaiensis | reverse complement strand
GTTTTTTGTATAAAATCTATAACTGTCCCAGTCATCCACTGTCTGAGTTTCTTCCGGATCCATTTGTTCGGGTGAGGTATACTCGGCGGACTGGTGCCCTACATGAGTTTGCTTTGGAACCGTTACGATGCCGTACGGGCCAGTATTTCCGTTCGTTTTTTCCATCGTGTGTGGATGTTTGGAATGGTCTTGATGGCTCGATCTGTCTTTGCTGGTGCTGGTATTGGCGGCTTTAAACGATCTGTACACAGAGCTATTCTGTGATTTCGGATCTTCTTTTTTTCTTTTCTTTCGTTTTCTCCACCCGCTGGGCTGGTTGCGTGGGGGTTTGTTAACCTCATGGAATTTCTCCGTTCCTGCGTCGCCAGTCTGGTGTGATTTAATAATAATAATAATACAAGACCTTGGAGAAGTAGCCTACCCGGTCAAAAACGTTCTCTTCTCAATGGTGTAGAGCTTACGTACGTAAACAACTTCTCTGGCCTGGGTCTCCAAGTCACTGATGATTGTCATGATAACCAGGAGAGAGAGAAAGCTCCATGGAGATGGTATCATATCACCTTAATTAGGAAATTTGGACATTGCTCTGAAGATGTCAAAGTTCAGTTATTCCGGACCATGGACCACACGATATCTTGACTGTCCACGCCTCGCAAATGAGAATGATAGGAAATTGATAAATCATCGATAAAATTTGCTCCTTTCAACGTACCGACTTGGAGTAAAAAAGTCAACTTTTCTTCGAGATGCAAGGAATGCATACATTGGAAAGAAACACTCATGCGTGAGCACTGGACAACGGTAAATTGCAAAATTTATTTTTGCCAATTTTAGGTCATTTTTCTGTCCAAAGCTTCAATTACGATCGTCGTCCACAGTTGGTATATAGCTACGAATTTCTTACTCTTGCTGACTAGCACATATCTTTCAAAACCGAAAACCATTTAGTTTTTGTTTGAGGTCGTTCTGTTGCCGGGAAAAGATTTTATCGACGTTTAATCTAAGTGCAATGAGCCTCACTTCCAAATTTCGGTGGACAGTCAAGGTATCGTGTGGTCCTTGTCCGGACCTATTGTTACCCTCTCTACTGTCCCTCACTTTGGTGTAACTTTAGAATGGAAAACATTGAGCGATTACGCGCTCCTTATAACGACATAATCAGCAGATTAATGACTGTGCCAAGGTCTCATAGAGCAAGTCCGATGTATGTTCAAAAATACACTGGTTGCCTCATAGTCAGGACCAAGAAATGCGCATCGAGCCTTAAAAAAATAGGTTTGAAATCTCCAAAAACCCGATAATAAAAGCAATCCGTATTGACCATTGCTACAACTGATCTAATATGTACATATCTAAGATGGCACTGCCTACTGTTGCCAGACGGAAGCCAAGCAATGGTGCGTAATGAACTCTAGAAAGCAAGACCACTGCGACATGTCCGTTGTTGGTGTACCGTGAAACGTTTCATTTTTGTAATGTTACCATTTGTACTTAATAAAGATTATTATTAATAACTGCCAAGCACCGCTCGCTTTTTCTAAAGATTCATGTGACGCGATTATTAGCTCCTGTTTCACTGAACCATCAGCATTATTTCCATGAACTGTTTCACATGACGAGCGTAATATTTGGACTGTCCAGAGCTAGAAAAACAAATGAGCAGTATATTTCATTTAGGAAATGGGCTACATATTTTTTGCATCGTAGAAAGCCTAGATGATCTCTTCTGGGTTTTATTTTGCTTTACCTCAAACATTCCAGAGAGATGCAAGGCATAAGCAAAAACTTGCATACTTAAATTATCCACATGAGGCTCGAACGTTGGCCCGCCTACTAACATATAATACAAACAAATAAATGACAACCGTTACATCATTAAGACAACTTTTCTGGCAAAAAAAAATTCGTTACATAATAATAAACAGTATGTTGATTGTTTGGTTGGTTGGTAGGTGGGTTGTTTGGTTGGTTGATTGCTTGCTCGCTTGCATGGCTGGTTGGTTGATTTGCGAATCTCTAAGCCATATTCTTAAGGAGTAACGATTGGATAAAATCTACCTGCTGAATAAAAAAGGAGAAGAGGGACCAAGAAGTTCGAATCGCAAATTAGAGTAAATACGATTTCCTGAAATATGAGCAAGCTACGCTATTGTCTGAAGTCCGCTTCACTTAGAAAATTAGCCAGGAACTATTTCATGTCCTTCTGAGGATGGTAGTCGAATTTTCGACTTTTAGTAATTATCGAAATTATGCATTTCGTTTATGTTTACTTTTTCGTGGGAGTCGCAACTTCACGCTGACCAGAGGGAGGCCAAAGCATTTTCATTTCTTATTCCCGCTAAATTTCGATCCCGCTAGTAGTGCTAGTAGTCAGGATACTGCAAGAACTGAGAATTTGCGGGAAACGGTTTTAATTAAGCTATATATAATTTTTTTTTGTTGTTGTTGTTGTTGTTGTTTGACTTCCAAACCTTTTAAACTAATATTCGTGCTTTTACCAGCAAGAGGGAAATTTTATTCATCCAAGTTCTTGATGGCACAACTTTCGTTGGTTTAATGGAATTTCAAGTTTCTACCCGCTGTAGAAGTGGCCGTTACGTGCTGCACAGCTGGGCCAAAAGTCCCAGGATCGGTCCCCAAGCCAGCTGAGCTATCTTAGTGTACGGCCTTCGGCATTCTGAATCAGAGGGACGCGGGTCGTTGAAACTTTCGCTAATGCGCCATAGTTCTTAAAGATTCATGGTCGGTTGCAGCTGAACGTACTCCCCTGGGGCCAGTTGGCCTATATCTTCCTCACGAACCAGTGCGTGTGAGTTTCCAGTGGAGGATGCAGTGAAAGTCGACTTTGCCTCTGCATGTATGAGATTTATTTTGCTGCAAACCCCGTACCTCAAGTATGAAAATGAAAGATTTTTATTAGAAGATAATTGTCACTATTTTTTACCTCTAGGTACTCAAGTTATATTAGAATTGCATAAAACTACACGATTGTAAAAACATTCCTACCCATATGCCAAGACGAGCGAGATTCATTTACAAAACTCCCTGAATCTGGAGTCAGGGCTCTATCTCGGGTTGATTCGTCGTTCTCCGACAGAAAATGTCTTACAACTTTAATCAACAAATAAAGATCCATCAACGCTTCCAAATCAACACCAGATGTTAAGAGTGTATTCATAACTGTTGATAAGAGGTGAAAATCCCGATTTCACTTGAGTTTAAGGTTCTCTTGGAATCATGTAATTGTGCCACTCATTCCAAATGTGGTAATATCCTCCATGCGTTGATCCAACCAACTTTAGCATCAGCCTGACTTACTGAAACAGGCAAATAAGTAATAATGCAGTCGTTTGGGTGCGGGGCGAAGAGTTTGACACCAAGGTCACCAACACTATTGGCTTCTTTAGTTCAGTAATCTCGCCTTTCCTAGAGTTTCTACTTTCAGTCAAAACTCAGGCGCCTGCAGGATACAAATACACACACAACAGTCAGTTAACACACAAATTACACAGAACAGGATCAGAGGGATTGATTCCACTAGCAGCACATCATGCAGACCATCCATGTCGTGTCATGTCCTCATGACCTCGTATGACGCAACCACATGACCCCCGGCGGACACGCGTGCCTGCGGTTGGTCACACGCATGCATGCATCGACAGGATGAACGTAGGAGGAACCTTGGCAATGATACGCTCGGCTCGCCACCCTAACCAAGGCTCATCTTCACACGCGCGTGCCATTGCGCGACTCACACACGTGCACGACATATATAAAGTGTCGTGACATGTGCAACGGGCCATCAGTTTTGTCCCGAAGTCTGGTCAGTTTGGGTCGGTGCTGAACTGAACGAACGAATATTGAAAAGGGAAGCTTATCGAACGAGCTGTAATCGACGAACGAAATTTTCGACCGGGTCGAGTGGATACAGATCGGGTAACATGACGGGCCACATGAGGACTGGAAGTGTACTCAGCATAGTGAGTATGAAAGATATGTTTGTTCTATCCCTTCCGATGCTGTTAGTGCGGAGTCAGTCAACGCGTTTAAAAATCGTCTTGATGTACATTGGGAGAGACATCCTCCACAGCTAAGAGCCCCTCCTCGAGGAGTAGCAAACTCTTAACGGCCACAGCTTCCGAGGCCACCTTAATCCGTCTTTTTCTCTCTTCCACTCCAACTACACTGCCTGACATCCCTAAGCTCCGCATATCAGCGGCTCTTGACCGTCCTTGCGTGCATTCATGATCGTCTCTTTGGCAGAGACTCTTCCCCCTTTTTTCCATTTTCTCCAGTCCTCTATATCCTACTAACATAATGGCAATAGCTCATAGAGAGCCGGGGCCTAAGTTCTGGTGTCTCTTTGGGAATGGTTCGTCTATTGTCACCTATCTAATCTAATCTATATAGAGTATATATCGCTACAACACGTGGTCATGCAATGAACTTAATGTCAGCGTTTTTGTCTCCAGCATAAACACAGACCAATGTAAACTGGATGATGTAATTGGATTTGTCACACAAATGTTTGGATTCAAACTGGGTGAGGATTTCGTCCCACATAAAATCCTTAATCGCCCAACAGCTGTTTTACGGTGTTAGCTTCAGGGCGGGCGAAGAATTGCGACAGGTTAATGATAGTTATCTTGTTTATTCCTTATGAAGAGTAAAGTGTCCGAAAACCAGCTCACCCTAGCGGGTACTGTACTCGCCAAAGCAAGTAGTACTAATGGTTAGAGCACGGTAAGACGTGCTGGATTTTTGGTACAAGAGAATGCCTTAGTTACTTCTCTCAGTATTTGAAGAGGTGGAGCACTGGTCGCTAAAATCCCAAAGCCAGCACAACTACGCACTTGCTCTAGGCACGCCAAGACGTGTATAAAAGGCTAGAACACGGCAAAGCGTGCTGGTTTAGAGACTTCTCTCCGTGATGAAGGTCGCACACTTGACACGGGCTCGATCAGCAAATCCAAGAACTAGACGACCACAGCTCCATTTGGCTCAGAAATAGGAAAACTAGTCGAAAATAAAAATAAACCCTTATAACTCAAAAAATAATGGACGTAGAAAGCTCAACAAATACCTCATAAGAGGAAATATTATCCAGTGCTAGTTGGTATCATAGTCGCACAGATTGAATTATTACATTACAATCACTTCAGCGTTAAAAAAAACGATTTTAAAATCACTTAGGTGATCAGTAAGTCTTAAGCATTGCTCAAATAATAGTGACACCATTTGCACCACTTGTTAGCCACGACATAATAATACCCAATTTATTGCTTGCTTTCATGATTAGTCCCTTCGTCCCTATCTGAAGGATTAGATTGACGAAAATTCATCAAGTAAAGATTGGAGGAAATCGAGCCTCATCAAACAAGTTCCTTAAATATGCTCGAGCTGTAGAAACTTCTAGATACTGCTTCAGGTGCAGTATCTTCTGTAAATCGCCTGCTGCTGCTTCTTGTACTTTTTTGCATTCGCATTACCAAAAGCATCACTTTTGGTGGCTATCGTTTTTTTTTTCACTATTCTCCTTAGTTTTCTTTCTTCGTTTAAGTTCCTTCAGTAGAGAAGTTACTGTCCATGTAGAGAGTAGTGATGGGGCGAATATCCGCATCCGCAGAACATCCTCACCTTTTTTACATCTGCATCCGCGGATGATAGGATGAAAACATCCGCAATCGTATCCGCGAATGTCAGAACTGTAAAATCCACTAAAGATCCGCAGTACAGGAGGCGCGGAGGCGCGGATGCGCAGGTTTATCTCTGTACACTAAGCTCATCTATAGTGCTGAAAGCTACAAATTCTCATTTGGATTGAAGTGTGTGCAAGCGCTGTCCATGTCAACAAAGCACCGTTTTCTTCCCGTGTTGTACAAACTGCCGTCGTGAGAGCGGGTGTGTGTTTGTGGTGGGGCGAATATTCGCATCCGCGGAACATGCGCGCCTCTTTTGAACATTTGCGGATGTCGAGATGGTAACATTTGCAATTGCATCCGCGTCCGCGGATGTCAGAAGCTTAAAAATCCGCATCCGCAAATGTCCAAAAAATGACATCCGACGCATCACTAGCGAAGAGACTGCAGTCCAGAATGGAATTTCCAATTTCTCCTCTTAAAAGCCTGTACTCAGGTTAGTCAAAAGAACGAGTTTCATCACTTTGGGGTCCGAATGCGTTGCTGTGACCAAAGTGCAAATAAATTCGAAGATATAAAATTATCATTCCCTCTAAGTTTGAATAGATGGCCAAAACTTCAGTAACGGCACTTGCTGAGCAAACTGAGCTGACGGTTCACTTTTTTTGAACATCTTTTTGCGTAAACATTCCGATGATTAGCTTAGTAAACTCGTTCTTTTGACCAGGGTATATATTTGCAGGCTCTTAGTCTGACTTAAGGGGCATACGAATCTGTAGCCGGGACACAACTGTGATTAGCTGTTGTTGTTGTTGTTGTTGTTTCACTATTGCCACATTTTTTTTAACTTCAGGGGAAAAAATAGCAGGGTCGAAAATTGAAGTGGCGCCATAGGGTCTTCAGGGAGAATTTCGCTTTGGTGTATACGAATGAAATATGAACAACGTTCCGGTTCCGGAACCTGTGCGGTGAGGGATAGGACGGAATGACGTCTTCCTTCAAAGCCAGGTTGAAAACGAACTCAAGCAGCTGTACCCGCCGAAGACCGTTGGTGCGGACGAAGTCCATCCCCGTGTGCTGAAGGAGCTCCACTCGGAGACGTTTGCGGTGCTGTGTGAAGTATTCGCCTTTTCGATCGCTAGAGTCAAGGTGCCTGAACCTTTGGAATCGGCTAATTTAGCGGCCATCCACAGAAAAGGGAACCAGCTTCTACCTGAAAACTGAAGGCCAAGCAACTTAACATCGATAACATGCAAAATGAAAGAGAAGTTCATAAAAACGAATTAGTTGCATATCTAGAAAACAGTAACCTATAGCTAATTCTCAGCATTGCTTTAGACGGTACACAAGCTGTCTGAATAATCTCCTGGACTTCTTTAGTTATGTTTATGAACTGCGCAACGACGGAAGGGCCGTCGACCAGGTGTACCACAATTTGAGAAAAGGTTTCGATACGATACCAGATGCTACGAAAAGTGGCAGCCTGTGGAATCAGCGGCAGACTAGAGTAGTAGCTTAGGGCATGGCTAACCGGGAGCAGAAAACATCGTCTGCGCTGGGTGTGACACTTTAGACCAGGTATTCGAAACATCCGGAGTGCCCCAGTGCCCCCAGGGAAGCGTGCCGCGTGGACTCAGCACTGTTCCTGGTCTACGTCAGTGAAACAAACGCGGTTCTGCTCGGCCGCATCCCAAAATTCGCAGATGACACTAAACTGTGTAGTCGGGCCATCCGAGAAGAGGACCGACGAGCCCTGCAGTTAGATCTGGACCGCCTGGTCGGCTGGTCCGAGAGGTGGCAGATGGAGTTCAACGTCGATAAGTGTACTGTAAAGCATATGGGACATAATAACCCATACTGGACCTACAGCATAGATGGAAGAGAGATGAAAGCGAACTAGATATTATAATAACAAATTATTTCAAATGGGACTGTCAGATCGATGAAAGCTGTATAAAGGCTAATAAAGTGTTGGTTAAGATCGAATGGAATTTCGATTACAAGTCATGGGACGTACTAAGTCCTGTGTTTATGTCACTCGTATGCAATCCAATTTTGGTCCCCGACTCGTCAAAAAATATAAAGAAAATGAAAAGCATCCACCACCGAGCCACGAAGTTAGTCCCAATCGCTGCGCCACGATTAGGTTGTAAATTCGTAGCTGTAATATTGTTAAGAAATAAATGTACACGAAATTTTTCATGTAAGCTGTAATAGAATAATCCAAGAACACCTCCCGCCGGTGTAGAATGATATGATAAATAAATTACTAACTAACTTCGCGATGGAACGGACTACTCTAGAGAAGCGACCAGTAAAGGTGTCAGCTCGTCGACACCTTCAAGTACTTGCACTCAGTCTATGGTCCAAGACACGAGGAGTTGTTTGGGCCGGACCCGGGAAGATAGAACTGGACGAACGGACTGAAACTGCCTTGGAAGAGATGCCCTACAAGTACCGTAGCTGACTTCTTCCCAACCACTGAGCAGCTTCATAGATCACGTCATAAGGTAAATTCTGAAGAGCAGACCGTGAAATAATCCTTGCGGTCGCAGCTGACTCTAAATCTAACCTAATGTAAGGGTGACGTCAACTTATCCGCAGCCTCCACTGGGAAACCCACACGCACTGGTTTGTGCTGCGGATATAGGCTAACTTGCCCCAGAGGAGGAAGTACGCTGCAGTCGACCACGGGTCATTTAGAACTTTGGCGCCATCGATGGAAAGTTCAGTGACCCGCGCCTCCTACCCTCTCCATTTCTAGGCAAGGTAAGTGCCCCCACGGTAACTTTGCATACTCAGCAACTGCCGACCAGGCACTCCAAGCGGCACAAAGAACGCTTACCTCGCGTGGTAGCGATCCCGTGAACTTCACTTCAATAGTCAAGCACGCAAGCTGCTGCTACTCTGGATATGTAACTGCTGGAGCGTCCGTAATATTAACTTTTATTCATGAATATATTTGATCAGATTATAAGTTGGTTAAGACATCCCTACACACAACGTTTTTCCAAGGAGCATAGGAGGAAAAAGGACTGGCGACCCATTCGCGAATGAAACGCCACTCCTGGAAACAGCAAGTCGAGACAGAAAAGAAGAATATTATAAGAAATGTCTGAAAGGAATGAACAATGAAACGAATTAACATGAAAACCGGAAGGAAGGAATTATACAAGGATTTATTATTATTATTATTATTAAATCACACCAGACTGGCGATATGGGAGCGGAGAAACTCCATGAGGTTAACAAACCCCCACGCAACCAGCCCAGCGGGTGAAGAAAAGAAAAGAATGAAAAAAAGAAGATCCAAGATCACAGAATAGCTCTGTGTACAGATCGCTTAAAGCTGCCAATACCCGCACCAGCAAAGACAGAGCCATCAAGACCATTCCAAACATCCACACACGATGGAAAAAACGAACGGGAATACTGGCCCGTACGGTTCGTAACGGTTCCCAGGCAAACTCATGAGGAGCACCAGTACGCCGAGTATACCTCACCCGAACAAATGGATCCGGAAGAAACTCAGACAGATCATGGGAACGGGAAGGAATGAATAATGGAAGGAATGAACAGAAAACGGGAAGGAATGAATAATGAAAGGAATTAGCATGGACCTGGAAGAAAGATGTTCGAAGTCTATGGCTCAAGCCTATGGGTTGATGTACAGTATATAGGAATGCATCACAACTTTTAATCCAAAATACTCTTAGAATTATCTATGCACATGGAAGAGTGGAATTTATGTTTTGGAGCTGCTAAATATAATATAACTTGCCGTAGAGTCACAACTTAAGACCGCCACGAAAATGAAGTCGACTCATAGATAGACATTTCTACAGTTCATTCCCAATCAGAAATTAATAGGCATTTATCCGATCTTATCCGTTGCCGCCCACTACAGCTTAAGCGGAAGCGTGGTTATATTGAAAACAGATCCTCCTTGTGTTCTTTTATTATTCTGTCCGGACAATGATGCACGCACGAGCAAGTGTGTATCCGTGTAGAAGCTATTTATATCTGAATAATAAAATAAATAAGTATACAGTCGTCGAACCGAGTGACCGGAGCTTTGCACTATTGTTGCGCAAAAGTTTTTACTCAGGGGATTTAATTGACGTTTAATTTAGCCGCAAGTGGATTATAGGATCGTACCAGCAACTTTTCTGCCCATGGTTCCGCAATATACCAGCTAGTCAGAGAGCGGACTGTACGGTACAGTATAGACAAGCTACATATGGTTGCTACAGCGTACAGAAAGGAATCTTGTAGGTATGGAAAACATTCTATTCAGTTCAGGAATATTGTTTTATTCCTCAGCGAGCCGGCGCTGCACTAGCACAAGCAGCGGCTTGGCACACATTACATCATGAATTTTAATATTGCGACTCATCCTTAGAAAACATCATGAGTTTAAGAAAATGAGGCCTGCTTGAATATCCTATTTCTGATGGAGATGGCCTTGTTTTCATAGCTTTAACTTGTCCAGATAGTTATTCTCAGGCGTTCAATTTGCCTCTTGGGAAAGCCAAATGGTAAATCGACCTCTCAGGATTGAATTTCTTGACTAAGTAAACTTAATCGAAGTAGATGAATAAAATTGATATTATTTCGCCCACTGGAAGCAACTTTCACGAATGACGTCGCTGCCAGCTGCACTTAGCTACTACCATTTCCTGCTACCGCATTTGCTCACTGTTTTATTATTTAAATAATTCTTGTATTATACCGCATATACTAAACCAGAATTTCCACAGCAAAAACATCCAACCATTGCCTGCGCTACCGCAGCTACTTGCGATACAACGCTTCTCTATACCGCTCCCATGCAACCCCTCCATCATGCGCCGTGTCGTATCCAAACTTTATGAGGTTTTCATCATAACACAACTTCTGCAGCGCAATAATTTTCCTCCAGTAACGACGCGTGTGACTACAGCACGTGCGCCCTAAAGCTAGACGCACCGTGTCCGACCGTCATTAACCTCGGATTTCATCTTACAAGGCTGTAAAAATAAGAAATATAGAAAATCTAAGCCGGAGCATTCGTTTTGTGTCTGAAACAGCGGCGTGCGGTTGCTGGCAAGTCGGCTATTTAACTTAATAAAAGGTAGATGGAGAAGTCGTGTTGGAGATTGCCACGCCCTAGTCCAAGCTGCTCGACTTGCACCTTAAGAGTAGGCCTTAAGGAGCCCGCAAGTTCAGCATTCTCTATAACAGCTGTATTAACGTGGACCGAAAGTAATAATGAAATAATAATCACAGGTGTAATATCTTATGAGTAATATTCATGCAGTTAACGCTGAGCCAATAGCTTCTCTTATATATATATATATATAAGCCCCTCAAAACACTAATATTGGTGTTATAGCCTCATCCAGTTGAACGCCCGGTCGTTGAATGTCCTACAGGCATAATGTCATAATCCATGAGTTAGGAGCTCATTTTATGTTGCAAACAAATAGTCAAGGATTCCCTAAAGCAGAAAGGCTTGAGGCTGGCTCTTAACATACTCCCTAAAAGTTTATTTAACATTGTTCATGTGCTACTTGGAAATACGTGGCGTTGCTTTCGTGTGCACAACTTTCTGGTGCGCAATGCCCTCATTTTATGACGGACTTAAGCCTGCATTTGATGACGTAACAATACCTAGGCAAGTTAATATTCTGTATGAAATTATTCAGGCTCTGCTGGTCAGTCTGCATTTGATGACGTAACAATACCAAGGCAGGTTAATATTCTCCATGAAATTATTCAGGCTCTGCTGGTCAGGCTGCATTTGATGACGTAACAATACCAAGGCAAGTTAATATTCTCCATGAAATTATTCAGGCTCTGCTGGTCAGCCTGCATTTGATGACGTAACAATACCTTGGCGGGTTAATATTCTGTATGAAATTATTCAGGCTCTGCTGGTCAGCCTGCATTTGATGACGTAACAATACCTTGGCGGGTTAATTCTCTATGAAATTATACAGGCTCTGCTGGTGCTCCTGGGAGCTGTGACAGAACAGGCCACAGCAAGTCCAGTGCCGGGAGACTATGGTGGCCATCACGGTGGTCATCACGGAGGCCATCACGGAGGCCATCACGGATTCCACGGAGGACATCACGGTGGTCATCACGGCTACGGCCACGGCCATGGCCACTATGTAAGAACTAGTTTTGTTGATTCAATTTTGTCACTGCAGCAAACTGAAAACAAAGGAAAATTCATCAATATTTTACTACTTAGTATATATACCGCATGAGTGTAAAACACATGATTGGGAGCCGAAAATTCATGAGGCCCAGTCTAATCGACCAAAAGTCGAAGGCATTCATTTACCCTATTACCATAGGGAGGGTTATTGGTAATGAATAAATATACTTTATTAGGTGATACACATATATAGAGTCATAGTACACAAGGCTCAGCGTATTACTAGAGTTGCATTATATGCAAAGGTTAGGTAATACCATTACTACAAACTGACCCTTGTTCTGTCATAGTATTCGCTGCTATCTGCAGTACACGTCAGATAGTTTGTAGCCCTGCAGGACCGTTACATGTAAGAAAACCGATAAATAATTTCCAATTTTGCGTTAAGTAAATTCCAGTTGCTGTAACACATTAAGATCGTACATTGAGAGCACAGACCGTCTTGTAATGACATTTCCTTTCCACTACATTTCTTTAAAAAAAATATTGACATTAGAGCAGCATACGTCATAATTCTTCTCACCGTGCTCAAAAAAGTCTACAACAGCTCCCTACTACCAGACAAGAAACAGCATGAGATATCTAGCCCTTGTATATACTCTAAGGGGTTGTTTTTTATTCATTCTCTTTAACTGAAATAATCTAATCCCCTTAGCTTTTCAAACTTGACTCCAAATTCAATCTTGAGAGTCCGATTCACTACATTTAATCGTTTCTAAAGCAAGGCATCGAATTTACCTTTATTATTGCTGCTACACCAGAAAACTTTCACTCTATAATATAACGAGCCTCCCCCCGTGTACAGGGTCCCGCACACTACGGATTCCAGTACGGGGTACACGACCCCCACCACGGGGCGAACTTCGGACACCACGAGGAGCGGGATGGATACACCACCCGGGGTGAGTACAGTAACACCACACGGTGTCAAATGCGACTGTGGTGCGTAGTGTGGTGATGATGATGATGATTACAGTTGCTGCCGTCATTTTAACCCTATCCGTTACAATTTTTTTTTTTTTTTTTTTTCAGTCGCTTGAGCGTCAAGGCGGTACAAATTTGTACCGCTCACTATAAATGCTTATAATATTATCAATATCAGAGTTTTTCCAAATAGTCTCAAAAGTTATTTATTCAACTATTCCTTCGCCTATTTAATTAAAAAAGATAATACCTCAGAGTAGTTGAAGCGTCAATTAACTTCGAATAGAAGAAAATATCTCCGGATAGTACAAGGTGAATACTCCGGAAACACATCTGCTGCAATTTTCATACTTTCATTTCTAGCCTTGTTGCTGTCTTTTAGTGATAATTTTGAAAGTTCTTTTCGTATAAAACGAAAATCTACACGGAAATGTTATAATCTAATTTTTTGAAATATTTATATTTATCTATATTTTTGGCTGTAACGTGCGGGTATATTAGAATTTTATTGATAGTCATGTTCAATTGAAAAAAATCACGGAATTTTGGGCGCTGAATATCACTGCGAGCCGAACTGTGAAAGCAAAACGGTAGGGCGGTACAATTTTGTACCGCCTTGGAGCAGATAGGGTTAATTCTACTATTATCGCTTCTGCACAAGAGGTGATGAGTTTGCTAAAGATTCGTCTGTTTATTTGGTGATGTTTTGTTTATCTGCTAGCAATATAACGCAAAAAGTTATGGATGGATTTTCGTGAAATTTACAAGAACTTTATTAATTATTACTCATAATATTATTTTTCCCGTAATATGTTTATTATTACCATTCTTATCATCAGAAAAGGGTTGTTTAGCCCATTGGGAATAAGGGCGATACCTGCTAAACTTACAGGCCCCTCTCTTCTCAAAGCCCGAAAATGTGAATAAAGTAAGAACTGACAAAAAACTGTTTAAAAAAATTATTGTGATGAGCAAAAAGAACATTTAGAGACTTATTTACACATTCATGTGCATACCTGAGCGTTCGGTTCCCCATGTACAGGGTCGTACTACGTGAACCTTCCCGACGGTCGCCTGCAGAAGGTGGAGTACATCGCTGACGAGCACGGCTACAGGCCCCTCGTGTCCTACGAAGGACATGCCCACTACCCCTCCCACGGCCATCACGGCCACCACGGCCACCATGGTGGATACGGTGGACATCATGGAGGACATCACGGAGGACACCATGGAGGATACTAGGCAGACACGTGTAGAAATTTATCTTGATGGACATCATAACCAAAGTATTGACCATAAGTCTAACAGTGAGATTCTGCGGTGACCCTGTGACCATCGTGGTGGACACAGTGGTGAATATCCTGCTGAGAAGACATGGACATTACGACGGACACTGTGACCATCATGGCCATCATGGCTCACCGAACGACAGAAAAAAACAATATTGAACTATGGAAAATCTCCGCTGCAATGCGGCTTTCTAAAAAGCATCATCACTTTGCCTCTCTTATTAACGTAACATAATCTCATCCGCTCAACCTGCCCGGAAGTTCAAACCTGAAATTTTGATTCGTCATTTTGGATTGAGCTCAGGGCGTTAATCGCAAAAGGATTTACGCTTGAGACTATCGGAACAGAACCGCAACTCAGTCCTGCTTTAAATCCTGATAGGTCCAAAGTTAAGAATTCAAACTTCCATCCTCGCAAGGTCATCTAAACTAGATTAGTTCTGTCAATGAGAGCCAATCGAGCGCGCCTCATATCAAACTAATAACAGAAAAATATAGCCCAGCTCAAGCTTCGTTGCCGCCTTGACAACCTCGCAAATATATAACAATATTACGAAAACAAGAAGACTCGATTAGTCGCGGACACCCATAGCCTTGAGTGTTACAACCTCGCGCGACAGCAGTCAGACTAGCACTGAGCTCTAACAGACAGTGCCCACTGAACGCGGACACACAGGTCAAGACTGACCCTGTAGCCCATACATTCTGGCTTTCGTGATATAAAAAACCACTGGGTGTGAGAAGCGCAATTATTTTGACTTAATATATACACTCATGTCAAATTCTGAACTTTTCCCTGATTTAAATTCGTGTTTCAGTTGCGTTTTCCACTTTTTTGTAACTGAAAAACGTTGTTTTCAGTACTGCTAAATGGCGAAACCTGGACTGAAAAAAAAGAAAGACATTTATGTTCTCATATCAATGCTGGGTTCAATAAATTATGGGCTCAGTGCCATGTGGTTCTCCTAAAATAAATTTAACTCTCAGCACTGAGTCAGACCTTCTTATATTGTAAACATTAATGGGACTGGGCAATAAATGTAAACAGTCGTCGTTATTTCACTAAGGATTGGACGCCATTCACCAAATCTGCAACAATAAATGGCGGACATGAGACGCCTTCAGTGAGCCAAGTTTGGGTGAGACGGTGAGATTCGATTAGCTTGAACCCTCCTAAAACATTAATTCTATTAAGCAACCAACACATAGATTTCAATAAAGTTTCAGCCGTTTCCCAAGCCGATCAGCGCGCTAGCTATAGAATGAATGTCAATCTTGTTCCAAAACTCAGTTTGAAGTCCTTCCGATTGCTCAAAATTAAATTCCAAGCAAGTGAACCTAATCGGACTGGATTATCTCTCTAAAAGTAGGCCAGACAATTACACCTATCACTTCCCTGTGCCATAGCCGGCCGACTAACCTAAAATTCCTCCAATATGAAAAGCGTTCGAGCAGTTCTAAAAGTCACGTTTGAATAAATTGACTTAAAGCATTTCTCTCATTCTATTATTTAAACAGAAGCTGAAGCTAGGGCAATGTACAATCTTTGATGCATTTTTTTAGAAAATATGCCCACCCACGAAAACAGTTACCTGTAGACATTGATACTAGCAAACTCTGAAGAAAGTAGTTTTATTTCGTACTTTTATATTGTAGAGCATTATGATAATGAAAAGTCAATCTCCAGTTGGTATCATTTCTCTAACATTTTTATAGACATAAACGTCATTCTGCTCCTGCCGTTAATGTAATCATCCTCGAAGTATGAATGATTTTGTAGTATCCATAATTATGTTGCATTGATACGCAGTCTCACTAAAATTTATGTCACAGCAGAATTTTTAAGTTATGAATAATTTTTCAGAAAATCCTTTTCAAGACTCAGGTTTTGATCGCCTTGGCAAAACTTCCTCTCTGGAACTTGCTAAAGCTTTACAACCAATGTAACTAATTACCTACCGATCCAGATGAATTCATGTCACTAACGTTTTCTCCGTAAGATAATGCAAGCAAATATTCTTTCCTTTTCAATACATTCTCCGTACAGTCCATTTTGAAAGCCGTAAACGCACGCCACAACGTCCAAACCTCCATTTTTTTTAACAGCAAAATACTATTTGCACATAAATATAATAACTCAGAAAGATGACGACACTAATTCATTGCGCAATAATATATGTCATTGAACTCTGTATCACGAAACTGACTTAAAGCTGGAAAAACCCACATAGTCACATAATAGACCGCAGTTGTGATGACTAGGCCTAGTACACTAGGTTATGTGCCGACATTTTCGACTACCTCAAAAATGTAGCAAGAGAGGAAGAGATTCAGTACATCGTTACACGCTCTTGCAGAAGTAAAAGGCAACATGTACGTTCGTCTAAGTGTTGCACTGCCAGTTGTATCAACAGACGTTACTCACAACATTACGCCATTACAAAACGTTTACTCTTGTCAAGCTTCGATTGTTGTAGCCGTGCAGCATCGGCGCCATCTGTGGAGGTTTCTACAAACATCAATGTCACTATGTATATTATTCTTTCTATCTCATCCTCTGAACATCTTTCTATGTGCCTTTATTATGCCGAGGCCACGCTGTGCAAACGCATGTTCAACCTGACGAACGGATGGTCCGCTAGCAGCTCGTTCATGAACCGTATACGTACGCTACCGTGCGAGTTGCACGTACGAGCATTAAGTTGCTCGTGCGATTACATGGTGTGGACGCTGCACTATATCAGCATTTATATTTCTTTTATGGTACAGTCGAAAAACTAAATGTCTAAGATACATTTCGCTTCAGTTAGCTGTGGAAAATAATCCAAACATAATGAGTGTTTTGTGGTGGAACGTTGTGCTGTTAAACATACAAGTACATCTTGCGAGTTCGGTTCGTTCACTTGGATCGTCTTTAAGTTACTAATGGCAAACCGACTAACGTCCAAACCTCGAAGCTTAGTAGCAACTCAATACTAAAGTTCTAGACTAGTTTAGACTCATTGGACTAGAAAATTTCGATCCACCTGGACGAATGAAACACTCAATAGCACAGCTACATGTGCAGTGCACGTACGTGTGCTGCAGTGCTGAGGTGATGATACGACCCTCGTTAAGCGTATACATTTGCAAGGTAGATATTTATTGTATACAATATATACGTACATTATGAGTGTGAGATCCGTGCTAGAACAGCACGTAAGTTGCAGTTTTCGTGCTGCTCCAGCACGCCATGGTAGGTATTCTGTATCAGTGCACGGGAGAGCGTGCTGGCTTGGAGACCACACTGTTCCTAGTGAACAGCTCGCAATCTGTTGCATGCTTTTTCCTAAAGCCGAAAAAAACTGAAAAAAGTAAGATGATTTGATAAAGTGTCCAGGAATTCCGCTCTCATAATTCAAATAAAACTACGTTTTCCCCAAAAAATTTAATTCTTATTAACTTGCGAAGTGCTACTCAGGAGATAGAAACCACAAGTTCATGCAAAAAACAACACTCTTCTTAGATTTCTATGCTAGTACAGCGTTGTATTTTTATGTAAGTTAGAATATACGTTGCACCCTCGCTCTTCATTTTTTTACGGTACGCCCAAGCTATTCAATAAATTTACAGTATTGTAATTGTCTATATGAAGCATATTTAGTATTGTATAATTGGTGTAAATTTGTTCTCTGATATCACCATCGATTAGCATATATACATGTATCCACACGCGTAGTGTACATCTCGTAGTGTATAGCAGGCACAAACAAATTATGTAGATTATTTTACACGAATATTGTTAGCGGAACAATTAATACACTGCCTACACTGCAAGCTGTAAATAGGCAGTGTGCTTTGATATAATTCTATAGTGCATCCAACTAATAAAAATAAGTATTTAATTACACTAGAATACCACAGCGCCCCACTAAACAGCGCGCGTCTGCAACAGACTCAAAAGAATTTTTTTTATAACCTAATTAAGGCAATTTCGATTCACACACCGCGATGAAACTGAGCTTATCAGCTTTAGTTTACTTATCTGGAACTTAAACTGTTGGGTTTAAAATCGTCACTTAGTTTCAAATTTAAAGTTATAATCTGAAACCGACTACGCTTGAGATAGCCGGATCGAACCCCACGCTAGAAGTTCCGAACAAGTTAAGGCTGGTAGGATTAGCTTATCGCGATTGCACTGTGTGATTCGAAGACGTATTTAACTGAGTGAATAATCTCGCACAAATATGGCTGTGAATACCACGTGTTTTTTTCAGTATGTTCTTTTCTTACGAGTATATTGTATTTATTGACCCATGTACGTTTCCAGATTTAGCGTAACATGTTGAGCTTAGAAATGTTCTTGTTTCTCTAACCTTACCGCATGTGACGTCACATTTAATTGCGCTCTCACACTAAGCTCTGTCGATGGTAGTTCCAGTCTTAGATTAGCTTGTATTACTTTGCACAACTAAGATGTAAATAAAAAGAGAAGATTATTCTTCTAAGAAACATTTTTACCTAAAAATTAAACGGTTAATTAAACTCTTTGACCTATGCCATCAGCAGCGGAGGCAGGAATGTACAGCCGAGTGTGACTGCCAGCCTCCGCATAAATGACCAATCTATTGCACACCAATGACCAGTCTGTTGTACACCAATGACCAATCTCCCCCAATGATCAATATATTGTACACCAATGACCAATCTATTGTACACCAATGATCAATCTAATGTACACCAATGACCAGTCTATTGTACACCAATGACCAATCTACGCCAATACCAATCTATGCCGATGAACAATCTACACCGATGACCAATCTACACCCGTGATCAATCTTCACCGATGACCAATCTACACTGATTACCAATTTACGCCAATGACCAACATACACGAATGACCAATCTACATGAATGATCCGCTTGAACCAATGACCAAGCTACACCAATGGACAACCTATGCCAATGATCAATCTACACCAATGATCAATCTACACCAATGGACAATTTATGCCATTGGCCAATCTACACCAATGGACAACCTATACCAATGACCAGTCTACACCAATGATCAATCTACACCAATGGACAATCTATGCTATTGGCCAATCTACACCAATGGACAACCTATACCAATGACCAATCTACACCAATGATCAATCTACACTAATGGACAACCTGTACCAATGACCAATCTGCACCAATGAGTCTGGAAATGCCTGATCATTTTGATACACGATTTCGTCTCAGCATAACCAAACTGCTTCCACTATCCAATCGGAAAATTTAAGATAACCATTGGATATTGCCCAAATGTTCTTTCCTCAAGTCATAAGCTATTTGCCTATAATTTTTCGACGGGCGCAAAAAAATTCCTTCGGTACCTTGTAAGACTGAATTCCCAGTTGGTCTATTCCTAGGAATTTGGATCCTGGACTCATTCCAAGTGATATCAGTGTACGTACATAAGAATTCAAGCTAACCACACACAGCTCAGTATCTTAATTATGAGGAAGAAAACTGAATGGATTTCTTAGATGTGTAAAAGTACGACCGATAGAGGGGCATACAATCTGTAGTTCATTTATTTATTTTTTTTTTTTTGCCTATCTTCGTGACAGACGGAGGGACAAACAAAACGTATGGTATATGTATTTAGTAGGAGCATTTCATATATGTGTAAGGCCGTGGCAGTCAGCCGTGGCACAATCTTTGTATAAATGAAAATTTTATTGTTTTTAGTAACATAACAGACTTATTAAGGAGAGGCTTTCATTCAATGGAAATTTTCCCATTTTTGTACTAGCGTAACAGACGGCCACTATGTCTTCCTCTGTAAATATTCCTGTGTTTGTTCTGATGTAAGTACGAGACAGACAGTCTACCATCTCCTGAAAATTTTCATAGGGTCTCATACGTTCAACAGACAGATGAAATGTCTTCTTTTATTTGGATACTAGTGGTTCGCATCGTCAAAAAATGACGGTAGAAAATTAGTGCTCCATTGAAACCCCCGTTTTCTACTGTTATCAACGCTTCAATTGGACATCTGAGAGGGAAATTCAACATTCTGCCAGTAAACACCGGACTTACTCCGGCGGTTTTTACATCATTGGTTCTGGCGGCGATCGATGAAGTTATCGTTAACAAAACCTTTTCTAGGCTCTCCTTGTTATGGTCCGAGTTTCTGTAGCACTCGTACCTTTTTCTTGCCCTCGCTCGCCGGAGGTTTAGTGTGGATTTCTTTTTGTCAATCCTGTTTTCTTATGTGCGATCGGTCTGGGTGAGCGTTGGCGCCGTGACTATTCGCAGTTCTATAGTTTTTTGGCAGTCTTCTCTTTCTCGCTTGATATTCCTATCATGACTAGGGAATCACTTTTTGTAGCAAATAATCAGAATTTGCCCGTAATCACTGAATGGTACTAAACTGAACGGAAGAATTCGGTTCTTTTCTGAATGGAACGTAGAAATGTAGGTCACCAGGGCCGAGTTACTCTTTCTGGGTGCAAATTTTCAGTTCAATCCAATTAAAGTAACAAAGGAACTGCTTGCAGTGCTCATGCATGGTGATCGGCAGTGCTCTTTTCCATAGTCCCCTAGTTTCACCATCTTATTACTTTTGGGAGTTTTTTTTGCTGATCATTCACTCATTAGGTGGTGCCATACTATAGTCTCTCTTCAATATCAGTGAGGTTGCTAANCAATCTACGCCAATGACCAGTCTATTGTACACCAATGACCAATCTCCCCAATGATCAATCTACGCCAATGACCAGTCTATTGTACACCAATGACCAATCTACGCCAATGACCAGTCTATTGCACACCAATGACCAATCTCCCCAATGATCAATCTACGCCAATGACCAGTCTATTGTACACCACTGACCAGTCTATTGTACACCAATGACCAATCTACGCCAATGACCAGTCTATTGTACACCAATGACCAATCTACGCCAATGACCAGTCTATTGTACACCAATGACCAATCTATTGCACACCAATGACCAATCTCCTCAATGATCAATCTACGCCAATGACCAGTCTATTGTACACCAATGACCAATCTCCCCAATGATCAATCTACGCCAATGACCAGTCTATTGTACACCAATGACCAATCTACGCCAATGACCA
>LQNS02020120.1:3433508-3450062 GCA_001587735.2 Parhyale hawaiensis | reverse complement strand
AAGCAAAAATGACTTCTCAATCATTGCCTCCTCTAATCCAATCGAACTCACAACATTAGAATCCCTTTATATCCATAGAACAAGACCTAACCTCAACATTATGACCTCAGCTGTACCTCTTTACCCTATTCCCGACTAACTAACTACACATCTGCTGACTGTACGGGAGCTGGCGCCCGGCCCCTGCTCACAGCTTGGTTCGTCCGCTCTTTGTGTAGGACAGACATTTCCCCCCATGAGTTGTAGTTAATATTGATAAAAATTGATATTAATTATGGACCTTAGAATATTAGGATTATTAGTAAAATTCATTACAATAATAATGTTAACAGCTATACCCACGATGCCAATAGTCATAATAATTATTACTTTAGAGAGAAACTACTCATCAGCTAAAAAAATAATAAGAATAGGGTTTCGTAATCGTCTCTCACGTCAGCTTACGCTTCAGCTTACCGAACTTAACGCTATAAAATTCTAAAAGTTATCTAGAAATGACAAAGCCCGTGAAAATCTAATATTTTATTGCACGACAGTATCTGATCACAACTACATTCTTTTTATTTTTACAAGTTTATAACGCATAACCTAACCTAATTCAACGTAACCAAACTTAACCTTACCGACTTAACCTAAATATGACCTTCAATAACTGCAGGTAACATAACATAGCCAGACCTAATCTAACTTATCCCAACTGAACTGAACGTGTCTTCACCTAACCAAAGCTAACTTAATCTAATCTAACCCACCCCACAAGTTAATCTAACGTGTTATATCGAAAGAAGTGACAGATGCGGTCGCCATATATGGGAGAGACCTTATACATTCATCACCAAATTCTCCAGGGTCAACCTAGCTCTGGCCGTTCTCTGTAGGTACAGGCTACAGCTGTGGAACAATATAATTACCGCAATTTCGGTGTTTAACTTCCAGTAAATTCTAACCTAACTGGGTCGACTGGAGTCACCCCAAACGACCTGATATTGGATCCAGTAGAGGTCGCTTCACAACAGCTGCCGTGCTTACCTGCACCACCTGTCCGGCCTCTGCGCTGCCCACCTCTGCCGCAAATTACAACTTTCAGCTCACAAAAATACAGTTAATACTAATAGCCTTCACGATAATTCATGATAGTCTTGGTGATAATAACAAACTTAATCCATAGTACCAGATAGCAATGAGTAACTGCAGATATATGACCTGAACACTTCGTGGGAATCACAGTTCATTTACGGAAAATAGTTATGTCAGATCCGAGTGTTTGCGCATACGGCCGGACAAACCTTCAAAATTGTGACGTCAAGCCAATATAGCGTAACTCCTTTTGCAGCGAAGAATCTGGGGTAATTCCACATTGGCGTGACGCTATTGGCTTGACGTCATAATTCTGAAGGTTTCGCAAACACTCAGATCTGACACAACTGTCTTCTGTAACTGTAAATGAACTGTGGAGGGAATACCCCACTCGACACCCAGTTTTCTTTGCAACGGAAGGTTTATATTTCCTTCCAAAGGGGTCAACCTAACAAAAGTTTGATCGGATTTACCTTAATAGGTAAACATGATCGCACCATAACGGCGATTTCTCTGTGTGCAGTGATGGTGTGTTATAGGCGCGAGTGGGGCAAACGATCCTGAATCGCCAATTATCATTGGTATACTGCCACTGCTAGAGCCAGAATTTGAATATAATGTTTTAAAACAGGAATATTAGTTAAACCTCATTCAGATCAACTTTAACAATATCTTAGCTCAAGTTAGTCTTAATTAAATCCGGTTCGCACCTTAGTCTCCTGACCTTTGTCCATGCTTCAAAACACCCCAACGCTTCGTCTTACGTTTGCAAACACAATTACGTCTACTCTAGAATATTTACTAAGATTTTAGCCGTTAAGTTAAATTGCTTAGCAAGTGTCATCAGTAGATATGTCATGAAACCGTTCACTTCTGTTCTGTTTTTTAAACGAACGCAGCAACGCATTAAGACGCTGTGATGTATGAACGCGGGACAATAGGTTAAAGTGTAAACGGGAATTAGGTTCAATTTCAGCTCATCTATACCTTACTTATACTGTAGTTCAACTTTAGCTTAACATTGGCCCAATCTCTCTAGAGTTGGAACTAGGGACATAGCAGCAATTCCTTCATGTTTAATATAAAATGCTTAATTCCTACTGCTCACAATACTACCGCTCATTGCATCATGAGCGTCAAATATGGCAAGATTTTCAAAAAGACACTCGACGCGAGAGCTTAAAAAGCTACTGCAATTTCCGGAGGGAGAAACTTCGCGCTAAGTAATGTAGAACACTGCTGGGCACCTCTTGTTATTTTTCTTTGCCGCCGCGCCACTAGCTCACGGATGATTTAAGTTAATTAGCCGAAAATTCAATCCTTAGCATTCGATTAGCCGCTCTGGATCAGGTTTAAGGTAGGGAACGGATATACTGCGGTACAGACCATATTGCATTAATTGTTTTGAAGCTTGCATAAGCTGTACACTGTGGGATACGGAAAGTGTATAACTAACACACCTGAGCCTGTTCGCAATCTCTGTCTCTCTAGTTATTTAAGTAGCTAGTTAATTAACAACTCAAGGCACTAGTTAACAAACACGTTAACTGAAAACATGGCTAATAAGTTAAGCAACTAATTAACGAACTAGTTGACTGGCTAGTTTACTTCGTAGTTAAGTGACTAGTTGACAGGCTATTAAGCTAACTAGTTAGCTAGTCAACACCATCAACACCAACATAATAAACACCGTCGTGTATTTATTGGTTTATATATTTGTATGTTTCGGGTCACGCTCTGAAAGTAATAGATAGGCGAAAAACAGGCCTGGTTGTAGATTTTGTAATTCGCTTGCCTTTTCCTGAAGATCGATGACCAGATTGTGAAAGATGATGAAAGTAGGACCCTTATTCCTTTATTTATCTCAATGTGCTTTTTGCTTGAAACAGTTCTTGGCATCGAAATAATTAAGTTATTTTGAGCTTTTCTTAGCGCGATTATAGAACCTGATTTTTGTCACTTTTTTCACACATCGAAACATATTTTTACGAAGGCGGATCATCACAAATTCTTGTTGTCATATATGAGAGCACGGGCACTCTAGTTAACTAAATCAGTAACGAATAACTTGATTAAGAAAAGCTGTAACCAACAAAATTTGAGCACTCAAAGACCGCATACCTTCGTCAAGCAATGCAATGTAAACCAAAAATCATATGATATTGTACCTGAAATCAGGATTTCCGGTTTATCATCACCAAAATGCATCATTTGTGCCTCTCAACATTATAGCAACAATTTATGTAATTATCTTGAATCATAACCCAACAAACGCCAAGAAAATATATATTGCCAGGCATTCAAACGAACGAACCGTTCATTATCAAAAATTTATCATTTGTGTCTTTTAAAATTAGTAATAATTAATGCAAAGTTCATAAAGATCCGTTCATTGTCTTTGGGAAGCTTGCTGACAAACACAAAATCTAACATAAAGCCTAACCAACAACGGACAAATAGATTATTACAAAAATTTGTTCATTTACTCTTCATAACGTTTTTAACAATTCCGACAAATTTCATGAAAGGCTGTCCATAACTGTTTGAGTTATGTTACGAAGGAAAAAGAAGCAGACGAACAAGCAAACGGTCACACAGACCTTCACCAAAAGTATAATCAATTCTTCCTCCTAAGATACCTAACACTGCCTGTAAGTTTCGTAAAGATCCATTATGAATTTTTCGCTTCATCTAGGCTACAGGCAGACAAAGAGTAATGGAAATTCGAAAGTAATTTAACCTCCTTTGAGGAGGCAATAATATTACAGTAAGTATTATCAGCACAAAACAGCGTTTGTAAAAGCATATTTGGTTCACCAGCATCTGATGACATCAGAAGGGCAAGCAGCTAAATAGAAAACTTCAGCACAGAGAATTGCGCGCTGCGAAGCGATCGGGCGATCTGGCCCAGTCAAAAAAAAAGGAGCGACAACCTTGTAAGGAATTCTAAAGGGTCGCAGTGACTGACTCCGTCAGTACGACAGTCGCTGACTGTAACTCTGACAGTCGCAGTTACAGTAGGATTGTACCTGCTCATTCCAAGCTGTGCAATCTGCTTAAGAGCATGTCTGAAGCAGATATTAACTCCAGCCTTCTTTAGTCTTCAATCTGACTCTGCAAGTGTGTCCGAACTTATATGTTTGTCCACTGTGAACATGGAGTTGGGGTTCCTTAACACATGTGAACCTGTTGACAGCCATCTCAACTCTATCCAAAGATGAGGTGCAGATTCACATGAACTTTTACCGTTGTTAATAATAAAGNCAAGTGTGTCCGAACTTATATGTTTGTCCACTGTGAACATGGAGTTGGGGTTCCTTAACACATGTGAACCTGTTGACAGCCATCTCAACTCTATCCAAAGATGAGGTGCAGATTCACATGAACTTTTACCGTTGTTAATAATAAAGTTTATTAATGTACATCAAGTAAAACATCAGGTTAGGTTGCTAGAGAACTAAATTAATTCTGTAACTGGCAGAAACTTATCAGGTAAGCTAATTCGCAGAGCAACCGTTTATTGGCAAGCCATTGCCGCGTTCACACAATAGTAATCGGCTGCTTACGAGTGATCAGAAAATTATAGGCATTTTTCGGCTGCTTACGAGTGAGCGCCAGCGGATAACTGCCTAAAAATTTCCGATTGGGCCCTATATAATGCATTCTCGTGTCTGTTTAAGCAGCACTAAAACGTAAGATTCTCCGAGTTGTAATGCACTCAAAATTTAAGGATATATTCAAAACTTTACAGATGGCGATTGTTGAAGCATCTGACTGCACGGCTAACACTAAAGAAACTTTTGGTACCAAACGCAGTTATGGTAACGAGGGCGTAACAAACATTACCACCACTAAATAGTACGCCTCGGGGCGCAGGTCCATCACCCGGGATGGAAGAGGGAGGCTGGAAGTCTTGAGTTAGCAGCTGTAGCAATTTTCACATCTAGTTCAACCTACCTGACTGCCTGTAAGAGATTGTGATGGTCGCTGGAATCCTTCTGGCAATTTTTTATGACGAACGATCTATATAAGAAAAATATATATAGACACATACAGAACGAAACTATTATCGCGTCTCACACTTCGATCAGTGGTGATAAATTTCTTTTGCAACTTGTTCAGTTGACCACTGTGCTCAGCGCCTCAGGACGACTTACTGAGAAAACTCGGCCATTATATCGCTGCCGTGTACACCCGCCTTAAAAAACGTGAAGGGAAAATTGCTCTACGGCTTGTCTCAGCAGGCGGCGCAATTTAAAGGTCACAGTCGTTCTTGGACGACGACAAATGCCTTTACTGAAGCACAAAACCGCACACGGTCAGGTCTTTATTGTGCTTTCCTTATGGTGCATGAGGGAGAGTGTGTGTAGGTGTGTGTAGGTGTGTGTGTGTGTGTGTGTGTGTGTGTGTGTGTGTGTCTAGGTGCGTAGGAGTGTGTGTGTATAGGTGTAGGTGTGTGTATAGGTGTGTGACGTGTAAGCACGTGTATTGTGATGTGTAGTTGTTGGTGCAGCGTGTGCGTGATGTATACCGTTCGTGTAACGGTTTGCTGTTAGTGCACTCAGTGTTTTAAATATATACTGAAAATCAAGCCTAACAAGACAAAGATGCACAACTTCTGATACCGAGCCCACACTATGCAGTCGCACGCACAACTTATGAGCGGACCCTTGACTCGCACATCGTCCCGGCACGTTGGGAAAGTCTGCATCATAGATACGGCAGCAGGAATGACATGCGAGCTGAACGCCCGTTCATAAGTTGACCGTGCAATTGTATTGTGTTGTCTTAAGAGCACAGCGCTTCAGCTCTTCTGCGAGATCGCTATGACGTCAACACTAGCGTACAAGCCAGTGGTCTCGTTCGTTTTTCCATCATATGTAGAAATTTGGAAAGGTCTTGATTGCTCTTCCTTTGCTGGTGTCAGCATTGGCAGCTTCAAGCAATCTGTGAACAGAGCAATTCTGTGATCTCTCATCTTCTCCTTCTTTCTTTTTTTCTCTTGCTGGGCTGGTTGCGTGGGAGCTTGTTAACCTAATGGAGTTTCTTCCGTTCTCACGTCGCCAGTCTAGTGTATCTTAATAATAATTTTCTCTTGTTTCACTAAGCCGTCAGTGTTGTTGCCGCATACAATTTATTAGACTGACAGTAGCAGTCTTTAGGAGCAGCGCCAGAAAAAAAAGAAAAGCTGGTGATACTTCATCACTAGAGGCCGATAAACAATCGTTGCTTCAGCAAAACTTTCGTTTCCGCAATTCCATTTCATCTTCAACGAATTTTCTGAAAGTCAGTAAAACTTTCTGTCTGTGCGGATAAATATCTAATTTTAGTCAGGCACTATCTTGTGGGACTGTGATGCCATCTGTTGAAGGAACGGAAAAACCAAGCAGGCAACCAACAAAACGTTTTAAATTATACTAATGGATGACACCGTCATTAAATATCGGCTAATAATAATCATCATTTCAACAAAACCGCCTCTTCCTTCCCTCTTCCCGTTAGCAATGTCTTTCCTTTCTCTTCGTCAAACTTTTATTCCATTTGTGCACCATGAACCTTGAAAAAAAAAACGTTCTCTACATATACAATGGAAGTTCTGGCTAATATTCATGACACCACTTTGAGGTGCTCCCGACGTCTTCAACTCCGATATTTCAAAAATTTGACGAAGCAACGCCTCCTTGAATTCAGTAAGAATCAAATTAAACCTGGTCACCTAACGACAGACTGACCAAAGGCCCATTAGCAGACAGGAGATGAATCCAAGGTAACTTGCTGCTCTTTTTCAATCACTGTTACATGGAGTAAAAGGAAATCCGCAATCAATGACTCAAGTGTTTAAACAAGATGAGTTTCATTAGATGTGCTGTAATATTGACTAGGATAGACTATAATATTGACACGTTCCTTTAGTTTGTCTAAAGAAGAAGGTGCACGGGTACGAGCGTACGTGAATGCGTGCAACCGGACAGGCACGTACGGCGCAGCTCGTGCACGCACCAGCGCACGCGTGCATGCTGCACGTGCACGTACTTCCGTCCCAGCGTGACCACGCCTTCTCCCGCACATGGCCGTAGCTCAGGTATGCATATGCGTACAGTATGTGCGCCTGTATGTGTGTACGGAGATATGTCGCTTCGTGTGTACGTCGCTCGTGTCAGCTGACCAACGGAAGGAACGGTAGGAAAGTTTAGAAGTAACTGTATTTTTCATAAATTATATTATGGCAATAGCTCTCTAATGGCAATAGCTCATAGAGTGCCGGGGCGTATGTTCCGGTGTCTCTATGTGAATGGGCCTATTGGTTCGTCTACTGCCGCCTATCTAATCTAATCTAATCTGATGTGATTTTATATTGATGCAAAGTTGTAATATGAATGTAATGGTAGAAGCTCAGAGGGAGCTGAAACCGAGGCTTCTCTACTCTCTGGGAAAGGGTCTCTCAGGCGGACGGTTATCCTGGAGCTTAACGAGTGCAGTACTTAAGCATCTAGCAGGCAGTGAAGACACTATCGAGGTGTTCTTTTTGGCTGAAATTTAAGGGTTTCATTGCGATATACTGAGAAGGAAGGGAATGAAATCCGTACCGAGAGCCAATATGAAAATCCCAAGTCGTCCTTCTCCTGTCCTTCCTTAGTTCTGCTGGCAGCTTCACATGACAGCCTTTCGATCTTGACACGTATGCTCCTCGGCGTCCTCTTATTTTCTACCAAGACAATCGCTTGTCCCCCCGAAGGATTTACTAGTGACATTAGTCACGTCTGCAGGCTTAGCAAGGGTTGCTATAGTCTGACCATTTTATCAAGGCAGTTGGGCAGTGGTCAAACTCCCTTAGTCTCTGTAGCGTTGCCAATTCTATGGGTATATCTGAGATTTTGTTCGGCCCATATCTTAGCCCCGCCCACTACCTGTATATAGAGAAATCTCAGAAATACCTACAGACTTGGCACTGCAATAGAGGAATTTGACCACGACCGAACTGCCTTGATAAAATGGGCAGACTATAGGGAAGTTCAGGATATCTAATTTGAAGTGAATTGGAAATGGGAAAGCAATCAGCATTTTTGTTTAATCGGATACGCCTACGCCTATGGAACACTCACTAGTACGTACGCATGGGGCCAAACCACTACCGTGTGAACCCACCTTCGGCTTAGTCAGCCTGAGGTACCTAGACTTTCTCAAGCAAAGCTCCCCCCCCCCCTCCAAAGGCTACTAATGGCGCGTGTGGAGATAATTCGCTGCTGGATCTCTTTTGGAAACTTATCGCGACTCAACAGAAATACCCAGCATCGTGACTCCAGACACGTGAGCTGTCGTGGGGAACGTCGCCTGGATTTCGTCCGAAGACTGACAAGATAACACAAAGTCACAAGAAAACATCGCCGCTTCCCCCCCCCCCTCTTTGCCTCATTGTACCTGTATTTCTAGGTATTTTTATCACCCACTGATGGGGGGGAAAGGGGTAATTAACATAGATATAATCTGCTTTCTTTTCTTCCTCTGATGTTATAACGATATTGACATAACGGCAATAGCTCATAGAGGGCCGGGGCGTAAGTCCCAGCTGCTCTCAGGGAATGGGTCTGTTGGTCCGTCTACAGCCAGCTATCTAATCTAATCGATAACTAAGTGTTAGGTATAGGCTATTTAGTAAGTGTAAGTCCTCTCACCCACGTTGAGCGCTTCAAGAACGGAAAAGAGACGAGACAAATAGTTGGACCGGAAATAACAGGAAACTACATCACAAAATGGACGAGACTTAGTTTCCAGCGGTGAAATTTAAATGACCCTAACAGGACCTGAGCTGTGCTAACGTGCTAAGCTTCATTGAAGAAATAATAGTAATATTAAAATATTATTTACTACAGCTGCGCTATTGGGTCTCACTTCTGCCCACGGTAATAATGGCAGCGCTTGAACCACTTGGGCGGCCCTCACGCTCATTCTAATAAAAAACCTCAATCCAGTCCATGAACATTCCAGTTTGACCAGCAAAAGAACTGGGCACCGGCGGCCAGTTGCGGCCCAGGAGTCACAGCAGTAAAGAGGCCGGTGATTTACGATTTGCTTCTTTATTACTTTTGTAGTTAGGCCGCAATAGCCCAGCTCTGTCCAGCACGACCAGGAACCCAGCAGCGGTTGGTTTTCTCCTCAACAGTCGGACTGAGCAGCCTGCTTCCGCTCCCCGCGACCTCTGCGGGGGCCGCCGCCCCTGATAAGCTTTGGAGCTTATGTTTCTTGTGACCTCCGAGCGTGGGAACCTGGGGGTTCTGTGTGGTACTGGCGGTGCTGTACCTGTGGTGTACCTGCTCTGTACCAGAGCTCTGCATCTGTTTTGTACCTGTGATCTGTACAGATTACACATTTTGAATAATCAGAACTAAATGAAAGTACATAGAGAGCTTGTAGCTAAAGTTGAAGGTAAGCTGAAGTTCGCTGGACTGGCCCAACCCACCGCTATACCGCTACAAGAAACCGATAATAGGTACACACACACTAGACATCCATAGCTTTCCCTGTAATCCCTTAGGGCAGAAGGGACGCACAATACCACCTGATGCGCAACCCTGACATATGGTAATTCTGCACTTGTCATACAGTAATATTTTACCGTAAGTTATCAAATAACATTACAATATCTATCTACTGTATAAGTAGTTCCACGGTGCACTAAAAAGTGGTATCCCAAAACCAAGCACGCTTTCCCATGTACTGACGAAAAGCACTCACCCTGGCGTGTTTTCGCAGCGCGAAAACTGCAATTCCGTGCATCATGAGCACGCCAAAGTAATTATTTATACGCGCCGGTACCCGGGAAAGCGTGTTGGGTTTCGGAAAGCACTTTTCACGGTGCATAGTCTAGTGCTTTGCACCGCACACCGGTGGTACCCTTAGTACGCCTGTAATACTGGACAATTTATCAGCTAACCAAGAAATTTGGTTGCAAGCGACAGGTTACTTCGTAGACGAGCTTTCAAACCGTGCTATTCTTGGGATAGAAGGAGATTTTAGTTGCTCGTAACGGGATATGTTACCTTTGATAGCTTTTCAGTTCTTTGGATTCGTTCCAGGTGATGGTATGCACGCCACCCATCTTGGGCAGAGGTGATGATGCAGTCCGTGACCAGCGAGCGGGAGGGCTGGTAGTGAGTTATCCCTACACTGCACGCAACCGCCGCCCCCCCCTTGTTTTTTCTTTTATTTTTGATGCTTTAGACGAATAAGTAAATATCTACGCTGTATTTCACGGGATCATAACCTCCACAGTTCACAATTTCAGCTGTTAATGTACATGCAAGACTGCCGACAAAAAATGTCGACAAGAAAAAAATTTTTAGATTTATTTCCAATTTTCCCCTCATTAATCACGCACAAACATAAAGTTTCCCAGCGCCACACCCATACATTGGACCTTCAGGCGACCGCGCCTTCTAATTTCCTCTCATTTCTTTGTAAGCAATCGGCCTAATTTTATTAGACTGCTAACCTTACTTCTGCTGGGTGCTCAGCCTTCAGCTCGAGGAGATCATTTATGTCTCACTTTATGGCTGCTAAATGAAGAGATAATTTATGGAAAGTGGGAGAGAGAGGTAACCCAAAGCTGTGAGTGCTACTTGTGGTAGTCGTTGTATGTTAATTGAATGCTTAAATAAAATCGTATAAATAAATGGCATAACATCGTAAAATCTCTGGACCATTGCTAAGAGGCAAAGTAATGGGAACATTGACCAAATGTCTTTCTATTGCTGTTAAGCGACGAAATGACATAGTTATTATCGAATTCGTAATTCAAATTATCAGTATGTTAGGAGAACGGCATCGACTCTGGCCGAGCTTATACCTATATATGATAATTATATAATAAACGTCATAGTTACATCCCCAATGAGTGCACATGCGAAAATTTAATAAATTACATAGAACACCTCGGTGGCGTAAGACCATTACCCGCAGTAGGGGACAAGTTCAACGAAGTCATTTTTTATGAACGAGGCTAGGGCACAGCCCCATTCGACAAGATTAGCTCTTCAATAATAACATGGGAAAAATATAGAACGCCTCGTTCTCCAGACAATCTGCCACGGGGGAAGCAAATTCGCCGCGCTGGAGAAAATTCAACGCCGTCATTTTTTATGGCCAGTTAGGTCTAGTTTTTTTGGGTGGGTCACCTCTAGGTCAACCCACCAACTCCCTGCAAAAAAAAAATATGAAGATTGCTCAACTCCTCCGACCACTTATTGGGTGGACAGACAAATAGATATATATATTTATATGTATATTTACTTAAATCTTAAACGAAAACATCGTCAGCCTACACATAGGGAGAAAGCCAGGCTTCGCACAGCGAAGTTTCCTGTCATCTACGAAACGGGGAAATAATAGGGACAACTCATTAGTCTGGAAAAACACCAAAAATATCAATTGTTTCGAAGCCATCCTATTACAGCAGCTATGTACCTAACAATATGCATCACCTCTCGAGGAAATAAGTTACCTATTACCGAGACTGAGACCTTCTGTATCACCACTATAGGTACCTATCCTCATAGGTCTGCTATTGCTGGTAGCAGACAACACCTTTTCTTGTATAACGCTGGCGGAAAAGTCTCAATAGGGCGATGACATTGGTCCTTTTTGAGGAAAGTCTTCCTCTTCCCGATAGCTCTTTTCTTTTTCAACTTGATGTAACTTTATTTTGGAGTAATTAAGTCTTGTAGAATGACGCTACATGTTCTTTGCCTCATGCCGTGAAACCTTTAATATCATGAAGGAAGCGTTATTTTAGGGTCAGTTTAAGATAATATTAGTGATCAAGAATTTTTCAAAATTTCACATCTTATATTAGGTGTACTGACAATTCGAAATGATTCGGAAATTTACTGGGCAGATGTAAAAATAAAGTTTTTCATCATTTCGATCAGCAGAATGTCTAATATCTGATGAAAATTTCAAAATTTTTGATCACTGTCTAACGGGTCTAACGCTGACCTAAAATTACTAGAATCAACAAAGGCACAGTAATGTACCTTCCCTGAAGAAATGAAGGAAGTGGAAATACACACTAAACGGCCGATACCACTTCAATTTACTAACTCTACAGGCAACACTGTGAAAAATTGTATTAAAAAAACACTACAGTAATAGTGAGATTTTCATTAAAATTGACGATTTTTACAGGTAACAATTGCAGGGGTTTGGTTCTTACTGAAAGTAATTTAGCCATATAACTTTATTCTAGCTCCTGGATAAAGCGGCCTCCTTTCCTCATTCCTACCTTCTGAGGTTTAGTGGTTAAGATGTTGCCTCAGTTACTGTTAAGCAGCCGAAAGTTCTATCCCAAGCAAGAGAGAAAGGTCTTGCTGCTTGGCAATGCGTTGTCAGCATTTCTGTCATTTAGAGTGCACTGGAGGGGATGGGCGCAGTTGTATGAGCCTTCAGTCAGTGGCGCCATAGCTCAAACCATCTGGGGTCGACTGCAACCGTACACTTCTCTTTCCCCTAGAGGATGGATCTTAAGCTCAAACCAGGGTACGTGGGTTTGCTAGATGTGGTTCACGGCTGACACAACTTCACCTTTGCCACAAAAAATTATTTTATCCTCAAGACTTCAACAATACTCAGAGCTGGGAACCCTTTTAGGGTCTCCTGCTTGTATGGCGAGCTTGTGCGTGGAACAGTTAGTGCGTAATACCACTTTATTACCTTCAATACATGGGGACAGAAGAGCATAACCACAGTAATATATGAGACTGCTAGCGGAACCCTACAGCTCGCAAGGAAGCATGTCTCGCGTACATTGAACCCAGAACAGATATTTTTCGAGGGGTGCGGACACACAGTTAGAGACTCACATAAGCTGTTGCCCGCACATCTTCGCTGTAATTTTGGGAGAGCAACTAACAGTTTGGGCTTCAGGGTACCCCCAGCTAAAATAGACCTTATCGCCATACATACTCCCTCAGGCTTTATATAATATATATATATATATGAGGCACCAACTGCACGTACCGTACGTCAGTGAGATGCTCCCATTAAGCTTTTTCAAAACATTTGCTAGGATATGATGCTAACCGTCATAATTAGGCTGGATCATACTCTATCAAAATTTGGGGTACCGCGGCGCCGCTCAGAAAGTGAATTGCCGTTTTAACTTAGGCGGCGTCCCTAAATTTTGATGGGGCTATAGTCGAAAACAAATTTAACTAGATGTGTATTTCCATCAGAGTAGTATTGCCTACCCTTGCAAGGCACGTGTCTCATATTGAGTATATATTTTTTTCAAATTTTCAAAAGTCATTACAAAAGATCCAGACAGACGCACACCACCGCTGCTTCTTAGCCACGGCCGCAAGAACATACACTGCTTGTCAAGTTATCAACTATTTTACAGACCTAAATTATTATGCATATTCTAGGTAAAAATGTTATTGTAGGTACAAACGTGATTCAAAGTCAAACTAGAAAACCAACATCATTTTGAGGCTTGGTAAAAGTAACTTTGCACGAGATATGTCACATATCCTGAGAAGCTTTTATCGAGCTGTGAAAAAGAAATTATGGACCGTTCAACTGTCTGCTCGAGTGTGGACGAGGGTACTTCAAGGGCTGCTCCAGGAATGCGATGTCGCGCGGTGAGGAAGATACTTCGAAATTTGCAAGATGTTGGCCCTTCAACCAGGTAGAAGTCTGTTCATCAACTGTTCATATGAGAATTACATAAAATGCTATAAGAATATAGATTTTTGAAGGTCCTTAGCCTATTAACAAATCCCGCTGCTATCCTAGGCGGACTGAATGGGTGGATTAAAATATGGGCTGCAAATAGCGGAATTCCTCCACTGCATTTGAGTCGTCAGCGTGAGGGAGGTAGAGTCATGTTATTGACTGGCACAATTGGAGAAAAGTTGTTGGGTCTTTAAAAATTCCAGGAGGAATTAAGATGAGCTTAAGTATGCTCCCTAGTTGGAGTAGAATACGTATCCTTTTGAATATAGGCCCTCTCTATCTATATAATATTATGATTGATTTAGTTTCAAATTTAATTATAATACTGCACTAAATAGAATAAAGTCTATATCGAGGACTTTACTACGAATAGAAAAAAGAAATAAGCTCATACAATACATACTAATGAATGTTCTAATGTATCACTGACAAGCCAACTAATGTAATGAAAGCTTCACGTGCTGTCACTCCTTCAAGACTTAAAAATTCCTTATTAAATATTGCATCCACCAAGGAGGTTACGTTTTGTCCAGCTTGTCTGTCTGTCTCTTTATCTGTCACCAACAAAACTCAGAAAATTATGGATGGATTTTTGTGAAATTTAGAGGGAAATTTAGGTATGTTAAGAAAAACAGATAATTAACTTTTGGTGAAGGTCCATTCAATCGTTCATTTGTTTGTCTGCTCATTTTTTCTCGAACAGTTATGACTTTATTTTCATGAAATTTGCACGAATTGTCGAGTATATTTCGAAGAGCAACTCACCAAATTTTTGTGATGACCTGTTAGTCCGTTTATCTATTTGTTTCCATATCTATTTTTATATTGTTCAGAACCTACTAAAAAAATGCAGACGGATCTTTATCAAAGTTTCAGGAATGTTATAACTGCTAAATGACACAAATAATCAAACGTCGATAACGGTCGGTTCGTCCGATTGTGTGTTTGACTGTACAGTATGTTTGACATACGGCAGTGCTTCTGAGAATGTAATTCAATTTTTTTTTTCATGGGACAGAGATATGGTTAAACTAAAACGCCTCGTGGCGTAAGATCATGGTAAAACTAAAATGCCTCGTGGCGTAAGACCACGGTAAAGTTAGAATGCCTCGTGGCGTAAGACCACGGTAAAGTTAGAATGCCTCGTGGCGTAAGACCATCACCCGCGGGGGAGGCAAATTCTTTTTTTTTTTTTTCAAGAGGTTCTGCACTCAACTTTAGAAGAAAAATTTACAGGAGCTGTTATTAAAGTGATGAGTTGAGGCCGGATTTAAGGGTATAATATTGAAAGGGCCTCAAAGGCAAAAAAGCAATATGCCTTTATGGATAGTCGCATAAAAATAAGCCTTTATGGATAATGGCATAAAAAATACGCCTTTAAACAATAACTGCATAAGGCAGTGACTGCACACTTCGGTTCCTTGTTCGTTTCGCTCCAGTTCTTAATACGTCTCCTTGACAGTTTTCCTAATCTTCAGTAAAACTACTACCTAACTATGTCCCTTTTTTTTCTGGCCGTCCTCATCAGCCGGCGCTGGCCACTTCGGTGTTCAGTAGGTACGGGAGGCTATAGAGAGCGTATGCTTTGTGGTCTCTGTCCAGACGTTCGCAAAATACCAAATGACGATGCAGGGTCTGGGACAGAATGTCTCTCTCTCCTAAAATCTCCCAGCATGAGTATTTTTTCTTTGGAACGCTACTATTAATCTATTAGATGATATAGTTCGTCAGCTGAGGGAAATCTATCAAATAAAGCACCTGCTTGACGAATTGCAAATGTATCTGCCGCAAAAATTGAACAATAGGTCGAGTCGAAATACGTACTAACATTACAGGTGCGATCTGATTCTCGGTTTGAAGAATCAGATTCTTCAAAAGAATCTTCCGTAGTCAGGATACAGAATTCAATCCCATAAGCAGTTCCGACGATGCGTTCTGAACCTACAAAATCGACAATCAGATCGCACATGTAATAGGGTCCTAACTACTGACGGCGGTATAGATAGAAAAGCATTAAAGTCCTACACAGTATAATGCTTGATAACTTCACAGCTCCTTCTTAATTTGTTTCAGTTTGCATTTTGTGGTAGAACTTACATAAGACCACGCCCCTCCACAGAAGTACGGAATTATTTACGACAATGAACAATAAAATTCAAAACGACGACAGAAATGTACACAAGTAATGCTATGAAATCCAACAAAAAATTCTCAATTGTATAACTTCATAGATACTTAAAATTATGAATAAATTTCCTAATATGATATCTTGTTACATAGGGACCTAAGTAGCAAGTGTAAAGGCGTAATTGCTACTAATAAGTTTATAACACCCATATTTTTATTTTTAAGGCATAAAGGCATATTTTTTAGGGCATAAAGGCATATTTTTAGGGCATAACTGGCACATTATAAGGGCATCAAACCCATATTTTTAAGGCATGAAAGGCATATTTCTCAGGCATAAGAGGCATATTTTTAAGGACATAAAATTTGGTCTCTAGTGATGAGGCATAAAGACCAACATTTGGTAATGATAAAAACGAATCCAGGCTTCAGAACCAATTTAAATTTTTTAATCACATTGCTTTGATTGGCGGAGGTTTGCGTTCGCAAAGTGCTCTAGTTATTAGGTACTGTGTTATAAATCACAGAGACCGGAACGGAGGTCCGAACCAGCAGCGTTACAGCCGCAAATAGAAAGGCTGCTCATGAGGTGTGTTTGGAGGGAGGGCAAGAAGGGGGGGG
>LQNS02020120.1:3413451-3425020 GCA_001587735.2 Parhyale hawaiensis | reverse complement strand
GACTAGATTCAGCTAGTCAAAAGACATTGCTATCAATAAAATTGCAACTTTCTTGAGCTAAATTCACGAGGCAGGACATTAGCGTGTTGCGTATGATTATACATTTCGGCGGTTGGTGGGTGTTCCCAGCTACACGGAAGCTAGTGATATCTTCGCCTCGTATGATGTAGAATATTGCAATGTTCTTCTTTAAAAATGAGCAGTTAGCCTGCAGACTATAGTAGTAAGTTTTGCTAGCCCATTGCTTCTGATGATAAACTTTGGCTCGCATTATCAGAGTATGGCGTTCAAGCGGCAGTGATTTAGGATTCTACATTTCGACGTTGACTTGCAGTACATGACCTCCAGCCGCTGTGTCTGGTACACGCTGCTGCTTATGCGTTCGTTGTTGCAGCCCGCCGACGTGAGCTCATATCTTTTCTCTCTGTTTTCTAATTGCCTCCTTTTAGCCGCTATATGTACTTATATGATGCTACCTTACTCAAGGCACAGTAGACTTTTACGTAAGTGTGAGTCTGTTACTATATTAATGATTCAGTTTTTGATGAAATTTATGCCATCATTATTGTTACTCGCTCCTCTGCCACTCAAATTACCATAGACGGTACTCCCTCCATACAGGCCTTCAATAAAAGTTATTTTCCAACCACACGGCAAATGGGTGAACAAGGGTGAACAAGGGGTGAACAAGGCTAAACAAGGGGTGAACAAGGGTGAACAAGGGTGAACAAGGGGTGGACAAGGGTGAACAAGGGTTAACAAGGGGTGAACAAGGCTAAACAAGGGGTGAACAAGGGTGAACAAGGGGTGAACAAGGCTAAACAAGGGGTGAACAAGGGTGAACAAGGGTGAACAAGGGGTGAACAAGGAGTGAACAAGAGTGAACAAGGGGTGAACAAGGAGTGAACAAGGGTGAACAAGGGTGAACAAGGGTGAACAAGGGGTGAACAAGGGTGAACAAGGGTGAACAAGGGTGAACAAGGGTGAACAAGGGGTGAACAAGGGTGAACAAGGGGTGAACAAGGGTGAACAAGGGTGAACAAGGGTCACTGGCAAATTTCTGCACGATTGCAGCAAATTGTAAATACCGCGGCTGATAAATGTCTTTACTTTATTAACTATACCAAACCTCAGCTATTGCAACTTGCCTTAGTTCCAAGTAATGTAGATCTTTTAACAAAACGCATCCCATCTAACCTAAAGCGTCTCACTTAAGCCTGACGCAGTCTGTCCAATTCCACAAAGTCCGTATCTACCCTAACGCCAGTTGTGAATCCTCATGCTCGATATCTAACTTGAAGTATGTCGTATTGTCAACCTTTGAACCTTGTACAGGAGGACCTGTAGCCCCGGTACATCTGTGTGTTTGTACTATGTGCTGTAAGCAGTTGGAGTCGACGCAGCGGATAGTATTTCAAAATTTAAGAAATATTTACTTGTTTGAAGGTTCTAATTAAAGCTTTTAAAAACTCGGTATCATAGCTACATCTTACAGTGATAACCTGCTAAAATTTTCGCAAAATCTTAACGTTTTCAAATGCGACCATTTTGAGCCTCCCACCTGATGTACTGAGGTACAGAAACACGACGGTGATGAAATTTCTACTGCTTATCATCATATTCGTCAGTGTCCTACGTAAAGCCATGCTATACAGCATCACCTCTGCGCAAGATGGGTTGCGTGCATAACGCCACCTGGACCTCGTCCGAAGTATCATAAAGTAATCAAGTAAAGTTAGTAATCAGATAATATTCTATCACTAGAGTACCCACGCGGTCATAATTACAGCGATGAAATTGTGTTGATCCTGCTTCATTGATCATACTTTCCTTCATGCAATTACAAACTTTAAAGTTCATGCAGATGAGTGTTAGCGGCTTCATAATTACTCAGCAGTGCCACTCTTGTTTTCTTTCTCAGACTTTTGCAGGCAGTTCAGCAAAATTGAAAATAATTTATTCGATTTGGTATCATAGATACCCTAGAATGTCATACCTGTAAAATATTTTTTGGGTATTAAAAGCTCTTTCGTCGATAATTGTATTTAAGTTGGAGGAATAGCTGCTAATGAAACGGACTTATTTGTGGGAAGAAAGTAAGAATCAAAATGCATGAGAATGCATTGGCAATGCAAGAAGTGCATTCAGACGTACGGTCGCCCGATACTTTGCCATAGATTCGATATATGGAAAAGGCAATACTGGTACAAATCAGACTAAGCCTTCAATATCTTCATTGTTTGAATTTCAACTGTTGATTAAGATACGTTTGTCATCATCTTCAACCTGGCCAATTTTCTTCCAATCAATTTTCAATAAAGTTTAACGGGTTGACCATAGACAGCCTCCAGCCTGGGCTAATTTCCGCCTATCTGTTTTGTTAAAGGGCGACAAAAAACGGATAAATAAACAGATATGTAAACAAACAAATAAATGGCTAAATCGATAAATACACATCGGTCTTTATCATATTGTAGATTACGGGCATTATTATTAAGTTCTGGGTTAAAAAAAATAGTGATTCAATGAATGAATACTGAGCCTGTCACCGAACTAACGCAAACCCCTACCTTATACGTAAATATTGCCCCACCTAAGACATGCGACTTGTTTCTTTACCTCCAAAAACATGACGAATCTTCGCCCTCTCCAGCTGATCCTGGTCCGGCTTCTTGTAAGATTCGTCGCGCATTTTCGAACAATTCGAAAAATAATAACACCACTCCGTGCTTTCGCGTGCTCTGATGGAATATACGGGTATATATTTTATAATATATGAATGCATTATAATTTTACGAATAATTGATATAGCTGTTTGATTATAGCTCGTTAAGCAAGTGTGGTGTGTGATGGGACTAGCCGTGCAGATTGGGTTGCAGATTTGTAGCAGTAATATTATCAAGCGATGACTGAGCATGTCATTTATGATATAAGCTGTTATAGTATTAATCTTAGAATACCTCCCGTCAGTGTAGAAATAGATGATATATGTCAATCATATTAATCTGATATTTTTCTGATATTTTTCAAGGAGTTAGCTGTTACAAATGAGTTTATTCCCTCTGTGCCTCAGTACAGCAGGACTTCGTAAGAATAGCCTTTTTTTATGTTCACAAATCTGTGCAGCGAGCATTAAAGGGATACCATACCCTACTGTTACATCCAAAGCATAATGTTCAACATAGCTGATGCAGATAGTACGTACGCCACTACATATATGTAGGTACATAGGCTGGTCTGGAGTAAATTAGATTAGATAGGTGGCAGTAGACGAACCAAAAGGCCCATTCCCAAAGAGTCACCGGGACTTACACCCCGGCCCTCTATGAGCTATTGCCATTATGTTAGTAGGATGTAAAGGAATGGATAAAACGAGAGGAGAAAAAATAGAAGACGAAAGAGAAAAAAGAAAGGAGAAAAAAAAAGAAGGACGAGAAGAATCTACGCCAAAGCGATGGTCATGACTGCCCGCAAGCATGATCGATGGCCACTGATATGCGGAGCTTAAATATATAGATGGAGCGGAAGTGAGACGAAGTCAGCTTAAAATGGCGTGGGAAGCTTTGGCCGTTAGGTGCTTGCGATTCGTGGAGAAGGAGTTCTTAGCTGTGGAGGATGTCTCTCCCAATGTATGTCAAGACAATTTTGAAACGAGTTGACCGACTCTGCACCAACGACGTCGGAAGGGAGTCTATTCCAAATGCTGACTATGAAATAGGGAAAGAACTGCTGACTTAAGGTTGTTCTTCGAGCTTTAAGTTTGAGTTTTTGACCGTTGTTTCGCAAGCGATCATTGGGGTCTCTTTCAAAGAGTCCCGTTATAGGTACGTCGTTGAAGCCATTCAAGTACTTGAATGTTTCTATTAGTTGCCCCCTGAGTCGTCTTTGCTCGAGAGAAATCAGACCCAGTTCTTTCAGGCGACGTTCACACGATTTGTTTCTCAGCTGAGGTATCAGTGGAGTACGTCATCCAACTAATGCACAGACTTGGCATTTTAACAGGTCAGGTGCTGTCTCTTCGTCCATCGAGTCGCTCAGACTCATATTTTGGGCCGGTAAGTGCCTAGGCCCACGTGAGGGTGACTGGTTGGGGTCGCCAAAGACGATCTATTATTATTATTAAAGTTCACGCTTCAGATCCCATGGAAAGGTAATACAAGCCAAATGAAGCACCTTGCAACACCGGGAAGCCCAAAACGCTAATAAAGGAAATCCTAGCAAAAAACCCAGGGCAAGGCAAGAGACTCCTTTTCATCACGTCAAACGGCGAGATGTGGCCCACGTAACCGCGCTTTTAGCGCCAAAAATCTATTCAGTTATGCACATAGCTACAGTAAAAATGTCAGTCATTGGCATAGTGACATAAACATGAGCTACTCTAATTACATATCTCTCTATTCCGTACTTCGGTCATTGCGGAATCTTCGACCATGTCAACAGTACTCGGTTTAAGATTAATGTTTAATACGCGATCCCATACTCGATTGAAAACACGGTCCAAAGCACGAGCCAGAACTTGACCAAGACACGATTAAAATCTTGCTGCAAAACACAATCCAAAATACGATTCAAAAATTTATCCAAAACTTGATCTAAAACTTGATCCAAAACTCGATCTTACATTCGATCCAAACTTGATTTAAAACACGATCAAAACTTCATCCAGAACTCGATCTAAAATCTAATCCATTATCGAAACTTGAACCAGAACGTCATCTAAAGCACAATCCAAAACTTGACCAAAATCACAGTCAAAACTCGGTGCAAAATACAGTACAATTTAAACTTCGATCAAAATCTCAATCCAAAACGTGATAGAAAACTCAATCCAATACACGATTTTAACTAGAAAACAAAGGCTGATGACCAAAGTCGCATGAAAATCGATGCTGAATTACATCATTGCTGAAACCCATACTCTCCCACATAGCACAACATCATGCGACAAGAGTCTGACTGATCCTGAGCCCCTCATGCAAAAACTACGCGGAAGCGAATAGCGCCTCGCACTGTCGCCAATAGAGCCTTCGCCATTCCAATGATTGACACATCCACTACCCTGACGGAAATGTTGCCTCAAACTAGAGTGAACTAGAGCACTCTGAGAGCGCATACTTCCGCCAAGTAGTTGAACAATACATCCCAAATAAACGAGTTAGTACCTGTAATGATCGCCTCTAGATGAATCGGACAGTGAAATGCTGCATTGCTAGGCAAGAAGTGCGTTACAGAGCTTGGAAGCAAAATCCAACAGAGGAGAACAGGTCCAGTCACATAAGGCCATGTCGGCATGTAAAGAAAATAATAAGGACCACAAAATGGGAAAAGGAAGTTTCCGTAGCCGCTATGCAAAAGGCAACCCAAAGGCATTCTATAAATATGTAAATGAAAGAAGAATAAAAAAAGAAACCATAGGTCCGCTCAAAAGACCTGACGGTGCGATCACCAATGACCTAAGAGACAAAGCCACAATCCTGAAAGACTATTTCACCTCTGTTTTCACTGTTGAAAATGTTACGAATATTTCTGAACCAGCACTGATGCAAGTTGCTCCCATAAACACATGTGTTTTCACGACGATCGAGATCCTTCAGAAGCTGACCCACCTAAATGTGTACAAATCCACAGGCCCAGCTTATCTTGCTCCGTGTGCTACGGGAAATGGCTCCAATCATCGGGAAGCCTCTGCTCGAAATATTTAATCGGTCTCTGATAACGGGAGAAGTTCCGCAAGATTTGAGACTAGCTAACGTGATACCGATACATAAGAAGGGGGACAAGAAAAGCCCAAGCAACTATCGACCAATCAGTCTTACATCGATCGTCAGCAAAACTATCGAACGCCTCCTGAAAAAGCGCATCACTGACCACCTGAGGATACATCAGCTCATATCCGACTCTCAGCATGGCTTTCGAAATAGAAGAAGTTGCTTAACAAGCCTTCTGGACTTTTTCTCAAAAGTTACGGATATTAAAGATGAAGAGTAGGGTGTAGACCTTGTGTATCTAGACTTCCAAAAGGTTTTTGATAAAATCCCCCATTGAAAGCTAATAAAAAATTGGAAGCCCATGGCATCCAGGGAGACTATTTACATTGGATCAAAGCATGGCTTACGTGTCGGCAGCAGCGAGAGAAGCTTGAAGGAGAAACGAGCGACTGGACGCAGATATCATCAGGGGTTAAACATAGTAGCGTGCTTGGCCCACTACTGTTTTCAATTTACATCAAAGATCTGGATCTTAACATCCGTAATAAAACCAGTATATTTGCAGATGATACAAAACTATGTCATCCTGCCACGAAAAGAGCCGAGCTCCAACATGATATTGACCACCTCATGTAATGGAGCATAACGTGGCAAATGAGCTTTAATGTCGATAAATGCTCAGTAATGCACGTAGCGCTCGTGAACCCTTGTACTCCATTGAAAATGAATGGGATGGAATTGGCTCCTGTCACCCAACAACGTGATTTGGGAATCACTATTACAAACAAACTACAACACCGTCAGCAAGTGGACATGAGTGTAAAAATGCCAAGCAGAGTACTCAGTTTCATCACCAGAAATTTTGAACACAAGTCCAAAGACATCATCATTCCCTTGTACAAGGCATTAGTGAGACCACACTTGAAATTTGCTGTTCAATACTGGTCGCCACATCTGTGCAAAGATATCGATAACATGGAAAGAGTCCAACGCAAAGCAACGAAATTGATACCTCAGCTGCGAAACAAGCCGTATGAAAGTCGCCTAAAGGAACTGGGTCTAATCTCTCTCGAGCAAAGACGACTCAGGGGCCAACTAATAGAAACATTCAAGTATTTGAATGGCTTCAACGACGTACCAAAAACGGGACTCTTTGAAAGAGACCTCAATGATCGCTTGCGAAACAACGGTCAAAAACTCAAGCATAAGCCTCGAAGAACGACCTTAAGTCAACAGTTCTTTCCGTATTTCATAGTCAGCATTTGGAATAAACTCCCTTCCGACGTTATTAGTGCGGAATCAGTCAACGCTTTTGAAAATCGTCTTGACATACATTGGGAGAGACATCCCCCACAGCTAAGGATTCCTCCTCCAGGAGTCGCACACTTTTAACGGCCAAAGACTCCGAGGCTTCCTTTATCCGTCTTCTTCTCTCTTCCACACCAACTCCTCTGTCTGACATCTTTAACTCCGCATATCAGCGGCTATTGATCGTGATTGCGTGCATTCATGATCGTCTCTCTTGCTCAGATTCCTCTCCCTCCTCTTTTTTTTCTTCTCGTTTCCCCAGTCCTCTACATCCTACTAACATAATGGCAATAGCTCATAGAGGGCCGAGGCCTAAAGATGGACGGATCTTCATCAAAAGCTGGTCATCTGTTTATCCTAACATACCTAACAATCCCTGTAAATATCGTCAAAATCCGTCCACAACTTTTTGAGTTATCTTGGTGACAGACAGACGGAAAGACGGACAAACAGATACAGACAAACAGCAAAACAGACAAACCCGACGAAAACATAACATAGTAACCGCGTATCGATGTGAGATATAATTGGGCTATTCGCGAAGCTAGCAAATTGCACATTTCATGTTGCAAGAACACAGCAAGGTAGGTATTTCTCGCCATTACACGGGAAGACGTGTTTTGTTTGGGATAACACGTCTTCCAATTAGTGCGTTACCTGCGCACACTTTCACCTGCTCTTCAGAGCCACTGGACGCAGCTACAACGCACGCCAACTGTAGCACGCCGATATTTGTACTACAGCAGACTGCGGTCACCTTCTACTTGCAATCTACAACGGCACAAAAAAAAACTGTTTCAGTCATGTGAAGGTCAGCGAGTCGCCAACTAGTTGTACCCGCTGACCTCCTCAGCACATCTAATGGTGCGGGGACTGAAACAACACGATTGAGAAAATAATAAAGTCGTATAATCCAACGCGCGAAAGATGAGCTCCAACCTCAGTTGTATTCAATCTAGGGTGATTATGTATTGCAATAACCTCTAATTTAACTAGAACCCCCAAGCAAGGCAATAGTAACGAAAAAGTCGATTTTGGTTCTTAAACCACGATTTTCTTTGTATCAACGCAAAAATCTAATCATTTCTGCTTTTTGATAGTATTAACAGTTTCTGTACTTTCTGAAAGATTCATTCATAACTTTTTGAGTTATCCTGCTAACAAACATTACGACAAACATAAGTCACACGCAAACGGACTAAGCGATCATCACCAAAATTTAGTCATTAGTGTCTTTTAACATTGCTAACAATTCCTGTAACTTTCGTAAAGATCCATCCATAACTCTTTAAGTAATTCACTTATTGTGCTGACAAGCATTTAATCAAACTCAGCGACAAACAAACAAACAAAATTAGATTAGATAGACGGCAGTAGACGAACCAAGAGGCCCAATCCCAAAGAGACACCGGAACTTACGCCCCGGCCTTCTATGAGCCATTGCCATTATGTTAGTATGATATTTTGGGCTGGAGAAAAGAAGAAGAAGAAAAGAGAGAAAAAGGGGGGGAAGATTTCTAGCCAAAGAGACGACCATGAATGCACTCAAGCACGACCGGCAGCCGCTGATATGCGGAGCTTAAAGATATAGATGGAGCGGAAGCGAAAAGAAGTCGGCTTAAGATGGCATGGGAAGCTTTGGTCGTTCAGTGCTTGCGACTCGTGAAGGAGTTCTTACCTGTGGAGGATTTCTCTCCCAATGTAAGTCAAGACGATTTTTAAACGAGTGGACCGACTCCGCACCAACAAAATCGGAAGTGAGTCTATTCCAAATGCTGACTATGAAATAGAGAAAAAACTGCTGACTTAAGTTGTTCTTCGAGCTTTATGATTCAGTTTTGACCGTTGTTTCGCAAGCGATCATTAAGGTCTCTGTCAAAGAGTCCCGGTGTAGGTACGTCGTTGAAGCCATTCAATTACTTTGGTTAATCCCAACGATTGATTTAGCGGAACATATGGCCTCCAGATAAGTTTGGTCTATTCCAACATATGTTTTAGTGAAACTTATGGCCTGCCAAAGCATTTGGTCAAGTCCAACGTATGGTTTAGTGGAACATATGGCCTGCCGGAGCGTTTGGTCTAGCCCAACGTTTAGTTCTGTAAAGAATATTGCCTACCGAAAAGCTTAGTCTAGCCCAATGTTTTGTCTAGCTTAACATTTGAACCTGCCATAATGTTTGGCCCAGCCCAACGTTTGGCTTAGTGGAACATATGGCCTGCCGAAATATTTGGTCTAGACTCTAGACCAACATTGGGTTTAGCGGAACATATGCACTGTCAAAACGTTTGGCCTATTCCAACGTTTAGCCTAGCGAAGATTATGGCCAGCCGAAATGTTTCGTCTAGCCCAACATTTGGTCTAGCGGGACATATGGCCTACCGAGACGTTTGATCCAGCCTCCTAACGTTGGATCTAACGGAACATTTGGGCTGTTAAAACGTACGTTTGGTCTAGCGGAACATATGGCCTGCCAAATCGCTTTGTCTTACCCAGCGTTTGGTCTAGCGGAACATATCGCCTGCCAAAACGCTTGGTTTACCACAATGTTTGGTCTAGCGAAACATCATGACGGTCGAAACGTTTAATGTAGTTCAACGTCTGGTCCAGTGAAACATGGCCTGCTGTAACGTTTAGTCTAGCTTAACGTTTTGTCTAGCGGAACGTAAGGCCTACCGAAATGTAACACTTAATACTAACATAGGAGAGAATTAGCATTTGTTGTGCAGTGTTCCACTTAATGCGCTTTACAAAAAACAGAGAAAAATTTTAGTGGCCTGTTATAATGGTAAAACATTTACACTTGAATAGTCAAGGGGTAAACTCAAGTATGAGTTTTGGGGTCCCAATGGGCTACAGTACAAAGCTAAGAGTTATATTGCCCTTCATATGTGGTTTTAAGAACAGACTCGTTCTCGATCGCCTTTATTCATTCACTGTTTTAGTGTCCAAAAAACTTGTTTCACTCGAAGGATGCAGCAGTGAGACACAGAGAACAGTGAACGGAGGTCTTGAGTAGTGGCACAGATCCATTCACAGAGACCTGGACTGGTGGCACAGATCCATGCACAGAGACCTGGGCTACTGGCACAGACCCATGCTGAGGGACCTGGGCTGGTGACCAGATTCACGCACAAGGACCTGGGCTACTGGCACAAATCCATGCCCAGGGACCTGGACTAATGGGACAAATAAATGCACAGTAGCCCGGGCTAGTGGCACAGATTGATGCACAGGGACCTTGACTAGTGGAAGTGGCTGAAATCCACACACTAGGGTCCCCTCTACCAGCAATAAAGCTTTGATATACTACATGTATTATATACAACTAGCGTTTTACATAGCATTAGTATCATCTGTTGCTCCTTCTATGAGGTCTTGGAAAGGTATTTTGATTTTTCTCACTTCTGCCTCATAAAGCCAAATAAAAATTTTCATTGAACAAGGGCAAGGTTCACGTACTGAAGCTAGAGCACTCTGAGAGCGCATACCTCCGCCAAGCGCGGCAACGATAGCAAAAAATTCAAATTGGCTCTGAAACCATAATTTTCTTTGTATGAACTCCAAAATCTAATTATTTGTGCCTTTTGATAGTAATAACAGCTTGTGCAATTTTCTTGAAGATCCGTTCATAACTTATTGAGTTATACTACTAACAAACGTTATGACAAACATGAGTCAAACACAAAAACGAACAAACCGATCTCCACCAAAATTTAATCATTTATGTCTTTTAACATTACTAACAACCCCTATGATTTTCATAAAGATCCATTCATTATTTTTTCAGTTATTGGGCTAACAATAAGTAAAAGCCTTACCTTTACTTAGCCATTCCTTCTCTGATCAGAATGGTATTTGGAAATATCATCAATTTTCAGAGTTAGAGGATCATATTCAGCAAGTAACACAGACGAGAAGGAGGAGGGATGTAAGGAAATCCTAATTTTATTTTATATTTTTGTAGTCTCCACTGTAAGAGAGCGGTAGAACTGTTATAAAAATGAATCTCTCTAGCCACTAAAATGACAAAATCCCCAAGGCCACAGCGCCCCAGCGGCATTGGAAGCCCTCGTTTGACCCACAACACCGGCAACTTTGTCAAGCTACACTCCACCGGTTCTTCTCAAGTCGACAAAAACTGGTTTCTCTTGAGCAGAGACTGTAGGGGAAGACGGGGTAACTGGGGCCGCCACCCATAGGCCAATGAGTAAGTCAGACTGTGGTAAATGACACCGTCTTCTTGATGACTTTTTCGTGACCCTGCAATATCATTTTGTGCATCGAAACAGAGCCTAGAGCTGCATAGAGAATCTCCGATTGCCAACCGTAAAAGTAAGAAACTAAAACACTCTTATGTTACGGAAACATGGATTCACAAAGAAAAAAAAAATATGTACATATATAAATATAGAATTTGCACCACTACGTTGCACATAGGACAGTAATTAATGTCTATAGAAAATATAATATCAAGTAAGAATGTAGGGTGTCAACATTCAATGTTCGACGCGAAAAGTCGTTGAAGGCGGTAGAGGCGTCTGTCGAATGTCAC
>LQNS02020120.1:3396848-3409167 GCA_001587735.2 Parhyale hawaiensis | reverse complement strand
AACCCAAAGCTGAGAGTGCTACTTGTGGTAGTCGTTGTATGTTAATTGAATGCTTAAATAAAATCGTATAAATAAATGGCATAACATCGTAAAATCTCTGGACCATTGCTAAGAGGCAAAGTAATGGAAACATTGACCAAATGTCTTCTATTGCTGTTAAGCGACGAATTGACATATGTATTTACGAATACATAATTCAAACTATCAGTATATTAGGGAACGGCATCGACTATGGCCGAGCTTATACCTATGATAATTATATAATAAGCGTCATAGTTACATCGTCAATGAGTTCCCATGCGAAAATTTAATAGACTAGAACACCTCGGTGGCGCAAGACCAACACCCGCGGTAGGAGGCAAATTCAACGAAGTCATTTTGATGAACGAGGCTAGGGCACAGCCCCATTCGAGGAGATTAGATACTCGCTCTTCAATAATAGCGTGGAAAAAAATAGAACGCCCCGTTCTCCAGACGATCTACCGCGGTTGAGAAAATTCAACCCCGTCATTTTTTATGGCCAGCTAGGTTTAGTTTTTTGGCATGGGTCACATCTAGGTCAACCCACCAAACTTTCTATAAAAAATTATTAACATTGCTCAACTTTTTCGATCACTTATTGGGTGGACAGACAAATATATATTATTTATATATATATATATATTTACTTAAATCTTCAACGAAAACATTATCACCTCTCTCACTTCGTTTGCGGGTGATAACAATCAGTACTATATTTAGTATATACGTATACGATTTTATATATATGACAATATTAGGAGAATGAGCATATTCAGCAGAGACAGATAGGTAAAACGCAGGTCATAAGCATATTAATAAATAGATACATATCCCACCCCTAGTATCATAACTGATATAAATAGCAATAGGTCTTAGTGCAGCGCTGCAGACATGCAGTATCTGCCTACACATAGGGAGAAGGCTAGGCTTCTCACAGTGAAGTTTCCTGACGCGTCTACGAAACGGGGAAATGATAGGAAAAATTCATTAGTCTCGAAAAACACCAAAAATATCAATTGTTTCGAAGCCATCCTATAACAGCAGCTATATACCTAACAATATGCACGACCTCTCGAGGAAATAAGTTACCTATTACCGAGACTGAGACCTTCTGTATCACCACTATAGGTACCTATCCTCATAGGTCTGCTATTGCTGGTAGCAGACAACACCTTTTCTTGTATAACGCTGGCGGAAAAATCTCAATAGGGCGATGACATTGGTCCTTATTGAGGAAAGTCTTCCTCTTCCCGATAGCTCTTTTTTAGCTTGATGTAACTTTGGAGTAATTAATCTTGTGGAATGACGCTACATGTTCTTTGCCTCATGCCGTGAAACCTTTATTATCAGGATGGAAGCGTTATTTTGGGGTCAGTTTAAGATAATATTAGAGATCAAGAATTTTTCCAAAATTCACATTTTATATTAGGTGTACTGACAATTCAAAATGAGCAAGAAATTTACCATCATTTATTAGCCTCTGACTTGGCAACTGTAAAAATATAGTTTTTCATCATTTCAATCATCAGGGCATCTAATATCTGATAAAGTTTCAAAATTCTTGATCTCTGTCTAACGGATCTAACGCTGACCTAAAATTACTTGAATCAACAAATGCGCAGTAATGCACCTTCCCTGAAGAAATGAAGGAAGTGGAAATACACCCCAAACGGCCGATACCACTTCAATTTATTGACTCTACAGGCAACACTGTGAAAAATTGTATTAAAAAAATATTGCAGTAATAGTAAGAGTAACATTACTAAAAAATTTCATTGAAATTTATGATATTTACAGCTAACAATTGCAGGGGTTTGGTTCTTACTGAATGTAATTCAGCCATATAACTTTATTCTAGCTCCTGGATAAGGCGGCCTCCTTTCCTCATTTCTACCTTCTGAGGTTTAGTGGTTAAGATGTTGCCTCAGTTACTGTAAAGCAGCCGAAAAATCAATCCCAAGCAAGAGAGAAAGGTCTTGCTGCTTTGCAGTGCGTTGTCAATATTTCTGTCATTAGAGTGTACTGGGGGGAGGGGGGGCGCAGTTGTAGGAGCCTTCAGTCAGTGGCACCATAGCTCAGTGGCGTCGAAAATGGGAATTACAGAGAAGGCTATATGAATATAGATTTTTCAAATTCCTTATTAACAAATACCGCTGCTATACTAGACAAACTGAATGGGTGGATTAAAATATGGGCTGCAAATAACGGAAATCCTCCACTGCATTTGAGTCGTCAGCGTGAGGGAGGTAGAGTCATGTTATTGACTGGCATATTTAGAGAGAAGTTGTTGCGTCTTTAAATATTCCAAAAGGAATTAAGATGAGCTTAGGTATGTTCCCTAGTTGGAGTAGAATACGTATACAGTTGAATATAGGCCCTGTCTATCTATATAATATTGTGATTGATTTAGTTTCAAATTTAATAATAATACTATATAAAATAGGAAATGGTCTTTATCGAGGACTTTACTACAAATATAACAAAGAAATAAGCTCATACAATACATATTAATGAATGTTCTAATGTCTCTCTGACCCGCCAACAAATGTAATAAAAGCTTCACGTGCTGTCACTCCTTCAAAACTTAAAATTCCTTATTAAATATTACCTCCACCAAGGAGGTTACGTTTTGTCTAGTTTGTCTATCTGTCTTTCTGTCACTTTATCTGTCACCAACGAAACTCAAAAAGTTATGGATGGATCTTTGTGAAATTTAGAGGGAAATTTAGGTATGTTAAGAAAAACAGATAACTAACTTTTGGTGAGGTCCATTCAATCGTTCGTTTGTTTGTCTGCTCATTTCTTTCTCAAACAGTTATGACTTTATTTTCATGAAATTTGCACGAATTGTCTAGAATATTACGAAGAGCAACTCACCAAATTTTTGTGATGATTTGTTAGTCCTTTTATTTGTTTGTTTACCTATTTGCTTTTTATTATTCAGAGCCTACTCAGAAAGATGCAGATGGATCTTCATCAAAGTTACAGGAATGTTATAAATGCTAAAAAGACACAAATAATCCAACGTCGGTAATGGTCGGCTCCTCCGTGTCTGTGTTTGACTGTACAGTATGTTTGACATACGGCAGTGCTTGTGAGAAGTTCTGCACTCAACTTTAGAAGAAAAAATTACAGGAGCTGTTATTAATGTGATGAGTTGAGACCGGATTTAAGGGTATAATTTTGAAAGGGCCTCAAAGGCATAAAAACAATATGCCTTTATGGATAATGGCATAAAAATAAGCCTTTATGGATAATGGCATAAAAATAAGCCGTTATGGGTAATGGCATAAAAATAAGCCTTTATGGGTAATGGCATAAAAATAAGCCTTTATGGGTAATGGCATAAAAAATACGCCTTTAAACAATAACTGCATATAGGCAATAACTGCACACTTCGGCTCCTTGTTCGTTTCGCTCCAGTTCTTAATACGTCTCCTTGACAGCTGTCCTTATCTTCAGTTAAACTACTACCTGACTATGTCCTTTTTTTTCTGGCCGTCCTCATCAGCCGGCGCTGGCCACTTCGGTGTTCAGTAGGTACGGGAGGCTACAGCAGAGAGCGTATGCTTTGTGCTCTCTGTCCAGACCTTCGCAAAAAAGCAAATGATGTTGCAGGGTCTGGGACAGAATGTCTCCCTCTCCTAAAATCTCCGAGCATGAGTATTTCTTTGGAACGCTACTATTAATCTATTAGATATGGTTCGTCTGCTGAGGAAAATCTACCAAATAAAGCACCTGCTTGACGAATTGCAAATTTATCTGCCGCACAAATTGAACAAGAGCTACTATAGTTGAATATGCGCCATTCAGTGATACCGCATTCCTTGCACCAAAGATAAAAGTTCAAGCACTAACAGAAAATAAAATAACTTGACGCTAGAAAATGCTGTAAATTATTTTTCATCTTTATTCACTCTTCAAACGAAATGGCACGAGCGAAGATATTAAAGGAAATCGTATCGCCTTTTCCTGCAGTGAGTTGACGCTGGCAAACAAGCTTCGAGTGGAAATACGTACTGGCATTATAGGTGCGATCTGATTCTCGGTTTGAAGAATGAGATGCTTTATAAGTATCTTCCGTAGTCAGGATGCAGAATTCAATCCCATAAGCAGTTCCGACGATGCGTTCTGAGCCTACAAAATCGATTATCAGATCGCACATCTATAGCTACTGACGGCGCTATAGATGGAAGAGCCTCCTTCAAGTCCTACACAGTATAATGCTTGATAACTTCATATATATAGCTCCTTCTTAATTTGTATTAAGTCTGCATTTTGTGGTAGAACTTATGTAGGACCACGCCCCTCCACAGAAGTACGGAATTATTCACTACAATTAGCTATAAAATTCAAATTGACGAACGAAACGTACACAAGCAACGCAATGAAATGTAACAAAAAATTGTCAATTGTATAACTTCATAGACACTTAAAATTGTGAATAAATTTCCTAATATGGTATCTTAGGACATAGGGACCTAAATAGCAACCATAAAGGCATAATAGCATAAAGGGCATAAAGACATATTTTTAGGGCATAACTGGCATATTATAAGGGCATAAACGGCATATTTTTATGGGCGCAAAATCCTGTCTCTAGTGATGAGGCATAAATGACCAAATTTTAGTGATGATAAAAAGAAATCCTGGCTTCAGAACCAATTAGAAGTTTTTAATCACATTGCTTTGCTTGGCGGAGGTAAGCGTTCGCAGAGTGCTCTAGTTATTAGGTACTGTGTTATAAATTACAGAGGCCGGAACGGAGGTCCGAACCAGCAGCCCTATAGCCGCAAATAGAAAGGCTGCTTATGAGGTGTGTTTGGAGGGAGGGCAAGAAGGGGGGGGGGCTGGTGCTAGAGGGGGGGGCATTTAATTGCCGCAGTGAAAGGGAAATATTTCAAGGCCGCAGAGGCTGAACTGATTTGAGGGCCATTGTGCTCAGCGGGAGCTGAAGAAAGCAGTACATTTGTTTTATGTACTGTGCTACGGTACATGTTGGGCGGTACGGAAAGTGACAACTTTTGTACCATGTTAGTAATGTACCGCGATGTTATACAGTGCAGGTGATCAAAGAGTAGCATATTTGTTCAATGATTGGTATGTAATGTGCCATTGTACTCAGACGGTGGTAAAGAAAGCAGTACATCAGTCACGGTCTGATTGATGTGTGGTGCTGAATAGTACAACTACTGCTGAATACTGCTGCCTGAATGCTGCAGTAGTCACTGCTTGTCTAGGAACAACAACCACATTTGGACACGCAGCTAGAGCTGATACAAAACTGTCACCAATACAGCTTTTGGTTTACTACCACGAACTTTAGTAAATGTCAGCATCAATGGAAGAAAGCACAACAAATGCAACAAATCGCTGGAAATTTGTCAATGCGGGTATATGCTTGATGTACGGCCGGGTTAAGTACTTTAGAGGCCTTATGCACTGAAGACTCAGGCATCCCATATATGAAACTATGTAAAATTCAAACTATAAGAATACAAAACCATATAAAATTTGCCTATCGGAATTAAAAAAAAAAGAGTATGAAATAGAACGCTATTACTTTTATATATATGAACACCTACGTAAAATTAATGATGGTGAATAATAAATCGCTGGTGTCTTCTTCTCTTGATGCCGTAAAAATTTATTCAGTTTATTTAATGGTTATTCCAGCGTTGGATCGACGTAGGTTCACTTAGTAGTACGATTTTTATGTCCAGTAGCCCTGGAAGTGCGTAGCCGGTGCTGATTAATAAGGAGGGAGAGCTAGTGATAATGATGGTGCTGTTACAAAGGTGACGTCATGACCGCAACGACGTCATCATGAACCAATCCCAGAGCTTCGACCGCTCACGTGGCAGCATAGCATGGATGGTGTCTCCAATCAAGTCCTCCGCATGCTATGTGCTATTGTGACGTCATGAATGCAGCCGAAATTAAGCTGCCATTGGTTGCCATAACGAAAATAAAGCGCTGTTATTGGCTGGCATAATGGAAAGAAGGCGCTGTTATTGGCTGGCGTAATGGAAAAAATCGCTGCTATACTGGCTGCCTCAACAGAAATAAAGCACTGCTATTGGTTGGTTTTGGGGTATATTTTTCGTTTAGAAATGAAGCTACCGAGGTCCTTACGATGTAAAGAGTACAGGACGGCTGCCGCCGGTTGCAGTGTTGGCATCACTGTATACATGGAAAAAATTTACGACAAAACGCCCAAAAACTGCCAAGTGGCTGCTATAATCGGCGACTGTAAATACGAAAAAACGGTAATGACTTTAGTGCTCCAATTAATACGGCAGGGATCGTCGACCCCTGCTGCGGGGTGCCGGTGCTCCAAGGGAGTTCAGTTGGGCTCCTGTTTATTATTTTACTGCCCTATAACGTGGCTCTTTGTTCTCTCAGAGATGTTTCGAGTAAAGTGGAGAAGTGAGAGTTTTGTGTCTGCTGATTTTACAAATTTTTATCAATTTAAATAAAAGTATTAACCGATTAAATAGAAGTATTAATCGATTAAATAAAAGTATTAATCGATTAAATAAAAGTATTAACTGATTAAATAAAAGTATTAATCGATTAAAATAAAGGACATTCAGGTTCTATGTATTTAATTAACATAAAATGATACTTCTTCTGGATTACGAAGTATTATTTTATGCTAATTAAATGCAACTATTAATAAACATAAACATATATTTAAATATTTAACTATATGTATACATAAATATACAGCTGTAAACATATATGTATTTATAAATATTCATGTACTTTAAATTATGCTCCATAGGCATAAGATTGATAAAAATTTTAGCCTTAAATCAACAGTTGCGTGAATTATTAGTAAAAATTACAATGAATTGAATTAACAGTATGAGTTTATAGAATGAGCCACTAATTACATCCTATGGATTTAGTTTCGCCATCATTTTGTGCTAAGTTACTGAAACTCACTCCAAAGGGGCGAATCGAACGCTCAGGACTGAAGTATTAGACAAAAATTAGCTTAGTAATGACCAGCTGAGATCATAATTGGCTTTCCATACAATGCTGTTGCTACGAGACACCGAAAATTTCGTCCGTTCTTATCGGCTTAACCCTAACTTTGGAGGCTGTCATATGTCAAACTAATCAGTTCTGTCGGTGCTGCGTGCCCTGGTCGGCTAAGGTTTGGAATTTGTTGCCGGTATCGGCTTTTGGTCGCATTGGCATGCAGGCGTTTCAGTCAGCTGTTAATGGCTCTTTGCTGGATTTCCTTTAGCAGCGTTTTGGGCTTCCCGGTGTTGCAAGATGCTTCATTTGGGTTGTATTACCTGTATGTGGGAGCTCAAGCGTGAAGTTTTAATAATAATGATAAGTATGACGTACCTCGTTACAAAAGCTTATTTCTCCGTACGAATACAATAGGACCAAAATCACGGGCAGTAAAATAACACAATAAGGATAACGCTAATTGGACTGGATCTCAATTTCAAGAAGGCGATTCGGCCTCACCTACAGGGCACAGATCACTGGAAAGCTCTCGCAACAGCCCTTTGGTTGTGAAACTTTTATTATTTGAGCAATTTTTGGTTTAAAAAATTATAAGAAGACTAAGAAAATCTCTTAATCTAGTTTAGATTCGAAAATATACTGGATACTAAATTGACCAGGAGGCCCATTGCCAGACAGGGAGTAAAGACTGGAATTAGGTTCGCCTTGAATTTTCGTCGTTATGTAAATAAAGGTAAAGTTGTGACTGCACACTACAAGTAGAAAAGCCACATGTACTGGTTCGTGCTGCAGATAATTACCCTCTGGAGCCCAAAGGAGTGAGCGGCTGCAGTCGACCACAGATATTTCATGTTAGGGTGCAATAAACGGAAGACTATTGTTGACAACTTTGCCTCCCTGCCCTATCTCTCTCCCCTGTCCTCCCAGCATCACAAATCATCATCCATTTCTTGTTAGGCCAGTGCCTCACTGGTGGACACTAATTAACGACATAACAATAAGTAATCAAAATAAGTATAAGGCAACGTTCATTGAATAGAATAGCATAATCAATTATTCATAATAACAAATGCAGATAACAATAATTACAATTATATAATATAATACCCGGCAAAGTATAATAAAAAATAAAAAATCTCAAGTTATAAATATAATGCCTCCAACTTGGATTGCTAATTGTTATCAAAGGCGAAAATAACGTTGAGTGAAGGGCCTGCATTAAGACCAACAAATATTTTACTCTCTCACAGGAATAACTTTATAATAATAAAGTGCTTTATATTAATGGTATTGTTTTGAATAGCCCAAGTGGCACAGTGGTACACTATAGAGTCACGTGACGTAACAGCTAGGTGCCTGTTGGGGAAACTGAAGGAAATAAGTTATCAGTTGGAACCGTATCGCTGATGAAGGATGTGGTCAGCTCTTTACTGTTACCTGAGGACAAGCGAGTGGGCTGATTACGGACAGGTAATGGGAGGCAGTTACTGCACTCTAACTGTCAGTTGTAGGCATATGTCCGGGTAACTGTTACGTGTGCAGTACTATGAGAGGCAACGGCTGTATGTATGTGTGTGTCGTTCAAACGTATTGTGCAGCTGTACTGACTTTCAGCACACTTAACTAAGCAGCCGCTCAGCACTACACAACACTGCACTACAGACCACAGCACTACACAACACTGCACTACAGACCACAGCACCACTCAGCACTGCACTACACACCACAGCACCACTCAGCACTGCACTACACACCACAGCACCACTCAGCACTGCACTACACACCACAGCACCATTCAGCTCTGCACTACACACCACAGCACCACTCAGCACTGCACTACACACCACAGCACCACTCAGCACTGCACTACACACCACAGCACCACTCAGCATTGCACTACAGACCACAGTACTACACACCACAGCACCACTCAGCACTGCACACCACAGCACCACTCAGCACAACACTACACGCCACAGCACCACTCAGCACACAACACGGAAGGGTGTGGTGCAGCCCACTATCATGTCTACGGCAAAAGTCATCGGTCATCGACAAGTTGCTTCCGTACACCCCTTCTACTTACACGCCTATGCTAAGAATGAAACAAATTAATTTCATAATTATTATTATTACATTTAACTAATTTCCATTGCGGTTAGATGAACGATGGTTACAACATACTGGACCAGAGCTATAAAGTGAGGTTGTCTGGGCGACAGTGAGTACCGTGTGCGTCTGTGCCCAACGGGTATTAGCTGTTCGAGGTTCAGTGCTGTCGTCGTGGGAGGTTATGCTGTTTCGTAGCCTGAGGGTTAGTGAAAGGGTTGTAGTTGGATGTTCTCCAAATCTTCGCAGAATTGATTCACAAGAGATACCACAAAAATCATTTCGGTGGGGCGGGAATATCGCTAGCTTGTTAAGTTGGGGGTATGATCGCACGATGGTCTTTTTTATCTGTAGTGTGTATATCTAATGTTGCCTCTTTTTAGTCTAGTTATATTACCCTACAAATTTAGTCAGATTTTATTTTTTTAACGAGTTGATAGCACTGAAATCCTGTTTACAATGTCTAGAAATATTTTTGCAGTATATTTCTTCGGGGCCACAGAAAGGAAAAATAAAAATAGAGAAGAAGAGAAAAAAATGATCCATTTCCATTTGATTAGTTACTGGGTTAATTGATTAATTATTTACTTAATTAATCAATTAAGAAAAGAAGAAAGAACGAACAATGAGTTCATAGTTGAAGATAAGGAGTCTAAGTCAACAGTACATGTCAAGAGTACATTCAATTTTCCATATACTGCAAATTTATTTACCGAAAATATATCCAATATTTTAAGTGAACTCATTTCATTCCAATGCATGTATATTGTATAATACGTCGGATGGGTCAAAATCCTTGTTTAGCTTCAATATCAAAAGTGGAACACATGAAGCTAGCACTGATCTTGCAGTCATCTCACTGCCATAAGAAAAGAATGGTGATTGTAGATGGCAAATGGTAAATACCAAGTTTAGGCATAAGTTAGTTGCCCTTGCGGTTTAATGTTGACCAAACCAATATATTTTTATATCCTATATGCAATTGAAATTAGCTTAAGTTTTTATTAATTATCAGAGAAAACTTCACACTCGGGCCACCGCGGACAGGTAATACAACCCAAATTACTCATTATGTAACACCGAAAAGCCCGAAACTCTGCCAAGGAAAATCCATCAGAAAGCCATTAACAGCTGACTTAAAACGCCAGTAGACCAACCAAACAACTTATCCCTGTAATGAGTAATTAAATGATAAATATTGTATATAAATCATAGATAATAACAGATACCACCACTGGGCACAAACCATACCCATTTGAAAAATATAGGCAAATAGCTGATCCTATAGTGTTCGTTGGGGTGCTACCTACCTACGGGCGAACCACTTGTGCTCCTACGGGGAGAACTCGACGAGCGTTGTAATTACCACACCACCAATATGAGAAGAAGGGACGCACGTGAGACCCACATGGCTTTACCACCTGTAAACTACATTAACCCTACATCCTTTTTGCAAATTAGGTCAACATGGTAACGACATAAATTTTATCCGGACCCCTTGTGGCTACCACGTGAGGCCAATATGGCACTAATACAACCCCAATTTTCATGTGGAAACCCCATGAAGACAAAGTTACAAACCCACTGACGATTTAGCTGCCTGGCGCCGGTCACAGTATCCGCAGGTGACAGTGGCAGATACCACCTCAGAACAAACGTCCCAGACCTCTCGTGGCATTGTTGCTCGGGATACTCTGCCACTTGAGAATAAAACTACAATACAATAACTGCAGTGGAAATTATTTCTTGTCGACACACGGGCCAGCTGGTTTCCATTGAAATTTTATTTACGATCAATTCGGTCAGTGGTCTCATTCCCGATACGTATGGGTTGGCGTGCACTGCCTTGTAGAATCTGTCGTTGGCTGTGTGGAACTGCTGAAGTTCAAGTCAGTTGTGAATGGCTCACTGATTATGCTTCTTGGCACCGATTCCGGGCGTCATGGGTATATTTAATGCTTCACTGGATGTTGCTGTCTCTCGACTCTCGGGAGTGTTCTTTTAAATAATAATTTATAATCATAATACGTCAGGAGCATGTGGTAAAGGACACAGTTCTCACTCCACTTTTTTTATGCATTTATTGATGATTAGACTTTAGCCCAAAGTAGCGGATTCGAATGACCCAAATAGATTATTTTCATTGCTACAGATGTCTCCTTTCTGCCCTGGATTCACATTTGATTAATAATTCAAAATTGAGGAGACTAAGTTCCTGACTTAAAGTTCTGATGACTAGGATCCTAACTTAAAATTTTGAAGACTAGGTTCTCAACTTAAAAGTTTGAAGACTAGGTTCCCAATTTAACAATTTAAAGTTCTGAAGGCTAAGTTCCCAACTAAAAGTTCTGAAGACTAAGTTCCCAATTTAACAATTTAAAGTTCTGAAGACTACGTTCTCAACTCAAAGTTCTGATGACTAGGTTCCCAACTTATAGTTCTGAAGACTACGTTCTCAACTAGAAGCTCTGAAGACTAGGTTATCAACTTGTAGTTCTGAAGACTACGTTCTCAACTAAAAGTTTTGAAGACTAGGTTCCCAACTTAAAGTTCTGAAGATTAAGTTCACAACTAAAAGATCTGAAGACTAGGTTCCCAATTTAATAATTTAAAGTTCTGAAGACTATGTTCTCAACTAAAAGTTCTGAAGACTAGGTTCCCAACTTAAAGTTCTGAAGACTAGGTTTCCGACTTATAGCTCTGAAGACTACATTTCAACTAAAAGTTCTGAAGACTAGGTTCCCAACTTATAGTTCTGAAGACTATGTTCTCAACTAAAAGTTCTGAAGACTAGGTTCCCAACTTAAAGTTCTGAAGACTATGAAGACTAGGTTTCCAACTTAAAGTTCTGATGGCTATGTTCTCAACTAAAACTTCTGAAGACTAGGTTCCCAACTTAAAGTTCTGAAAGCTATGTTCTCAAGTAAAAGTTCTGAAAACTAGGTTTCCAACTTAAAGTTCTGAAGGCTATGTTCTCAACTAAAAGTTCTGAAGACTAGGTTCCCAACTTAAAATTCTGAAGACTATGAAAACTAGGTTTTCAACTTAAAGTTCTGATGGCTATGTTCTCAACTAAAAGTTCTGAAGACTAGGTTCCCAACTTAAAGTTCTGAAGACTATGTTCTCAAACAAAAGTTCTGAAGACTAGGTTCCCAACTTAAAGTTCTGAAGGCTATGTTCTCAACTAAAAGTTCTGAAG